>JANPWX010000098.1:2230451-2503789 GCA_024734555.1 Trochalopteron elliotii | reverse complement strand
GAATAACAGGCTGGGCAACAGGGATATGCCAACCAAATTTTCAAGCAGGCATGAATAAATAAATTCCAAAATGAGTCTCACAGAAATGGATATCGTCTTTGGTCCTATTTCTTCAAAGAGTAGGACAGCATGGAGGCTATGCTATGTTTGGCAAAGATGGGTTTTAAAAAATGATTCAGTTTGAACCTTCTGGTTTTTGATGTATGTGCTAAGGATCTTTGAAATATAAATCAGCTTTTGTTCTTCTAGCTTACCTAAACACAGCTGCTAGAATGTCAGGTCTGTGCTGAATTAAAGTGGAAGGACCCCTTATTTTCCTATTCAGGCAGACTCTCTCAGTATACAGTGCATGATACTTCAGCACTTTAAAAAACATGCTGTGTCAGGCATACTTGATCAAAGGTAGCCTTCTTCTTCTGATTAGGGCAGGTAAGCTTAGTGTCTGCTTTTTCAGAAGTGCTGAGCATCTACAAAGCTCTGAGTCCCTTGGATTTGCAAATCCCTTTGGATCAGCATCTTTGGAAGTCACACCACTAGCAATGACAAAATTGGAGTATCCAATTAGGTGATCTCATTGTAAGTCCAGTTAAATTATAGATGTTAGTGTACTTACAGACTCAGGTAATCATGTGAATGCATACTTCCATTGAAATCAATAAATGTTAAATTACTTGGTGCTTTTAAAAATCCAATTAGGCACTGAGACAGCTGAATAACTGCAGAAATCTGATGTATGGGGACATGAATTTATATGTATGGCATCCATTATGCTAGGAGACTGTGAAGGAAAGCTGAGGAATGAAATGCCCAGTCAATGGGGCATTCAGTGGCTAACTTTCATAAGCTGCTTTAAAGCCTAGGATCACTGCCTCTGCTCTCAGAAGTTTATGGTCCATATGTGGGAAGAGAATAACTTGGCATAAAACAACCCTGAAGCCCAGCAGTATGTTTATATATTCAACACTCTATTGCCCTTGGCAGAGAAATCTAAATATTGACCCACTGCCATATTTTGTAACAACTTTTTGGTGAATTCTCTTCTCAGGTAGTTCATGCAGTGCTATTGAGTTTGCTGGATGGAACCTAATAAACATAAAAAGGAGAAATATTTGGGAAATCAGGAATGCTTTAGAGGCTTGGGGGTTTTCTTGTTTGTTTTCGTTTTCAGCATATTTAACTCAATTTTCTTTTTCTCCTGATCTTTGTAAAGTATCAGAACATAGTCTATTTCTTGCTTATAAGAAGGAGTTATATAGTCTCTTTGGAGGAAGGGTAATTATGGATGGTAATCAGAAAGCCTGAGTGGGGGAAGTCCAGTTTTAGTGAGGAGATGCTTAGCCAACATGAGTCAGATGAGGCAATGCAAAGATATGCACTTTCTCTTGTCTGGCAGATTTTCAAAAACTTATTTCAAGGGCATGCCTAGAAGACTTCAGTGAATATGGATGTATTAACATAGTTACTTTTTTAATTGTGAAGAAAAACCCCTGAAAACATTAAAGCTACCACATGACAATTAGCTCCCCACGAACTTTTCCAAAACCCAGCCACAGATAATAGCAAGAAATTTTTCGTCACGTAATTTTAGAAAAGTGTTGTCTTAGTTTCTCTTTATCAAAGTGAGTGGCATATAGAAAGGGATTCAGAAATTTATTTGAAATTTTCTTCAGTTGTGTAGTAGTTGTCTTGCTTTGCCTTGACTACTCAGGGTTGCTTTTTTAAAATGTATTTTTAAGATCTTAAAATGTTTAGAGACTTTCGTTATAAAAATTTTAATATGTGGCCATTAAATACACTTAAACAGTCCAAGGTGTGAGATGCATTGGTTAAATGTTTGCATACAGAAACTGCTAAAATGAAGGATTGAGTTACAATTTTGTATGGTCTGAATGTTTTTATTGTCTCATTTTGCACTAAGAGCAAAGATATTAATTTATACCTAAAAAGCATCTGGTGAAATGCAGCTGAATTAGTGTATGTTGCTGCAAGGCTATTTCCTTTCTTGGGGCAAGGAGAAAAGCGAGGAGGGGCATTGTAGATCTTAGGGCATTGTAGTGGTACTGTCTTGATGGGGAGGGATGTAGGATTTTTGGGAATTTTTGAGAATGGGCATTTAGCAGAGCTTTCAGCCTTCGCTCTTTTTTTTTGTTTTATTTTTGAAGATAAGGGTCTGGGTTAAGAAAAATGGTATGTGCTTAGTGGTCATAACGTTTAATAGTGCTGCACAGTGATCCCTGAGAATGTATTGTTCTGTATGATTCTTCCCTGTTGTGCTTTTTTCTCAATATGGCAGGTATTTAGAGGTATGGAGATTTTCTATTGCATGACTTGAGACAATTTTGTACCTCACTGGACTGACTTATGGCAGTCAAGGTATGATATTTTTGATGGGCCTGATCACTGCGTTTATATGTGTGCGTGTGTGTTAAACTTTGTTATAACTGATTTTTTATTTTTTGTATCGCTAAATTTTTGGACTAAACTATTGCACAGTTTCTGGAAATAGGATGAGGAGAAAAGAAAATTTAAATTCAAAAATAATTCCAGCAGCTAATAATAATAATAATTAGCTTTATCTATTGAGATCAATAATTGGAGCACTGCCTTGAAATTTAGGAGCAGGTGGCCTTTTTGCCAGGGAAATCTCTTCTGTAATTCATTTGCCAAATTACAAACTTTTGAAGTCTGCTTGCATGGGCTGAATAGAGACAAAAGGGAGATTTTGGAAAAAGTTAATCTTCTCTGTAGTTAATGGGAGGTAAGTTTTTCCTGGACTGATTCAAAGGATCAAAGTTAGGTTCCTGCTGAGTTGTTCTCTTCCCTCATTACTTCTGGGGGAAGTCAAGGGAGAGAAAACTAACTTGACTGAAGTTAGTATGGGTGAATTCTCATTTCAGGGTTTCCTAAATTCTCTGAATTTCTGTGTGAACATTTCTGCGTGTGTTCGTTCTGCTAGTGCTGACCAGTCTGTGCACATCTCACCCCCTGTGCTGAGATACTTAACATGCTTTAGCCTGGAGCTACATCATTAAAGCTGGATTCATTTTGCTGCAATTGCTGCCCCTGGCTGAAGAACTAGCAGTGAAACTGAAATCATAGCCCCCGTTTTGCTGTGCTCTTGGTGAACCCTGTGCTGGCCTGAGGCAATGCTGTGTAAGAAGCTGTCAGACAGGAGTGTGCAAAGCAAGAGGGGAGAAGCAGGGTTGAAGTATTGTGGTGGCAGTGGAACAGCACTGGCAGGAAAAAGAAATAGTAATCTTAACAGTTCATATCTTTTTGTGATACTGGGGAGGACAGGGATTGGAGAAAAAAATCAAAGCCCAGCAAACTTAAACAGACCCCACTAACCCAAAGCAAAAAAACCCTACTTGGTATTTCAACATATCACTAAAACCCCTGCTATTATGTATTCTCTTTTACTTTTTGCTATGTTGTTGCACACTGCTTTTTATTTTCAGATTTCCATAATAAACCCATTTATACTGAAATGTATTGAGAGAATGATGCTTTTGTGTGTTGAATGTGCTTTGACATAATTTATCTAGAACTTGACAGGGATTCCATCCTTGATGATTAAAAAGGCATTAATGAGATGGATACTTGTCAAGACTGGATTATGGCCATCTCCATGTTAATGAAAGGGCAATGGAATGAATATTGAAAAAAAAAAAGTGAGGCACACATTTTTGCAATGAATTATTGATTGTTGCTGATAGAGGAAATAAGAAATTGGAATGTCTGGGAAAAAAATAAACATGCCTTGATATTTTAATTGGGCATATTATGACTTTGTTAATGTAAGGTAAAAAGCTGTACATGAGACAAAGTAATTTCTTTTTAAAGAAGCATAATTCAGTCTGGAAAGAAAGCGTGTATATGGGTTTTTTATTAACCCATAATGCCCTATGACTTATGTAATATGCAAATAGATTTCTTCAACACGTACATGAGAATTCTTAATTACTATCAGAAAAACTGATGATAATTCAGCTAGATGCCAAACATATGATTGACCATACATCCATAAAAATTCTCAGAGATTAAAAATTTAAGTATACACTAATGCTGATTTAATTTCTTACCTATTTAGCTATTTTTATTTGACAAATTGAAATAGGTGGCATCCTGGGGAACCAGACTAAAATCTGATCTGTAAAGGCTTATTATCTTTACATAATCCTTTATAGACACTGCTTTGCTGTGACAGTCTCTTCACAGATTTTTATCTTGTAATGTCAAAACAATTAATGGGAAAATAATAATTTAAGGATGCTTTGTCTTACTTGTCTTCAGTTTGCTAATGAGCTCCTGTCTCTGGAAGTTTTTAATATGTATGTGTGAGCAATGATGGAGTGCAGTGTTACTACTGCTTTAATAAGGTTTCAAGAAAATTGTGACAATGAACAGTTATTTCTACACAGACACACATACATACCTAATCTCAGAAGTATGTGATGTGAGATGCTGCATTTCCTGCTCACCATAATTTGTATGTCTTCAAGCAGGAAATAAACAACCAAGTAGTAGGGTTTGGCATTTGCAGAATTTTGACTAAATATGTGGAGATACTTTTAGGGTATGTTGATCTCTAAAACTGGAGAAAAAGAAATTCTTTTTTTCTTTAGCTGTTCATGTCATGCAGTTGGAGAAAAATGCAGCAAATCTGTTTTAATCCCATTTAATTCTGTAATACATATTTTACTTGTTTGCATAAAATTGGGAGTCTCTATCCATTTTCTTGTTCATTGCTGCACCTAGTAGGTTTTCCTGTTTGAAGCCTCATAAAAACAAAAAAACAGTAGCTTTAATTCTGAGACATGATGAATGAGTGTTTCTAGGGTTTTAACACTTGATGTGAGAATTTTAAAAAGCCTTTATTTTCACATTTCTTTTTCATTATTATAGTAAACTACAGCAAAGTAGTAGTTAGGAAGATTCAGCACTGACATTAATGTTGTCTGGTGTCTTGGAATGCCAAGCAGCCCTCCATTCTGAGTTAGCCACGTACTTTTGCTGGCAGATTGTTTTTTGGGTTGCAGCACAGGGATTACAGGATTACATTGTCCACTAGGTTAGTGAACCATTCTTGTCTGGCTGCAAGGCAAGTATGTTGCACGGGGAACATAAACTAGCTCTTCTACTTAACCTTTTTGTTTCTTAAAGGCAATAACTTGAAAAACTGCCTCCCATCTCCTCTATTTTTTATAGCTGAATAGTTTTTTTGCATAGTAGGTAATTTCTCCTAGAAACATCTAAGCATAGATGTCTTTTAAGATATTTATGGGTGTTATGTGCCAAAATACCATAATTAGCTTACTAGAAAGTGTGATCATCGTGTACAAACATTATCAAGCACATGATCACATCTTGTGACTTCAGTTTCACCCATTTGGCAATAATATGGGATAATCTGCTTCCATTTAAATAGTGCAAGGAGAAGTAACTTGTTTCCTGTTCCCTGGCCAAGCAGTAACATTTGAAGTGAGTGTGTGGGTGGTGGTGGGAGTGAGTAAGGAGCACTTCACCAGGAGAAGAATTTGGTTTGCTGGCTTTTTCAGCTAAATTAGTGCTCAAACCAAAGGATAGCAACCTGCTCAAACTATAAAGTAACTGTTGTCAGGACAGCAAACAGTTTCCTTTCTGGCTGGGTTGTGCCAGGATGTGAACGGCTACATTTTAGATATGAGTAAAGTAAAATCCCTTCAGTTTGCCATACGCATTAGTTTTTTCACTGCAAAATGGTAATTTACAGAGACTTCTTTTATTCTTTTTTTCAAGTTGTTTCTGTTAGTATAAGGTTTCTGAGTTTACAGAGAAACCCTTTTTTCTGGTTTTGGATGATTGTGTGTTTTATCTTTACATGAAGGATTTTTGGAATAATGGGAGTATTTGGGGATTAAAATTCTTCTCTTACTGAAATCAGTCAGCAAAAATCAAGAGCTTGGCTGGGAAGAGTATCAGGCCAATAATGGGTAGGAAAAAGCTGGTTCCACTTGTGCACAAGCCCACAGCATTTTCTCATACAACAATTGCTGAGAGGTTGTGTGTGGTCAGCACCACACTGGTAGCCTTAGGCTGACTGGAACTGCTTCAAACGGACCTAAATATCACCAGATACAGAGGAATCTGTTGCATGTTCCCATTGTTCCTCCTCATAAGAAGCAATCCAGGCATAGGCAGGCATAAAAAGTCTGGTTGTGTTTAGTTTAGGTTGTAATGATAGTTTTAGCAGGTCTGCCACAAACTTAAAATTCAAAATAATGGTATTTATTTTTGCACCTCTGAGTGATTTAGTCCTTGCTGAGAGTTAAGCTAATATAACAAGTTGGAAGGCCTCATGTCAGCTTTTTGCAGCTTAATAATCACAAAACATTAGACTCACAAGAACTCTTCTTAATACAAGTCCAAGCATACGGTGAAAATTGTTTCCTATAAAAAATCTCTTGAAGTATTAACTGTGATTATTCCACTATTATCAGCAGTTAGATCCTACTTGGTTGAAGAATATTGTGGGCAAATAAGTATCTATTGAGTGATGAGAATTGTGAGAGAAAATAGGTTCTTTCCCTATCTGGTAGGTATAAAAGAAAAATTATGCTAAATGAGAGGTTTATGTTAACATTTATTGATGATATTTTTATGCCTCCATAACATCTTAAATTTGAAAATATCAGTGCTTCAGGAAGCTAGCTCATTTCTCTGTAGGTGCTGAAATTTCCATAAATGTGTAGTTTGAAATCTGATAGATTTGTTTTTACTGACTTGAGATGTAACTGGGACTGTATTAACTTGTTATAATCCCTTTGCTAAATTGGGTTCTGCATGTTTTCTCACTATTACATTTCACTATGCATTGTACATATTTTAAATATGTAACTCTGCAATTGACTGATAATCGTTGTGAAGAGGTTATGGTCTCTCTTGCATAAGTAATACATCTTTAGAAAACAGAATTAGGTCGTTGGCACACACATTTAAGTGATTTAGCTTCAACAGACAAACTGGAACTGAGGAAAGAGCAGTTTTCTGTGTCCTGAGGTTCTCCTAACTTTTCATCTTCAGGCTATGTGTTATGGGTACTGTTCTTCCTCTGGAGGACAATTAGATCTTTTTGGTCAGTGTTTAGCTTTTTCTTCTGGTAAAGGAAGCATCAATCAGCTCTGGGGTATTGCTGTGGCTGTACACTAAATTAGTAATACAAGAGGTAAGAAGTTCAGAAGTCCAGACTGTTATTTGTTCCTACTGAACTTCTACTTCCTCTGGTACACCTAACTGAATAACATCTGAAAGTCAACTTGTACATCCAAAACTGGTAAGGAGTTTTAAAAGTTTCTATGAGAACAATCCTTGCATTTTTGAAGGATCTCAGTGGTGCAAAATTATCTAGCAAAATGTGTTACTGATGCAGGGTGTTGGCTGGCTGGAGTGGCACTTGTCCACATGAGTCCCTCAGTTAAGGTGTGATTTGTTTATTCTGTGTGTGTGGTTGTCCCCCCTCTCTGCAGGAAGCACTGCATCAGCTCAGCTGTGGAAAGCCACATGCATAGATCTTGATGTTCCTCCTCACCCTCTGCTCTGGCTTGAATGTGAAATGGCTGTAATAGAGTATTATCTATAAGTCTCCTTTTCTTTTGGCTGCAAGAGACCCTGTTAATGCTGGTTCTTTGTTATTCAAGAAAAGTTTTATGATGCTTCCAAATTTAAAAGAAGACTTCACATGGCCTCAAGTTACATTCCCACTGGTGAGAGTGTGCCTCACTAGTGAGCTGAAAACCCCCTCTCCATAAGCTGCAATGCAAAACATAAGCAGGTAAACGTTGCCAGACCTGCTCTAGTTTTTTGCATGGTCAGTTTGTTATTTCAGTCCCTAAATCTTGGTGAAGGAATTTTGTAGCCATGAGTTTGCTAAGTGCTGTGGCTGTGAAAAAGTTGGGAGCAGTGCCCCACAGTATGAAAGAATGTATAGGAGAATTTGTTTCTAACAGTTAAAATTGCTTCATGCTTATGCTAGTCAAGACAGAACAACTTCATTATATTCAGTATCTGTATTCTAGACTAGCAAATAGAGCTCTTTGAATATTTTGTTCTATGCTTCATATAATGTCCCTGACAAAAGAGAAATTTCTATGTATTAAGAAAACCCCAGCGACCCAGACTGTAGTGGTGGATTGCATAAGAATCTGAGCATGCTTTAAAAATAAATATATGAAGTAATGCTATATGTAGCAACTGTCATATGATTTAATCATAGCTTAATAGAACTGAGTTCAGTCTGAGTCCAAGAGATAGTTATCCTATTAAAATCCAGTGTGATTACAGAGCTGTTTTCAGGAAAGGAGAAAAAAGGCTTGTCAGCTTTTGGCAGTGCTGAGGTGTTGGACTTTGATCAGAAACTCTGATTCCTGTGGCTTCTATTACACAGGGAAGGAACTTGTCTTGGCACATCTTCTGACGGGTTGTGAAAGATCTGTTGCTCTTGCCCATTGGAAGAACTTTCTTGAGTATCAGACATCTTGGTTTGATTAAATCTTTCCAGAGAAGTCATGAATTAGAACTGAGCATTCACGAGAATGGTTTTAATAATGAGTTTCCAGGCACCATATTTATGAAGCATGGGAGAGCAGCACTTCTCTGCCTAGCGGACATCTGGAAGGAAAAGATTATTGAAGGCTATAGGATGTACTTAACTGGAGATTAAAACAATGGAAAGTAATGGAAGGTTGAAATTAATTTGTAAATATTGTATGAGAACTAGAAGTTACTGTGTATGATTTATTTTAATAAGCATATTAATCAATACAAATAGTTGAAATTTTATATTTTTTCTTAGACTTTACTTTTTCTATTTCCACTTGGTAGTTGTTCCTTTCTTAAAATTAGTGTAGTGCTGCAAAGGGTCAGGTTTTTCTGGGTTTACTCTTCAAGGGCCACTGGCAGGCTTGAAATAGAAACACATAAAATCCCAATCAGTGTCAGTAAAAAGAAAGCAAATAGTGAAAAGATGCTGACTTGAATACACCTTACTTCTGTTTTTTAAATAAAGCTGAGCAATGACAGACACTGCCCAGAGCTCCATAGATAAAGACTGGACCTTAATGGAAACGTAGGTGCCAATTTTTTGAAGCCTCTAGGCAGTCAGGGTTTTTTTAGAAATGGACAAGTGTTGCTGCTTCTGCAGCACTGCTTCAAATTCACCCATCTTGCCCATGTGGGATGGGAAAAGCTTTGTTATCCCCACTTACAGAACAAGCAACCAGCCCATTTTCATAGCTGCAGGTAAACCTGCAGTTTTCACCTACTGCAGTTTTCAGATATGTGGGGCTCCTATGGCCAATCTCACCTGAGGCCTCAAGATGTCTGAAAGTTGATTCTTAATGGCCTTCCCAATGTTTCTTATTAGGACAGAGTGTTAATTTAAGGTGTAATAGTTATATCTGATCAGCTCCATGTCCTGACCCTGCCATCCAAAGTGTGGGAGACCAGGAAACATTTTCAGGTACTGTAAGTTCATGCTTGTAACCTTAATGTTCAGCTCATCTCTTCCCTAAAATGTAGCTGGTTGATGGGCAGTGTGGAGTAACCTTGTGTCTGTAACTATGTTCCCAAGGCCTGAGATGTCCTAAGGTTTTCCCAGCCAGATGTGGCAAACTAGACTTCCTTCTGGAGAAGCCTTTCTAAAGCTAGCCTTTCTTACAGGTTGCAGGAGGGGCACTGGAGGACTCTGTTTTTATTTGTGTTCTTGCTGCAAAATGGGCAAGTGCTAACTGAGTTTAAACTAGGCCCTGGGCTCTAAGCCATGCTGCCATCTGTGCTAGCTAGTCAGGATTCAAGATACTCAGACTCAAGTTAACCTTCTGTCTCTGTGGAGGTAGGGAGGTTTCAGCCAAGATTCAGTAAAAAATTTAAACTATTGACAACACAAAAAAGACAAGGCTTTTTTAAAATTTTTCATTAACTTTCTGTACTGAAATTTTTTCTTTGATCTGTAATTGTAGATAAAACTCAAATGGATTGCAATGTTTTAAAAAAGCTTGAGGTAACTGTTAGTTTCCATACAAAATAGTAATAAAAATAAAATAACCTCAGGACCTGTCAGGAATCAGTAACTTTTGGGGTTTTTTTCTTACCTTTCCAAAAGGATATTTTTTTCAGTTCAACTCTGGGCTTTGTTTTTCACTTTGGATGATACAGCTCTTGTTTTAACTCAATAGCTAAACCTGTCCTAATGCTGTAATAGTTATTTAAGACAAAGACATTATATGCAATTTTTTAAAATGTTCCCTGGTTTGGGGTGAAAAGAAAAAAAGGAGGGTAAATTTAAAACATAAGAGGCTTCTTTTTTCTAAAGTAAGTCCTTTCTATGTTTTGTATACTGTAATTCCATGTTTAAACTTAAACCAAAATCTGGCATACTTCATGAAGTACACCACACAGATCAGCAGTTTCCAACTTTCTATTGTGTGTGAATCCATTTCCAGCAGCACAATATTTTTTTCCAGTTTTTCTTTTGGTCTGTTAACCCTGATTTATTTAAGAGTCACTGCCTTTGCAGAACGATGGCTATGGGAAACCTCAGTGATGAGGAATGAGCCCTTTGTGGGAATACCAGTTCCCAGTGCTGCCTTGGCTGGTGTCCTGGCTCTGACAGTGTATTTGACAGCATCAGATAACTGAAGTTGTAAAAATGGCACAGTAGGCATATAATTTCTTCTTCCAACTGTTTTCACTCTGATTACAGATATTTAGACAGGTTTAAACCCATAAAACATGAGATTTTAATAACCTTTCAAGATGTTATGTTGGTTTCGCAAAATCTGAGTATCCTTGACAGATGTGCAAGTTATGGCTGTCAAAACTTTAGGTATGTCCTTGTTCTTACTTTGATTTTTTTTAAATTCAGTTTTTCCCCCCTGCATTTATCTGCCTTCAGTTTCATTGTATAACTCCTTATGTTGCAAGATAAGTCACTCTCATTCTAACTTCTCTGTGCAACTGATAATTTTTATGTTCTAGCTGTTCTTTTTTTTTTCTTTTGTTTGAAAAAAGCAAAAAGAGTTAAAATTGTAGTCTCTTCAGTTTATTCCTTCCAACTTTTTCCTATTTTCCTTATTTAGAATGTACAGATCAGGTTGCCTGATGGACTACAACAGACCGTGGTACATTTCCCTGTGTATAAGGTCTCTCCCTTTTTCCATTCACAGTACTCCCAGTGGCACGTTCCTCTACTTGCCTCTGCATTGTCCCCACAAGTTCCATCGTGTCCTCTTAATCTTAATGTATCTCAAACATTTGGCCTTCTCTGGGTGGATGAGCATGCATTCTAGCTGGATGAGTAAAGAGGTGGCTGGGAACTGCTGGACCAGCTGGCTGCTGCCTCTTGCCTGTCAAGTGCTTGTGGCAATGCACTCTTCCATGGTGTCCTTGTTTCCATAGCACAGATGTGATACAGGGTGAGTGACGGGTTTAAACTGAGCCTGGGCTGGGTAGCTCAGTATGTTGGTGTATTGTTGTGTTTGCCATCTGAATACGCGGCCTGAGTTTAGAAGGGAGCTGTTGGAGGAAAAATAAGTAGTAATGAAAAGGACTATCAGATGGTGAACAACCTCTGCACATTTCACATGGCAATACCTTTTTATCCAGGGGCTCTGGGAGTGCTGTGTGTCTCAAGCTGGCTGTGCAGTCAGTCATTGGTCGCAAGCAGCTGGGGGCACAGCTTGACAGGCCCCGTGGTGCTGAGGGGCACAGTGGGGTCTGTGATGTGATGGGCTCTGCTATAGGGCCTGCAAAGGCTCCAGGTCTGACCAGACCCATCCTACCAAGTAAAACAACCCTTCTCCTCTCTGAAGGTGAGAGGCAGAGACAGACAAGGGAGCTGGGGCAGACTGGCAACCCAGGAGGGTACATCTGGCTCCTTTCTCCCCAAGACAGGAATCACTGCTGTGCCTCTCACTCTTCTTCAGCATCACCATCAGCCATCTCACTCCTCAGAGAGTTGGAATGGGGAAGCATGTAGCAAGGACACAGGACTGTTTTCCTGCCCCCAGCAATTTGCTGCTGTAGCCACTCATCAGCTTCAGCTGCATGCTTTTAGAGGATCCTGCATTGGGAAGGGTCTGAACAGAGACTGGCTCACACTGTGGCAGCAGATGAGCTGCCAAAGGCCAGCATGTTGGAAAACTGGATTTGAAGAGGGATGAAATTTTATTGTATCTTGATTCAGGATGCCAGTACTGGTTTTTTTTGCACTTTTAGGTCTATATAGATATATAACCGTATGTATACACACACACATATATATACATATACATATGTAAAATATTGACAAATCCAAGGGGGAAAGTTGCTGGGGCTGTCAGTTCACAGACAAAGCAAACGGAGGGATGCTACCCTGGATTGGGATAGACGTCATTTTCCAAAGTTGTTTATTGTGTCATTCTGGGTGTGGCCTTTCTTTAGTAAACAGAAGAAAACCAAGAGAGATACTTTCTGAGCTTGCTAGCAACTAGCATCTTTAACATCTGTCTGTTGAGGAGATGTAAAGTTATTTTACAGGGTATTTACAAATCCTTTCTGTTCAGCTTTGGTGTGTGTGCCTTGTCCCATAATTTTTGATGAAAGCTGTGTTATACTCCATCTACACTTGCAATGGACCCTAGAAATCATTAGATGGAATTTTTTGGCTGGGTTGCGATGTATATTTCAGTAAGTGTTTTTTATAGTGAGACTGTGATAAAGGATCTGCTCTCATAGAATATGCATGGCTTTTAAAATGCTTTGCTCAGATTAATTTTTTTATTTCCAGCAATTCCAATAGCAACTTATTACTGGAGTTTTTTCATTAAGTTGTTGGAAACAACTGTACTGCAGCAAATGATAAATACGCTGTATTATTCTGAAAACTCTGCACTGTAAAGCATGAACATAATTTTCTTACTTATAAGATACTTTCCATGCTGTGCACAAATCTCTTATTATGTGTCTTGTGTTGTGGTTGCCCTTATTTTCATTTAAATTTATTGCAGTGCTTTGTCTGAAGAAAATATTTTGATTGGTTAGTAAACATGCCACAGGGGGTAGGTAATTTACATGAATTCTGTTGAAATTGCTGTTCAGCAATTTAAACTACCTGTTTTGCCCTTGCTGTAGTTAAAGGAGGGGAAAGATCTCACCAAAACATGGCCTAGGAGGAAAAAACAAACAAATAAAATGACCCAGCAAAAAAACAACTGCCAGTTCCAGAAATATGAAGTAGGTGGCTTGTTTCTAGTAAGGGAATAACTTCTTGGAAAAATAGTAGGAACATGACTTGTTAGTTTCTGTGAATGCCCCAGCAAATTGTTTCTATTGCAGTGAGTTCCTGTAGCCTTCAATGCTGCTCCTGTTCTCCTATAAAACTAGATGGGACTGAGGTTCTTTACTAGTAGCTTGAGATAACTAAAGTTAATTTCCAACTACTCCAATTAGCACTAACATATGCTTACAAAATAGCGACTTCATTGACAGAATGAAGGAAATGAAAGTCTGAGTCAGAGATAAATCAAGCATGAGGATTGCTGTTTTCTCCAGAACATGAGCTTTCTTTAAAAGCTGTTGTTTGTGCTTGATCAAATTACAGTAAATCTGTTAGTTAATTAATTAATAACTGAGGCATTATGAATTCTGTAAAAGCATATTAGTTATCACCTGAGGCTTTTAAGAAAAACTTAATCTGTGAATGGCCTCCCAGTTCTGCTACTTTTGGAAGTTGTGCTTTCCTGGACCTCCTTTCCCCAGTCTTTGAGGACTGTGTCAGGTTGCAAGTGAAAGCACTTCTGTTTGGGGAACCACTGAAGCATGTATAACTATGAACATTTTAAATATGTAAAAGATTCTGTTCTGGGACATGGTGTGACAGAAGATGCCCTTTGTCCTTGGCCATCGCAGAGCATTCTTCACTCTATACACACTTGCAGAGTGTTCACTGACAAGCTGCTTTCTGCTGCCTCATTCCTGTTTCCGTTTTCATGTTTCAGTGACTGAGACCCAAGCCCTAGTGGGGCCAAAACTAGGTAGAAAAAGAAATTTAGAAGCCTAAACATGTTCTTGAGGTATGTCTAACATGTCTCAAGTCAATTAGTACTCAGATTTTCTTGAATAAAATTTTCTGAGAGCTGAGCAGTCTGGCCCTAAAGACCTCTTAAAGCATTAAAGTATCTGCCATATCCACATGATTATTTCTATGAACTTGCTGCATTGAAGGATTACAGTGGGAATGAGAGAGAGAGGGGAAAAAACCACCCCAAAACTAGAGGGAGGGGAAGCCTTCCCATATCTGTCTTAAAAGCCTCAGCAAGGATGTGAAAGACTGAAGATGATTTTTCTCTTGCATCTGGAAATATGTTAGCCCAGACACAGGAAATGGTCCTGCCTAGCAGGTGGCATTCATCTGGGCTGAGGGAGAGTCCTCAGATGAAACCACATTTTTTGCACACAAAAAAACATGAGACTTACCTAAAAACATTAAGCAGCAGTTCAGATTTGTGAAGTTTATGTATCTAACTTTGATTACATGCAAGACAGCTTTAATGGGGATATTGCTGCTTGTGCTCCCCTGGCAAAGGAAGGGAGGTTGAAGATGCACCAGTAGGCTCTCTCATTGGCATTTTTGGTTCCTGTTGGCTAACTTTGACATATGGCATCTTGCTGGTCTCTGAAGCTCAGGCACCTCATTTTCCTGTGATTTTAGAGTGCAGTGTACAGGTACTCAGGTCTGTAAGGACAGTGCCTCAAAATCTGGCAGTGATAACTAGGCAGCAGGTAGTTCAGCTCTGCAGGGGCTGATAAATATCAGGTAACATATATATCAAGTTGTATTCTATGTTGAAGGGAAAATAAGCCATAAAATTGCTTTGTAAATAAGTATTTTCAGCCTACCTAAGCACTTGAACTTCATGGTTAATATTAACCCAGGCCACTTCCTCATCTGAAAACTGCAGAAATTTTGTACCAGAAAGTTGTACATGCTTAACACATGTCCATATATAACATGGTAGTTGAAAAGGCAAAGATTTTGCTTTTTCCAGATAGTCTTCTCTAAAACATAGAAACACTCTTAAGTTCTGTAGATCTAAAGAATTATTAGTAAATCCTGAAAACAGCTGTAACACATCTGAAGATTAAATGTGCTTGATCCAGTGACAAAATAATTAATTCAATGATGAGACACAGATCTACAGCATCCCTTTTTGTATTTCATGATTCCTGTGGGTGATTTAGAGTGAGGTTGACTCACTACCCAGAACATACAACAGAAGCTCATTAGCTTTTCACTGATTTTTCAAATACTTTTTGTTCCAATAAAAGCAATGAATTAAAAATCAAAGTATAAGTTGCTGTAATGTTACTTCTCAGTTAGATGCAGACAGGTTCTGCTTTTTCTTTTATTCCTTATTTAAGGTCTTCTGATTCAGTGACAATTCATTTATGTAAATATAGTTTAAAAAATGTACTCAGAGTTCATTCCAATTTCTAAAATGGTTGACTTTGGAATGCTATCTCTTCACTGCGGTTCTGTAATAGAAATACTTTGTTGCGCACACAAAGAACAGCCCAAGCAGCAAGCTACACCAGAATTTTCCTGGCTTCAACCTTAATAGGAAGTGGTTGAGAATTTCCTGATTTGAAGTGTTTTTGGTGGAATTTTGACATTGTGACATTCTAATTTAACATTATTTAAATAAAATCATTCTCTTTAGTGTTTATTTCAACAGTTACATTAATTAACAGGAAAACAAAAAATGCAGCCACCATCATAAAACATTTTGATTGATTTTGGGTTGCTTTAGGCCATGTTTGGATTTTTGACATTTTATTCATAGTTAGAAGAAAGTGAAAATTTTTGTGGCAAAAACCCTCTCCTTTTGTCTCAATCTAGTGTTAAAATTGTGTAAAGTAAGCTTTTCATATTGAAAGTTATGAAGGGAGGAAAAAATACAGTAAGACTGTATGTATTAGACATCAGAATTAATCATTATGAATGACATGAAAAACTTCTGTCAATTGACAAAGTCAGTGTCATATGGATATATTTGTATATGCTCAAGCCTTAAAATATTTTCAGTGCAACGGCTACTATTTTACTTGGGCGTTTTCTCGGAGTTTAAAAATCTGCCTGTTTTTGCTTTTGTGTCTCCTTATCACGGAAATGGATTTTGGTATTTGAGACTTTGTAGCTGTACTTGTGTTCCTGAAGTTTGAAAATGCTCAGTTGCTGATGAAGATACAGAATAATAACAATCATGATAATTTATTACTCTGTCCAAAGCCTAATCCGATGCAGTTGTCAATGTCAGATGCCTGTGAAGTTGCTCTTCTTTTCCTTCTTACCGAGTGAGGAGAAAATGGAGGGTTGGCAAAACACAGCAGGAACATTTGCATTTAAAATTATTTTCGATGTTTATAAATGTTTATAAAATTCAGTCTTTTACTGTCAGGGCACTTTCTGTGAAGATATGTCAGTGTTAAAGCAGAGAATTCTCTATCCCAGAAACTATATTATTGTTTTGAAATTTTGTATAGATTTTGGATGTGGTTATATTGGAGTATTACTGTAGGCCAGTGTAGGTATCAGAGTGGTAGAAAGCCTATCAAGCACCTTTTTAGCTATTTACTAATATATTTGGAAGAATGTATTTTTGCAAACATCCTTTTCAAATGAGTAACTAATTTGCTGACTTCTGGGTAGTTAAATTTCAATTATGGAAGCACCTTTTTTTTTTTTTTTGTCTGCACATGGAGTGTTTCAAAGACCAGGTTTGAAGCAGGCAACATCAAACCTCATAAAAATGGCAGCTTGGGAAAAGTGTGATGTAGTTATCACAAAGAACTAATGCCACTGATTATTTTACAGGCACAAAACTAGTTATAGGCTACAGCTGTGGATAGGGATGGAGAGAGAAGGAAGCATGCCAAGACTGTAAAAAAAAAATATTTTTTGTCAAGCAAGCTTAAGATGTTCAAGGCAGCCTCCCAGGTCACTGGTGCATGGGCTATTTGCCTACCTGAGAAACACAAATTCACCTAGCAGGGAAATGCTGAAAATAATACCATGTTCTTAACTATGGTAATTTAAAATATCTTACACATAGTGGTCATTTGGAAGGCAAGGTGTTTCAAGGTGAAATCCATCAGAGTAATTTAAGCTGAGGACCTCTGGAGAGCTAAGTCCAGCCCTCCACTGCAACTGGGAGGAAGTGTCCAGCAGGTTGCCCTGAGCCTCATCCAACCCACTTTTAAGTCTCTTTAAAGTTAAGCATTCAACAACTGGACCAGCCCCTTGTTTCAGTGCTTGACTCTTTCATTTTGGAAAGTTATTTCCTAATACCTCATTGGAATTTCCTGTATTACAGCCTGTGTCAGTGTCACTCATCCTGTCTCTCTCTACTTCTGGGAAAACTCCGCGTGTCGACACCCCCACCTTCAATTTAGCTACCTTTTTTTGCTGTATTGTCATATTTATGCTGTGCATAATGGAAACAAAAAACCAGCCAGCATCTTTCCAGGATGAGCTGCACATTCCAAATCTCATCATTTTTTAGGGAACCAGAAGGAAAATTAAGAATACAAACTCAACGTCTAAATTGAAGCATTTTGCTCAAGTGTCGTATTAAATACTAGTAGCAACAGAGCAATAATATTCTATCTGTGTTTTTTCATGTTTTAAAAAATGCGTATCTTAAAGTATTTGAAATATAACCCACATCCAGACAGGGTCAAAATGTTATTACTGACAGTAGTCTACTGAACACTTTCCTTCTTTTTTTATGATTTCCAGTCTAAGTCTGTGTTGATACTAGTTAATTAGATTTAATAACGACATGTCTTAGTTCAAACATGACTTAGATGCTCCTTGATACATGTCATAGCAGAAAGAAGTCCCCTGTCTTGATCTTGGTCTTAGGAGGTTCTTTGCCTGCCCCACTTCACTGCTGAGCAGCTGCTGATGTATAGGATACCTTCTGTGCCAGTTACATACAGTGTGGGGTGGCAAGTTCATGGCTGGTCAAGAATATGTTACAGCTGATCACAGTAAAAATCGATTATCCTAAATCCAATGAAATACAGAAGAAACACTGGTGCCAGTGTTGTGCTTTGCTGAGACAAGGACTAAATGCCTGACATATTTTTGTGTATATAATTTGGCTTTATTTTGTTGCCTAGGGTGTGTTTCAGGTCACCTAACTCTAGCTGTCTGGGAAGATACCAGTGTTGAGCAACTCCCCACTGTGATTTTTCTTCTGTCTTCAAAGAAGCTCATATTTTGTCCCTTTTATTTTAATTTTATTCAAGCTGGCCAAAGCCAGCTAGACAAACCATGCCCCTAAGCAGTGTCTATCCCTTGGGTGGTATCCCAACTTCATTTTCATAATAGTATAGATCCTTTCATACTTTCTGCTTCTCATTTGTATATTTCAAAGCACAGTGAAGACCAGTAGCGATGTACCAGTATCTGCACGGGGAACTGAAGCGTCGTAATCTGAGAATGGACACAGATAACAAGAAAGTCATAATTAGCATCTGTGTTTTGTATTACCCAACATACTGCCCCAACCTCCAGGGCAAACTGGAAGTTGAGTCCTCTTTGGATTCTCTTTTTTTTTTTGCAGAAAATACAGTGGTACACATTCCTTCATGCAGGTAAAACTTGAAATTCAGTTATTATGTGATAATTTCCAGTTTCATTTAAAATTTTAATTACACTCCCACCTTAAAGATATAGATTCAAAACTCCAAATGTGTGAAGAAAATAAAAGCTTTGCATATGTTCTCTAAAGAGAGTGCCTGTTTTTTAAGCAGTCTCTTGAGCTTTGAAGAGGTCTTTAGTCATGGCTCTCCCCTCCTCAAAAGCCTAAGATTTCATGGTTTCCCCCCACCCTTTACTTTCTCTGGTGTGTGTGTATTCAGCCAGTACAGTATGCTCTGTTTATGCAGGGATGGTAAATAGTGCAGCATAGCAGGTCTTTGCATAGAGAGCTGCGTGAGTGCTCCAGTCTGTCTCATGCAGAGATGATTCAGTTTTGAAAAGCTGGGTGGTCTTGAAGGGAAAAGAAACAATAGCCTGGTATAAGTAGCTGTATTTTCAGAGACCACCTCCTTGGCTTTTTAGGGGTTGGGGGGCAGGGAGGAGAGGGAAAAGTGACATAATCTGATCATCATCAAAAGCCAAGCAAGTCTGTAAAGGGCCCCTTTTCAAAATCTGTCACTTATTTTTTTCCTCCCCATTTGAAAACAAAATGAGAATCCTGTTGGAATTTTTTATTGGATTTTGGGGTTTTCATGGTTTTTTTTGCATAACAATGATACTGAGATACACTGGAGGGAGTATCTCCTGGATCAGTGGCAACTTACAGTAATGTTCTGTATACGTTGGTGTGGAGTATTTAACAATGCAGAGCAGTGCAGATGATTATGCTTGAACTGAAGTCAATGAGACCTTTTGTGGATTTAGAGCTAATTGCAATAATTCTACATAGCAGGGCATTATACTGTAGAAAATACCTCTTAATGTTATGGTTTGGTCCAGTTAGAATTTAGCAGTAAGGCTGATTAGGATTAAAGATTCATGTGGATCAAAATTATTTCCCTGGATGATTATTTTAGACTAAAATTAATATAACTTTGCTAGGGATTTTCAGTTACCTGCAAGGAGGTAGACACTATCTTTTTGCCTAATGTACTACATGATAATGTTTTGTGTAGTGTTAAGTAATGCTGGCTTCCTAAACGTAACAAATACAAGTACAATATATATGAAAAATGCATCATTCTGGCAGTCTGGAATGTTGTTAAATGGTATAGAAGGAACTTCAGAGAGGTACTGAACTCACACTCTGTGTGTGTTCTTCTGGAAAAAAAATCTAGTGAAGAATACATAACTGCTTCAATGTGTGTGGGACAATAAAATGTATGTACTCTTGTTACCACCTCAGCAGATGTATATGCTTCATTGCAGTAAAGTGAACTTCTTGCTCATAATGCAGCAAAAATCATCATTAAATGATATTTAAGAGAGGTTTTTAGATTCAATTTAAGCCTCTAAACAATTAATAAGTTTTGTTCCTTAGTGGCTTCTAAATAAAAGGGAACTTGTTTTGTTTTCTGTTGAAGAACAAATTGTTTCATACATAAGAAGCTACTTCAGGACTTCTTTCTAAATCTTTAAAGGCTGATTTGGTCTTTACAGAAGAAAATTCAGTTGTGACTCCCACTTGTGCTGCATTGCTGCCAGCATACCTAGGGTATGATTAAGATGGTAGTGCATGTTACTGAACAGTTGGAAGCAAACAAAGGATTTTCAGTACTATTCATTATTTTGCATATGCATGTATGCAAATATCATATGGGTAAAACGTAAAGATTTCTAGCTGAAGCTGTTTGTAAGCATTCCTTTATTAGCTGTTCATTTTTTTTTCTGAAATTATGGCTATATTGCCATGTATATTCAGAGTCATTTTAGGTACTGTTATTTATTTCCCTTCAGTAAGTGTTGGCTGCCTGCCTTCATTTCTTTCTTTCCCAGTGATAAATTTCTGGACACATAGAGCTATACTTTGGAATTGAGCAGTTGTAGCTCAAACATTGCTTTATCAGAGACTTGAAGGGAGTACATCTACTGTTATTTTAACTGAGCTGTTGCCTTTCTAATTGGCCATGTAGTGTATGCTTTGCCACATTACATTTATGAAATCAATTTAAAACAACATTTTTCCCTACTTTTTTTTAAATTTGGTAGTCCCTGAAAAATATTGGAAACCATAGTTATTACTGTTTATTCCTCACTTTTGTATTTATTTCTCACATTTCCTGTGTTTTCCTTACAGAAGGTTTGCTTGCTCTTTTTATGTAAGATCTTTAGATTCATTGCTTTGCTTGGAATACAATAACCAAATTTATGGTGTCATATTAAGCAAAGAGATGCACTACAGCCCTTGTTATACACAGTGCACGGCTCAGATTTGTTTTCTAAGACAATGCAAGCAACCTTGAGAGAAGGAGAATGGCTTCATCAGGATGGAGAAATCCTTTTACAGCTGACTGTCACTTACATGAGTTGCTGGTAGGAAAACAAGAATAGAAACTGGATCTTCCTCCACCCAAGGAACTGGATAATGGAGCACATATTTCAGATGAGTTTGTGCTCTGCTTCACTCAGTGCATCAAGGGATGTATATTTTAACAACACAAACACAGTACACTTCATACTTTACGGGAGCACAAGGAGCAGAATTTAGACTGTGTCGGTGTCCCTCTTAGACTGTTTCTGAGGCTGTGAAACTGCATCCTATTTGCTTGTGACCTGAATTGACTGCAAACTTAGAAAAAAATGCCATTTTAGGCACTTAATGAGGTCCAAAGCAGTTTATTTGCAGGGCTGCCCTGCACAAGGGTGTATTTTAATCCTAAATAGTTAAGCTTGTGTGATTGAAAACATGTGACAGAGCACTGCTTGCTACACCACCCGGCTCCTAGAATTTGCAGTGCTTGTCCTGAGTCAGTCATAAGCATGCCAGTAGCACTGGCCTTTCTTTTGAAGACTGGGAAACTGAGGCACAAGGTGACATGAATAGGTCAGTGACGCATTGTCAGGACAGTCTCTGGAGCATCAGCTCAGCACACAGTGCAACACACTATCAACTTTTGTTTGGCCAATCTGTTGCCAAGGATAGCATGACTGATTCAAGGAGCTATATGTGAATGGTCTGTTTGCTCCTGTTACATTATCAAAGACTTTTTCCCTTTAAAGTTGTTAAATATTCATCCATGTTTTAGAATCAGTAATTGTCTTGAACTTCATTCTTTGCTTTTATACTGTATCTAATCCATCTCTTTTTCCGTTATTTGTTAGTTTAAAACTTTTTTCCAGTTTGGCAAAGATTGGTATACTTCCATAGTAGTCTTTATGCCTAAACATTCTTAATCTAAAATCAATTTTCAACGGTAAGGATATAAAAGCCTAATTTTGAAAGATGGAGTAAATGTTTCTATGTATAGTGTGATTTTAGGCTGTGGATAGCAGTGGTAGACACAGGTGCTGCAGCTGAGCCAAGAGAAAGGTGTTTGTCATACAGCACTGCTGAGGCAGGGAAACCCAGGGATGTAATACTGCACAACCTGCTACAGCCCTATGAACACATACTAAATAATGGTAGTACTTGAAAAACATTTTCAGAGATGTTTCAAATGGGCATTTAATTTTATATAATATTGAGGTCAGGTGGCATGCAATTTTACTGAAACCGAATTGAAACAGGGAGTATGATCTACATGGGAATGGATTTTATTTCCATATTCTGCACAAGAGAATGTGTTAGCAGTGGAGGGGGCACTGGGAAGTCATGTGCTCTTCACTGAAGTAAGAGGAAACAAACAAGCCCAAAACTAGTCTGATTGCTGCTCATCATAAGAACACCCTTTAAACAATCTTTAAGTAAATCCAAAATAATTTAAAAAAAATCGTCTCTTGTCATTTGTCTATCAGCACAACTTGTGATTCAGGCCTACATACTTTTCTTTTTGCAACAGTTTTTGTACCCTCTCTGTGCATTCCCATGAACTTTGGAGAATCATTGACTTTAGAGGCAGCATGTGTTTAGTGAGACTGTGCAGGGAAAAAAACCTGTGGAGCCATTAATGTAGACTTTTGTTATGTGGCTTATCTTTTAATGAGGATAAAGTAGGTGGTAAATTTCAGATTTAAAATAATTTTACTTTTGAGGTACTTAATTGGGGAGAAAAAAAGCAGCTGTATAATAATTTAATCCTTATATTGGTGATAGAGTATTTTTATGCTTAGGTGTTTGCTGTGGGTGTTTTTGTTTTGCTTGAGGGATTTTTGGTTGTTTTGTTGTTTTGGGTGTTTTGGTTTTTTTTAATATGCAATTTTACAAGAATGATAGATTACCCTTAGAAATGGTGGGAACAAATCAAGTACACAAATTTTGTCCCAAAGAATGACCTGCCTAAGAACATGTGTGATAACACCTGACACTGGATTTATGATAAAAAAATTACTTATTCACAGCTATGACATCATCCTTCCTATCCTGAAGTGTGTGTTCCCAGTGAAGCAAACAAGATGGGATTTTGTTTGGTTGTGGCAATACATTGCTGCTGTTCCTACTATTCCTTCATGCAGCTAGTTAGAGCACTTATTCTATTACTTTCCTGAAGCATTAACTTAGTTCTACGTTTGTGGTGTGCCTCCTGCCTACCTGCACAGTTCCAGTTGGAATGGATACAGCAATCTGTGTTTTTAACCGAAAGGCTATCTTCATATTGTCGAGTAATTGGAAAACCTTTCCATGCTGGGGTAGACTTTCGCATTGGTAAAAATTAAATTGACGCTGTGCCAATTTCATTCATGCTATAACATCGTTGACTCCAATGGCATTACAGCAGGTCGGAGTTTACTCTATTGTTATTATGTTGCTTGGTTTTTCCAGGCACAGATACAGGAAGGAACAGGGTGGATATAGAATAGCTCATATCATCTTTGTCTTTCCCACGATTCATTTTCCTTGTGAATTAGTTTCACTGAAGGAAATGATATAACTTAGTAGATACTTGGCCCAGTTCTTCATATGAGCAAAACACATTACAGAAAAAAAAAAATTCTTTGTCCATTATAGTTTGACAGCATTGTGTTCACGAGACATGTCTGACATCTGAGGACATAATGGGGATAGTCCATCTGAAGCAAGAAGCAAACAAAACATTTCAAATGGGATGGCAGTGACTAAGTAACTTTTCACAGTATGGGAGTTTGTGTGTGTTCTTTTGGATGTTTTATAACATTGTGGCAGTCTTTACAGAGCCCAATGAAAACAAAGAGCTTAGACAATAGTTTTATTTGGAGAATTGTCAATGAAAATAGGACACAAAGTAGAAAAATAGGGAAATTTAGTCTATGCAACAAATTTGTATAACCTGATGATTGTAACCATCATGTCTTCTGGAAAGAAATTAAAGAAAAATAAAAAAAGCATGGTCTTGAATTCTACCCTGTAGAGGCAGTCAGTAAAGTTTGAATTGTGAGTCTGAAAATTACATTTTGGGGAGTCTCTCTTCATATTTTGCTCATTTGTTTTCCAATTGTTACTGCAGCAGCAGCTCTTGGAGCTGCTAGGAAAAAAAAAAGGCAGACTTAGTTTCATCCTGGTGCTTCTGTAGCCACTGATCCTTCTTTTTCCTCTGCAGAGGAAGCTTGCTTGCCTTTACCTCCTTTTGAGTTTCTGCATAATATGTATTCTTCATGACCTGTTGCATGGACTGTGCTGCTCTTTGAGTCTGTGCATTTTCCCCTTCTTTACTACACAGATACTTGTCTTTGCCTGTCATTTGTGATCCTTTACCATTTGTTAGCATCCTGCTTTTGCACTCGGTAGCTCTAATGTGAATCTGCTCTTGTGGACAACATCCTTTTCTTGCATCAGACTGACCAGTGACAATCTGGTATGCAGCTTTCCATACCTGGCTAGAGTTCAGCATTAAATTCTACAGAAGTACTTCACTGCTCCCCATCATGTTCCTTCTTTAAACTGCCCCTCATGAGGCCAATACAAAACAGACTTTATAGATGGGAGTTGGGCTGACCTGCACCGCTCTTGCTTTTTATTTTACTGATTTTGCAAAGCCATCACCCCTTCTTCCCTATGGATAGTATTTTACTAAAAGGAAGAAGTATCCTTTTGTTCTTCATTCTATTTCCTACAACAGTTAGATTGGATCCATGGCTAAGACAGAAAGTGAGTAATCTTACTTGAATTTTTAGTTTAGTTAGTTGTATTATGTAAGGACTCAATGAAAGGATAAGGAGAGCAACACTTTAAAAAGTGTTAATGTTAAATTAAAAACGTGGCTGAGGTATTAGGAGCAATCCTTTTAAAAGCCATGCCACATGGCACTGTTGCTATCAATAGGATTAATTTTGAGACTGTTTTCCTTAATTCTTCTTTCAGTTTCAGTGTCAATACTCTGTATTATTCATCTCTAGTCATTGTGAGAGAAAATTCTTCTGTGGTTTAGAGTTGGCATGCAAATCATAAATTAAAATAGACTGGTAGCTAAGCAGCTCTTTGAAAGCAGCATTACTTTGAAATAAAATCTGTTCTTCCTGCAAACCATTTAAAATGCAAGGACAGGTTTGTGTGCAGGAGAGTCCTGCCATGATATATGTAAGTACAGATAAGCATTAGTGAGGTTTTGTTTGGGATGGGAGAAGTCAGGGAAAAGCAGCAGTGGGAGAAATTTTGTTTATAAATTTGATTTATGTCCACTCTCCCACTTTGCTGAGCTGTTTGACAGGAAACTGGTAGTTTAAGATGGTATTTTGAGGAGAGACATGCTATCTGCTTCTGAGCCTGCATAAACCCCTTCTCTAAAACTCTTTGCTCTTCTTTCTGCACTCATGCCTCTGTAAGAATTGTGTATTCTTGCTGAGTGCTGTTGTACTCTGAAGTAACTGCATGTATTACTTTTTGGGAGATGCATAACTGGGTTATTTCTTTCTTTTTTTTTTTCCTCAGTGTTGTCTCTATATGAGTATAAAAAAATTACAGTGGTATATTCTTCTGTTAGAAAGTTTGAATATCTACTCTGTTTGAACCTAACATTGCAATTGTGTAAGATTTTTTAGGTTCAGTAATAAATTTTTCTCTAAGTTCACTGGCAAATTTTACGACCCAATGAAATAGCACAAGTGTTTAGGAACTATTTTAGCAATTCTGGCAAATGCCAAAAGCCAAATACTGTTCTGTTTTATACCAGTTAAAGAAGTTAAAGGTGTTTTGGTCTAGCATGAATTTACACTAATGTTGTACATACATTTGGTTCCTTGAATTTTATGAAATTATGCTGCTATTAAATTAAGTAGTATAATAAAACAGAGCACAAAACAGAAAAAATCTCTCAGTATTGTATTTTTATTTTTTTCTAGTAAATGCAAATAACAATGAGTCTGTTTCATGAAAAAATAAAAATAATTTGAAAACGCATAATGTATTTTCTTATTTTTTAAATCAAAATGTCTTTTCATAAAGCTTTATTGTGCTGACAGTGTTTTAAATGAGAAGGAAAAAAAGTCCTAACAAAATACAAAACTCGTCCTCTAGATTATTTATGATTTACTGCCTATGAAAATCAGAAATTGTAGCATTTATTTGGGGTGGTGATAGAACTTAATGGTGCATGGCATTGGGGTGTACTGGAGCTTAATTGTTAGAGGGATGGTCCTTTGCTCTTTTGTGTTGAGAAACAGGGCATTTGTTTAGGAGCAGAGGAGAGCCCAGTGTAGCATTAGCTTTGCCTTCCCCTACAAGTGGGCAGCTGAGAGGGCTGCTGAGTTTGCTCTTGGATTGTGACAGGTGAAAAACGCTATTTAATGAGTTTCCTTCCCAGACAATTAGCAGAGGGAGGGAGCTTTCCCATCTGTGCCCTACACAAGCAGGGTTTGCTGGTTGACACATTTCCTTTGTGGGAATGATGGGTAATTCATTGAATGGGGTAATGACAATGACATTGCTGGCTGCAGTCAGGCTCACTAACTGTTCTGATCTGTTTAATCTTGGGGGTTTTTATTAAATACTTCCCACCAGTGTAAAAGGGCAATGTGAAAGAAGGGTTCCCACTAGGGCAGTGCTGTATGAGGACTGTGGAGGTCTTGCAGTAAAATGAGCATAAATACAACCAGCAACTCCCAGGCTGTACTTAACATTCTCATCTGCACATGGAATGTATCAATAAGATGTGCGTGTTTTAATTGCTTACTCTCTGCATGAACTACTAAATGTTGCCTTATTTTTGACTAGTACTAGCTTTCTTGAAGCACATTAGATCAGTAGAATATGCATAAATTCTTCTGAAGTCTTTATTAATTTCTTCCAACCCTTTTCAGGGTACCCTAATAAAGAAAATTTCAGTCTGACACCAGAAAACACACAAAAAATCAGCAGATTGCTATTCACATGAATGTAATGTGCCCTCCTCTCCTCAAATTCTCTTCTTAATTTAAACAGTTTTCTAATTGTGTATTTTATTTATCCTAGACTCTATTAATCTGTCTAATGCACAGACTTTAATTTCTTCACACATCAGTTCTGCTGAAGTAATCAAAATTAAAACACAACATATCACATCCTACTGCTGATACTTTGTACTTACTTGCAGTGATACATAAAATTTTCACAGAGGAAAGGACAAGAGGGTTAGCTATGCTTTTCTGTACAGCAAATCAAAATTCCTTTACAGGCTTTCCTGGAAAGTAAGCTACAAGTATATAGTATTTGGCTAAGAATTTATATATTGAACAGCATTCAGTTACCTGGTAGCCATGTCATTCTTGTTATGTATTCTCTTAGTATTTATTTTTCACTTGCCAAAAAGAAAGATTTGTCTTGAAGTCTACTTGAGCAATTTTATTTCATATGTTTTATTGCCCATTTATAAAATAGAATAAATACAGTTTTGAGTAGAGGGAGCTGCTTTGGTTTTCTTTTCCTTTTCTTTTTTTTTAGACCTTCAATTCTGTGAAATATAGCTGCCTTGGGGATTCCTTTGAAAAACCTGATAATGAATGTAAGATGTGAGTGACTGGTGTGTGATTGTGTTGATGTTTTCCCTTCTCTTGAGCCCAGTTTGAAATTCAGCTCTGCACAGCAGGGATTGTCCTCAGCCACATATGACTATTTTGAGGATTGTGTGCTTGAGTAGCTGTGCAGGCTTTGGGCAACTGGCAGCAGTTTGTCATGGCTGCCTTTAGGCTGGTAAACCTTGGGGATTTTAATCCCTGTCCTCTCTGTCAATCAAGTCTGTTTCACTTTTTAATGTACTATTATATATTTTCAAACAAATGGCATTCATTCTGTGGTAGGTCCAAGAAAATTAAAAGGCCAAATGTATAATGTAGGGGGGTTACCTATTTTCCCCTGGCTGTGTCACTGAAAATTATTTGCTTTGTGATAGAATTGTTCATATTCAAATTATTAAGCTTTCTTGCCTGTTTTCTCATTGTTTTATTTTGATTGAGTACTTTGATGCTGTGAGTCCTGTCTGCATTTAATTCATTATAATCATGTGAAACGAAACCCTGAATGGCTTCCAAATGAATATTATTTAATTTTCTTTGGCATTCACACAAACAGAGACTTTGCCAGCTGAGCAGTAAGTAGAGACATGTTTTTCACTTCTGTGTGACCCAGTCACATTTTAGACCTGTTCTCTTTTACATTTCCAAAGTTCTGAATATGATATTCTGAATATTATTATTACTAATTTTCCTTCCTTTTATTCCCAAAATGTGAAAAATAAAGAGTAAATTGTGCAAACTGCTTTTTTTTCTGGTGCTGTGCAAGTTGAAAAATTACTTTCCATGCTTAATAGCCAGATACTCTGCAAAGATTATCAGGCATACTGATTTCCAGGAAGAATGATTTTAGGTTTACTTGTGACATATTAAAAATACTGTAAAATGTGGAAAAAAGGAAGAACGTATTTGTATGGCTTTATGTATGTAGCCATTCTATTGAACAGCAAAACCTTACACTGCAATGTTGACAAGACTTCCAACACCCCAAGTGAATTAGTTTTGCTTTTAGACTTCTCTTTGTCCCTTGTTTTTTCTTGGGTAAGTCAGTGAATGCGGTTCACAGTCTTTATAGGTAACTCATACTAAAACGCTGGGATTTTTATCTCAACAAGTTAGTAATGGAAAAACAACTTAGGAATAAATTGTGCTCAAAATATAAATGATTTCAGGAGACTGAGACATTGTGTTTTATTGCCTCATGTAGTAGGGGAATCAGGGAGGCTTTCAAAGGCTCTTTTGATTGTTGAAATCATACAATTCTTTTCATGTTTGTGAGGAGCACGCAGCCAAGGACTCAGAGGTTGCTCACACTGAGCCAATGGAGCTGCACTGCTAACTGTGGTGTGCTTGAAGCAAACCTGCAAAACTCAACCTCTTGGGCTTCTCCCAGCAGAAATAGGCACAGAGTCTAAAACCTTTAGGGACTGTTACCCTTATTGTACAAAGATGAGTTTGGGGATCATTTTGGGTTTTGGCTTGTTTTGGGTTTTTTTTTTTTTGTTTGGTTGGTTTTTTGTTTGTTTGGGGTTATTTTGTTTGTTTTGTTTGGGGTTGGTTTGTTTGTTTGTGTTTTGTTTGGGGTTTGGTTTTGTTTTGGGTTTTTTCGTGGTCCAGTTTTTGTTGGGTGTTTGTTTTGGGAGTGGGTATTTGTGTAGTTTTGGGGCTTTCTAATGAAATGCAGGATCATCAGTCTTACAGCAAATTATATGATGAGCAACTTTCATGATACAGCGATAGGGCTAATGCTAGGTTGCCTGAGTTTTGCCTTCTTGTTGAGTCTGAGAATGGGCAAGTCCCTAAAGCCATTGCTTAAAAGACAGATAAGGTAAAACCCCTTCATAATGGACTCCACATGGGACAAAATCCAAAGACTTTGTTCAAAACATGGAGGTCATCCTTTAATGGTGATTAACAGGGGGTCTCTGGTCACTGGAGTACATGGTGCTTCTGTGAGAGAATGTCTTGCCTCCTACTCTGATTTTCTAATTAGGGTTTGAATATGTAAGAGCTGCAGGCTATGTTACATCTGTTTGAGTGGCAATGACATCAGCCCAAAAGAGGAATCAAATGGGAGTCCAAACAATTAAGAAATGAAGTGGCAGTCAGTTCTGATAGATGATCGGGAAAAATCTCATGAGATGTTGTAGGTCATCTCAATATGATACTAAGAAGGTATATTAAATAAAGCATACAGTGCTTGCCCTTCTTGTGTTCTGTGAGTCTGCTCTGACACCTGAATTTTAGAACCCTTGGTTCTGTTCCTGGCTGAGGGACATGTTTACACATGTCTGCATTTCCTGTAAGGCTTTTCCTTAAGCCTTTTTTTCTTTGTAATTATCATGCTGTTATTACTGTGTTACCTACTCAGTCACCAAAACGCTGTGTGTTCTGCAAAACTTTGACCCAGTATTCATCAGGCTGTCAGACTCCCACGGCACAATTACAGGATGCATGAGGGAGGTTTAAAAATTATTTGGTCCCCTAGTTTTTAACAGTTTTAAATATGATTAACTACTAACTGTCTCAAAATGCTGCTGTAAGCACCATCTTTATATTCCACCAGAGACATGCTCTCGGGAGAACAATGAGACATTTATGGTGTTTGGATGGGAGGGAGATTAGAAAGTGTAAAATTATTTCTTACTCATAAACTCCTAGTAAATTATCTTTTCATTTTGTAATAAGATACTTAGTTTCAATAAAGATCTACATCAGTGGATTGCCAGAAAGTAGCACTGTATTTCCAGTCCTTACTGAAAAATAAGCAGCTAAACAATCAGTGCTTTTGTAAATTGTTTCTCAAATCCTTGGATCCTTATTTGTGGGAATTCTAGTGCTGAGCCCTTTCATTTATATTCCCTTCTCATCATCCCATGTTCATTAATTTAGAACCTCAGGTTACTGAATTTCAAAGTCTGCTGTTGTTTTCATTTAAATTGCAGAATATTAAACAGTAGCGTTATGTTATATTCAGATGGTAGTGCTGTTTTTCTCCTGAAAATTGAAGATGTACAGCCCAAACCTTCCTCTGCCACAAGAGAACAGGTAGTTCCATAGAAAGACAGGGTTCTAAACTGCCTGTTGTAAAGCATCACTCCAGTGAGGCTTTACATAGAAGATACAGTCACAGTCTGTGACCATGTCACTTTTTGTAATGTTCTCGGTGATGACGCTTCTCTGTTGCCTACCTGGTGTTTTTCATGCTTTTCTAAAGAGCTCCCTAGTCTGGAGTAATTTCGTGTGGAAGAAATTATGAAATAATGATAGCTGTTATGAAGTATCAGAGACCTCTTTCACTGTTCATTTGTAAAGCTACCTGGATGGAATATGCCATAAGGATGTTAGAACAACTCAAGTTTCTCCTGCAGATAAAGTTACTGCCTTTTTTACAGTTTTCTTTCTGGAGTAGACTAGCTCGCTTTAAGCTGGATTCTCCAAGTTGCAGCACCACATTTGCTCAGAAATTGCCTTGTGGGTTGGAAATTCTTCAGGCTTAACCCTGAGAATGGAGGTATAATGACCTTTATAAATGACATCAAAGACACAAGGTAAAGTCTGTAGGCCATGTCCTTGGGCATGGAGGTGATTCAAATCCTCATGTTTATGCCTTGCTTATATTATGATTCTTAGTCTTTCTTACACTCACCTTTGGCAAAGCAGCCTGCAACACATGTGGTAATAATTGCTTAGATATCTTCAATGTCTATAAGGCACCATTTTCCCTAGAAAAATATACAGTTAGATAATGTCTAACTGATGAACTGAGGTACAGGTGATATTCCCAGTAATGAGCATCCTTCTTTCATTATAATTTTGGTTTTTTCTCTATTTTCTATAAAAGAAATAATTGTCATTTACTGATATGACTGTTGAATTTATGCACAATCTCTTCTTCTGCCTTCTAATTCTGCACTCAAGCAAAGTGTTAGTAAATGTTTTCTAGATGATGAGTCTTGAGCTTCAGATCTTTTCTTCCTCTCTGTTGATTCAGGTTGCTGGTGTTTTCACTTAACATCCAGGATTCCATAGCCTAAACTAATGGACCTGTGTGTGATTCTTCCAACAGCTCACATCAGCTCAGTGCTGAACAGCTGGAGATTCTTTCACCAGTGACTCTGCCCAGCATTTGAGGAGCATGCAGCTTTTAGCTGATCTGTAGATACCTTCTCAAATTGGAAATGGTTTAGATGGGAAGAATAAATTTGAAACCCCTCTTATTTTTCTAAGGGAAGTTCAAGCAACGAATTCTTTTTGTTCTATTTATGAATTTCAAAGTATACAGCCAGGCTTCAGATAGCTGATTAGCTTGCTTGATAAGAAGAACTTGCATAAAATTACAGTCATGTGTCTACACTTTCAGTCTAGTAGAAAGTGTGAGTTGCAATATGTGGGTGGCATGCTCAAAGCACTAGCTTCAGGAAGTGATCACAACTGAGCACTGTTGCATTTGCCAGCCTTAGAAAGAAAGATAATAGTTAAGGTGTGAGGTACTGTGAACTTGCATGAGCACTGTTGCCATGTGGATGAAAATGAAACTGCCCTATCTACTGTCCTCCCAACAACCCAAGCAGCTCATTCTGCACTCTTTTTGCCTCAGTTTAAAATAAACAGAACTTAAAAAAAAACCCCAAAACAAACCAAAACAAATAAATAAAACCCCAACCTGAGAAAACAAGCCTGAAACCCACAAGTGCTATGTTCAAGTACAAAGAACTAGAAACTATTTTCCTGTGCTGTCTTTCCATGCTTACATGCACAGTAATTCCCTGTGGAATTGTGTGGGGATTTTTTCATTTTTAAATAAAGGACCATACCAATTATGAGGTCTTCTACTCAGTTGTTTTCATCTGTAACACAATACATATTTATAAAGTAGTAATAAATATTTATAGATTACTTCTGATAAAGCAAGTGTTCTACAGTTCGTAAAGAAAATGGTTAGGGGGCTCTAGTATGTATTTTCAGAGCTTACAAAAATGTAGCCATCTGTAACCTTCTGAAGAGATATAGCCTTAGCAGATTTCACTGCTAAATTAAAAAACAAACAAAAAACCAAAACCACACAAACCCAACAATTAGAGCTTTCCTGTATAGCTGAAGCTTTGTTTTTGAAACATGGAAGGAATTCAGTATCTCCAAAAATAGGGTTTTTTTCCCCTTATTCCACAAAGCACAAGGAATGGAAGAGGAATGAAGTGATGTATGTAATCTGTAGCCTTCCCTCTCACTGCTTGATGTACAAAGCATTGAGCTTGGGAGGAAGCCTGTGGAGCAAATGAACACTGCTGTGGTGCTTTTGGGGGATGAAACTGGGGGAAGGAGCTGATGTGAGTTATGAAGCATCCTTTAAACTGTTTAATACATCTTGGAGACACAAATATGACTCTTGCTTCTTTATTGTCCTAGACTGAGTGTAGTCTGCTGTATTTTTTGGTTCATCCAGCACAGGATATAGCTGTTAATATTTGTGGTCCCAGTTAAGCCAAATCACTTTTCATACATGTTTTTTAGCTGCTTTTTAAAATTCAGATATTTTAGAGAACAAAATATTCAAGTCTTTAGGGAGTTGTGCCTCCTTTTTAAAACTAGATAGCAATGGGAAGGAGTAATTTCCTAGACTTGAAATGTTCTACCTCCATAATATGGTATTACTGATCACAGTAACTTTTGTTTCACAAGGGGGAAAAAAAATGGGGTTATCTGATTCCAATTGTTTCATCCTTGTAGTGTTATCACCTCTGCCTTAAGGCTCACAGGAGCCAGCAGTATGTCTCCCACATACCCAGGAATCAAAGATTTTTAATGTTTGTGGCTCTTAGTTTCTCAAAATATACAACTTCTGGCAAGTGAATCTGAGTTCACATAATGTTTTGAAAACAGATTGTTCTCTTGCTCAGGGAGGAATATGCTGTCTGCATGAGGGGACTGAGCATTTTGTTTGTGCAGAAGCTCACACTGAGTGAATGGAGGAAGTGAAAAAAGTGAAAGCCTATTTCTTCACCTCTGCTCATCTTTAAATTATTAGTCTAGGGCATTTCCCAGCTTCATGTTGGGACAAGTCTAGATCATACAGTAATTCCTTCTAATTGTGTTGTCCCTTTTTTATTTATTTTTCCCTGCACCCATACATGCTCAGGTCAGGTACCCTGCAGTTCAGGCACAGTCTTTGTGACTAACAAACCTCAATGCTGATGGGAATTTCCAGCTGCCTTATTACTGCACCACCAAATAGATATGCATTTCTATTCTGAAACCCTGTATATTGGCTGAATCTTCAATATTTTACCTTTTAAGTTGTATTTTTGTGATTTTTCTATATTCTTTTTATTATTGCTTTAAAGATAAATGCTTATGTTAGTTTTCTGGAGGCTTTGCTACAGTACTGCAAAAACGTTTGAAGTGCAAAGAGAAATGTTTTCAAAGAGATCTGAAATTTACAGGAGCTCAGATCCTTTTGGTACAATAATTTATATTCAGCTTTATTAGAGTCAAAAATAGTGGATTTGTTAACCCAGATTTGAACATTCTTAGCAGACTGGAGGCTGTTGGTCTCTTACATTCTTTCAGTAAAAGTCCTATTTGGAGATCAGTTTGCTTTGTAAATTTGGAAGAATAACTGAAGAAACTGTGACAATTTTACTTTTGTGATGCATTGTCTTTCACAATGAGCAAGGACCTTGGTGCCAACAGGAAGAAGAAAGGAGCTTTCTAGTAAAAGTTCTGAAGAACCACAGTCACTGTACTTTGTTCAGAGGACATAAGCGTAGTTAATGTTTCTTCCCAAAATTTAAATTCAGTCTTACATGGCTGATCATTGTAGACAACAGTAAGAAACCACACAACAAGCTAAAATTATATCATTTCATAACCTTGACTGCAGCAGTACCAATTTGATTCATTTGAAAATAGAATTTCCTGCTTCAGGGCTTGGCACAAAGTCTGGGAACATACTGCCTGGTATTAAAACCATAGCTACTGAGCTGCCATGGTAAACTAAGCTGTGATTCTTAGCAGTGTTTCAGTTACCAGATCCAGACAGACAGAGAGATGAGGGCTATCTTGAAGTGAGTGTGTAAACCGGCCAGTAAGCGAGGTAATTCATGCAAGGCTGAGGCATTAAGGAGACCCATAGGTGGAAGATACTTTGTTTCCCATCACTCTAAGGGGGTGAAAGTGTCATGGTATTTCAAATGGTTCTCTTTGCAAGTTTGGTAGGTGTTTAAGTTGTCTTATTTTTTACAGGCTGTATTAAGGGTTTTCTGCTCTTTGTATCTTTGTTTTCCTATCTGATTCTGTTACATGTGTCAAGACTGAAGAGTTTTACAGTACTAGAAAGTGTACAATAAGTTCTTGGAACCAGTACACTCTAGGTAACCAGCCACTGTGATCCACTGTCCAGTCCCCCCCCCAGTTTACAATCACTGATGTTGCCACACATTTTTTTCTTAGTGTGTTCTATCTGTGTTTTTGAATGTGGATCTTGTGAGCTAATTATCTGTGCTGTACACATCCACATGTGAATTCAGCTACTTTTGCTGTTCATGGAAGTGGTGCTTGGGGAGTCTGATTCACACGTTAATCCTCTGACAGTTGCCTAGAGCTGGTCAGGTGAATCACAGCCCAGAAATGCCCTTCTCTCATGGTGAGTCTAGGCAGCTAGCCAAGATGTGGATGTCTGCAGAAGTCTGAAGCTGTGTCCTTAAAGTAAAATGTCATTGCTTTCATTTCCTGAGCAGTGCAAGCCATGGTATTCTAGTGCTGTTGGGCTATTTAGATACTTCTGCAGAAAAGATTTACTTTCAGAGTCTGAAATTTAGGAAAGTAATTTAAAATTAATGTTGAATAATTTAAATGGACAAGAAGGCATATTTATTAAAAGTGATGGTTTTATAATATTGGCATTTCTTTTACTTGTTTGTGTTTCATGGGAAAGGTAGGACTTGTACCTTATACAAAACATGCAAATTTTTTTTTGCATAATACAGAATATATTGTAGGGACATGGAAACATTTGTTCAGTGACTGTAAAGGCAGATGCTCCCTCTAGTGCCTAAGACTATTTTCTTGTAATGGCAATAGCTTTTTTTGGGCTTTCTGCAATGTTTTATTATGCAGTTGCTTAAGTCTCTCGGGTATCAATCTTAAATGGGTAGTATGAAATGAGGATAAACCCTTTAGTACTGCATGCCTCCTGCATCTTTCCCCTTGTGTGTAGCAGAAGCAGTCAGATAATACAAGCGGATAAAAAAAAGTTAATCTAAACATATTCTTTTAATTAAAGATTTTTATAGCCTATCAAGTAAGTAAACTGTTACTTAAATTGAATATCACCTGGGAAAACTTTGGTACTTGTGGGCGTTTCTGAATCCCAGTGAGGGTTGATTGGACCATGAGGGATTCAAAAAGTACCTGGACACTAATTGCAAATTCAGGTCATGATTTTCGATATTTTTGTTCGCTGGTGTTTTTAATGTGGCTGTTGAAGATACCAGACTAAAGTTGTAAGTGTTGTAAGTTGAAAGTGTTTTAAACCAGTCTGACATCACTTTGTAAAAAAAAAACAAATGCCTGAACTGTCAAGACATCCAAACATAGTGTTAAGTAGGAGAGTACAACTATGAGAGTCTATGCTGGCATCTGGGAGGAGGGGAGGGAAGAAGGGAGTATGCTTGTGTGCCATGTGGGGTGCCCAAGGATGCATACACTCCTTGCTTCTTAGGCTGTAGCTGCCTTCATCCTGACACAGTCCTTTCTGAGGGCAGCCTTTCAACACTGTGGGGGTTCTAAAGTTTTTAAATGTTATCTTTAAAAATATGGATTCTACACTTGTGTGTCTATCTGTAAATCATGCTTAAAAATCAATTCTGTTAGAATCAGTATGTGTAGGGTAATATGTATGATACACTATGTGTGGAAAAATATTTATGAATCAAAGTATATTCCTAATAACATTTGATGCTAAACTGTAAAACCCAAGGTTATGAGTAGTTCTGCAATAATGCATTGCCTACACTATTATCAAGCTCTTGTAGATATGACATCAGAGGGTTTGAAGAGAATAGGTAGGGTTTTTTAAAAAATATTTTACAAGTGTGATGATGGATTAATATAGTGCTTTGTATTATCCTAACTAAAAGCTGTCTGAGATGGTGAGCTTTTAGTTTGAAGGGTTTTCTATTATTTTTGTAGATAGTCTGTGCACCCCTTTTCCCTTCCTTTCCTTCTTTCAATCTTTCTCTCCATAAGGAAAACAAATGGAAAATTTATTGTAAAGGCTCTGTGGACATCAGCATTCAAACCCAAGAAAAGTGTATACAAGTAAATTGTGTGTTCTACTTTGGTGCACTGGGAATATCAGTAATATTGTTCATACTGTATCTTACATTTATACAGCTGAATGGAAGAGTGACACAGTACAATTTGAAACTAGCCAGCAGCAGCCTCTTTTCCTTCTTGGATCCTTGAGTATTTTTTGTCTTTCCCAGGGAGAGGGAGTGAGAATGTGTTTTAGCTTTTTTTTTTTGACATGTGCCACCTATACACAGTGCAAGAACAAGTAACTGACAGTAATTAACTATGCTTGATTATGTTATTAAGTAGTCTGATGCTAGCGCTGAGTTTAAATAAAATATATAATTCAGCAATTTGTTTCAATTGTCGCAGCTGGCTATTAAAAGTTACTGTCTCAGTGTTGCCACTGGCAAAGCTTTTTGTCTGCTGTAAAGATTTCTTTTCCCCTTGTTGATGGCATTTTATCAGCAGTAGTGGGCATGGGGGTTAAACTGCAAAATCATGTTGTTTAAGAGTTAGACTCCACTCTGAATAACTCCTCCATAAAAAGGATCCATTTTAAATTATTTAAGTTGCGACAAGGTTATGTTTACATCCTGTTGGATGCCTCTGTATGCTTTTAACCACTTGGCAGTCTAAATGCTGTGTACTTATTCTTTTGTTTCCAGCTGTGTCTTGTAGATTTTGTGTGGTAAAATTTTCCACCTACCTGCTTCTAAATTACTAGGTAGGCTAAAGCTTCAGCCAATTGTCCATAGTTTATTGTGATCTTTTGGGTGGTCCCTGACCTTCTCAAGAAGAATACATCTTTCTTAGGAGGGGAAATCAGACCCTATCTTTTTATTATGTGCCATTTGATTATTTTTGCTGAGGTTCTCTCAAGAGAAATGCAGTTTCTTGGCAATTGCAATATAATATTAGCAGAGACAAATACGGTTCAACAGAGTCATATTCAGGAATTTTAAAGATCAGGTAACATGTCAACATCCTGAAATAGAGTGGCAATACATGGAAATGATCAGTCATGAGGATGCCATTTGCCTGCAAATATCACATTCCTTTTCTTTGAGGAAATGGGAAGGAATTTATCCATCCATTTGCCTTCCTGCTTTTTTCGAGCTGTGTTGAGTCAGCTGGATGCGACCTATTCCTGCCATTCCCTCCCTGCTCCTTCTGCCCAATAAGACTATGTCAACTAGCTGATAACCTGTTGGAGTAGCAAATCATTACTCCCTCTCCTGCTGGCTCTGTTTAAGGAGGAAAAAAGGACGATAAGATTTTGGTTATGAATTGCTGAATTACCTGCTTTTCTAATCCCGTGATCAGCCCTTGTGTATTCAAACCAAAGATGTGGGTGCTATTAAAGAAATATTTAATGAAGTAGACATTGTAATATGTCCTTACTGATGTTTTATAAGGATTGCTGTTGTAGAATCAAAATGCTCAGTCTTGTGATCTTAGTTTCTGCTCTGCTGAATGTGATTAGCTTTTTGGTTGTTAGTTAAAATTGTGGTGATTATTTAGAAATGACTAAGAACATAAGTGCACAGCATGATGCTGCACTGATGTAGTTATTCTTGATGTTTCTGTCTAAACATCAACTTCTATGTGATTCAAACTTTAACAAGATTTTTACATTTATGGTACTGGTTTTATTAGTAAAATGTCAAGTTTATCCTGAAACTCTGGAATAATGCACTGGTTTGGGGTTTTATACTACATAGTATTTTATCAGGTAAGGATAGAATAACTTAATGTAGCTAAATACATATTTTATAAAATACTGTTTCAGTAATTTTTCCTTGGAGCTATTATATTTTGACTTCCCCAGTCACAGGGATGTCTGAGCAGTGGGGCACTGACCTGGCCTGTACTTCTGTCATGAATTCAGATGCCATCATAGCTGTTCTGATTTATATCCCTGCCAAAGTTCAATCAAGACCTTGACCACTCCTGTGTCACATAGTGATTTTTTTCATGCAATTTTTCTTTTAAGTCTTTCTTTAAAAATGGTGACCGTTGTCTTTCAATAGATTGTAGAATTCAAAATATTTCTGCTAGTCCTGTTATTCAAAGTTAGACTTCCCCTGAATACATTTGTGAAAACTGATTTTTCTATGATGGAGCATAAGGGCAGTATTTAGGTTGATTTTGTTTCATTCTATTTATGACCTATTTGACACAGTTTGCCTTTTTATGGGTATAAATTCATTCCTTGCATTTTATATCACTGTATTTCACCTGGATTTTCTCAGGTTAGACCCAGCAGAAAATGCTGTGTTTGACAAAAGCTTTAAGATGCTAAAGCTATAGGCTGTATCAGACCTGTATTTTCTGCAAAACAAGACAGACATAATAATGAAACAAAACCTCATAACCCCTTTAGTGTTATCCTACATTCCTAATTTAAAATTATAACATAAAGCCATTGCTATTTCTCTGTTTTCTTTTGTAACAGTTTATCATATCAATAATCTCATTTACACCATTCATCTGACATGTGCTACCAGGGGTTATCTTCTAAGTGTAAATCAAGCTTTTGGAAATAGTCCAGAATATATCCTAGTGTGGTTTATGTCATTGTATAGACATGTTGGCCAAGCTTATGTCAGTATAAATACAGTGAATTGAAAGTTTGAGTCACTGTTGTGTTTGTCTATTTCCAGTAGCTATTTTTCCTTTTCAAGCTTTTTATGATAGTTGACCTGCTTGTCTTGTGTTCTTTTCTCTGATTTGTATGCTCTTTCTCGTTTTCCATCCAACTGTTACAGTGCTGTATGCATTTCCTGACAGCCAATTAATTGGCTGTCTCCTCACTCAGCCAAGAATAGAGGTAGCAGTTCTACATGAACCCCTCATGTCCATTGATGTGCACAGCAGACATCCTAAGAATGGGGACACATTTCCCTGGTCTTGTGGCTGCATGCTGTTCACATCAATTTCCCATTAAAAGGTAATTTAAAGGTATAGCCCCAGGCAGACTCAGGAGAGAGCTATAAAAAGAGTTTAATTAACAGTTCAGAATAATATAATCTAAGGTTGAATAGTCTGTAACCAGTTCATTTTTTTGTTCACACTTGTCATTTCCTTTACTTGCAGATTAGAGGAGATTTCCTTGTTTGGTAAAGAATGCAATGAAATAAGTCTTCGAAGACCCTTTATTGTACGTGTCTTGGAGCTAGATCACTGCATTATCATAAGCTTTAAACCTGCCACTGCTTATCTTCCCTCTGCATTAGCTCACCTCTTCTGGTCAACATATTTTAAGGAAAGAGATGCAAGTCACCTCACAGTTGAGCCCCCATGCTTTTTGAAAGGTTTGCCTCCATTTATAAACACATTTACCCCAAACTTATTCTAAAATAATCTAAAGTAGTAGCTATTTTATGTAGATGGTAAAATGGTAGAAGGTTGTGCTACAGTAGATATAGGAGGTTTTGTATTCAAAAAAAAGTAGCATTGTCTCTTTCCTTCCCTTGTTGGTTGTGTTTTTGGTAAAACTTTCTTTGCAGGGACTTTGTTTCTTGCCTTTTTTTTTTTTTATTGTTTCTTTGGGTTTGGGAATTTTTTTTAATTTTTTTTTTTTAATTTCCCCTCCACTGCACATCTTCCTGTGTTTTTGCATTGTGCAGGTTTCTGCACAAATCCAGTCTGGCTGAATATAGCAGGATATGCTACTTTCATGACTCCTAAAAACCTTCAAATCAGAATGATTTTCTGTCACTCTGGCCTGACCTTTTCCTGGAAGAGTTTATTACCTAAAAGAAGGAGGAAAAAAAGACATATTAAGGAGATCTGAAGTACTTGCTTCCTTGGGGGCTGAAGATATACAGTACTTGTTGTCATTTAACCATCCACCCTCCTAACTCATTCTAAAATGCCAGCTACAAGTGCAACAATTTGTGGACATGACAAATTTTGCATGCTTGGTACATAAGAGCTAGAAGCCTGACAATTTTATTCTCCTGGAGAAAGCTGTCTTGCTTTCTTAGATCTGTTTTCTTTTTTCTACCAGTGGAAAATATGTAGATTTCTTAAAAACTTTTTTTTTTTACCTGGATCACCTCTGAGGAAGAGTGTGGAAGCAGTGACTGAACTTTTGCTTTGTCCTAGTGTGTTACATCATTCACTAATTAAATATAGCTATTCTGGGACACATTCTGCATAAGTCATATAGGCCTGATGTTTTGAATTCTGATGTATTGAATTTGATTGCAGAGAAAATGAGAGGAGGCATAGTTTGATCTTTGTTCTTTTGTGTGCCAAGTTTTTAAGTATGTTATGACAGTCTGGAGGAAAAAAAAGAAGCAAAACAGGAATCTTTGTATATGATTGACAGACCCCTTTAAGAAGTGCTTGAAGTGACTACCTCAGTGAAAATTGTTGTGGAGCTAAATCAGCTTTTGCAGTATCTAATTAACACTGCCACAACATCCAGATAGTTAATTACTGTTCTGCTTTTCCCTCCAGTTGCTGTGTCAGGCACAAAAGTTAATATGCACCTTCACAGTATACATCAAATCTGTTGATTTTCATCATGCTCTAACAATAGAAAGATATAGCGGTGATCAAAATAAATTTTAACCATGGCCATTCTGAAAGCTTAGTAAGGTTATATATGTCTATTTCAAATGTTTAGTGGGTTTATAATTCTAACTGTGTAATGGTGGCCTTTGTCTTGTAGAGCTGAAACTAAAAGCAACTTTTTTTCAAACAAGACTGAAAAATTCCCATGTGCTGACAACAGGGATTTTCCAAAGTGAGCAAAGCCCAAGCAGGCTTGATCTTCAGTGCCAGGAAACTCTGACTTCAGGGGTCTCCAGCTCATGACTTACAGGGAGTGGGTGAAGGAAATTAAAGTAATTTAAAATAGAGCTCTGTTTCTCTGCTGTGGCAAGGCATGCTGTCTCATGCAAGTAGTCACTGTGGAATTTGGTTTTTGGGTTTTTTTTGCTCTTTTGTTTTTCAGTCTACCCCCGCTCCTTCCAGTCTCAGTGCAAAGTTTCTGATCTATATCAGTCCTATACAACAGGCCTTGTGTATTCAAAGGCACAGTGTTTCCATACGGAGATGGGAGTGCTACAGTAAGAACGGAATTTACTGTCCCATATGCACAGGCTTTCACTCTTCACTGCTGTGAAAGAGATCTAGGCTCAACTTGTACCTGTGCTGAAGCACACTGGAGGTGATGTGAGCAGGACTGGGCACATCAACAGCTGCAGGTTTTGTGTAGCTTTCAGTTCCCTCACAGGTAGTTGATGACCTTTACACACAGCGTGTAAGCTGCTCACAAAGCAGGTCTGGCTAGCCTGTGCAGTCATCTGGAAACAAATAGTTGCTTATCTGTAGTAAATATCTGCTCTGAGAGGAAAGAGGACAAAGCAGGCCAAGTTTCTCCTGTGATGTAGACTTGATAGGTGAAGATGAAAAGGAAAAGATGGGAAGCCTCTCACTGGGTTGCATAGCAGAAATCACTGTGTAGCTATAATTCATACAGGCCTGAAACTACCAGTTTTCAAGGATGACAGTAAGATACATCTCTGTCAAACAGTCACTGTCTTACTTTAGGGTTTCCGTCTTGTATTACTGCAGGAACAAATCTAACCTTGCCCAGGACTGTACTGCAGATGTATTACCTGCTGAGAGGAACATTTGACAGCTTGTCCCTGAGAGCCATTGCAAGGTGATCCTGAATTTGGGCTGTGTCTTGAAGTTGGCCCAGCTGGCAGGGACAGTAAATTTTCTGAGAAAGCATCACTGAATAACTATTATCATCTGACACTTCTCAGCCTTTCTACATGGCAGAGAGAGACAGTGCATTCAGGAGCTTTTTAACCATCCCTGTGCGAAGATGACTGGAGAACAAGAAAACAAGACATTCTGCCTGCCCTAGAATACTGGAAATTTTCAGATTCTGGAAACTGAGATTACACAAGAGTAGGCAATCCCAGTACCTTTATTATTATGGTTTGAATTAGAATTTCCAAACCCTGTGGAGTACAGAGGGGATTAAATAATTCCCTTCTTTAGCCAGAGTTGGTAAAACTAGGGGGAACAAGGGGGACCTGCAGTCAGAGAGTAAGGACTGAGGAAGAGTGAGTTCAAAGAAGCACCAAACTATTCAGAGGAGGTGTCCCCAGACCTAGAGGGAATTGAATCTGTTAAGAGCTAGTGAGTGAGTCTGCAAGTGCACAAACTGTTCAGTGGTGGAATGGGCCACACCGCTTCACTGAACATCTTTTGATGGATATCCTTCACTGCCACAACTGCAGTCAGGAGAAAATCAGCACATTGCAGCTTTTAAATCTGTTTGCAGTGTGTTTTCATTTTGCCAGCTGTTCTGTCCTTACTTCATAGTAGCTTCAAAAGTTTTAATTATTCTGGCCCACAGTTAAAATTATGTTTGTGTGGCTAAATGCAAGTGTGTTGTATCTAATGTCAGAGAGAATTGCTGGCTGTCTCAAGAGACTGGATAGATTCATTACCTCTACATATGGTAGGAAGAAAACTGTCAGATTTTATTTAAGCTTTGAAGAGCCTTTAAAAAGGGTAACATTTGTCACAGAAAGAGCATCAGTTTTCTAAACAAGGTCCCACGTGTTGCTACATTAGTGTAGGGTATTTAAATTGATGCATCTCTTCTATCAGTCTTAGAAAAAATAGTCTGGAAGCCAAAAATAAAGGATTTATAGCTCTCTTCCTGATGCTCATAGATCTTCCAAAATGAAAGCACTTTATGCTGGACTCTGTCATCTTGAATATCTGTATGGGATCTGTTAAATATACTGAGGTATTTTCTAAGCCAAATCTATAATGCATCTGATGCTATCACTTACTAGGAATGTGGCTAGTTCAGCAAACATCATAAAGTGGCATGTTCAATTTGACATCTTATTTTATCTGTTTTATTGTTTTTCCAGTGTGATTACACTTAATGGCCTTATTGAGTTTGAAGTTGTATCATATGAATGCAGATGAGACAAGTTCCTGTCTCAGAAAAATACCTCAAGCTCTTGCAAGCACATAACAGGAATTTGAGTTGGTCTCACAGTTGTTTCCATAGTCACAATCTGCTCCTTTCTTTGCTGCACATATCCCACTCATATTTGACAGTTCTTGTTTTCACCAAACCTGCATTTCACCACTCCAAGCCAGTGAAACACAGGTCCAAGTAACCAGTAGCTGTTCTGCTTAGCCTGCTCTGGAGCCACAGCCTGGTGGTGCAGTTGTGTTACAGCTCAGCTCGTTGAGAGGTGTAGAGAGGGGTCCTCCCTTGCTCCTCCTGTCTGCTCCTAAACCACAGCTTCTGCCCATCTTCTTTGCCATAGCTTTGATTCTTACTGACTTTTCATTTAAAGGTTTAGGTTGCTAATTCAGTAGAAAGTTCTTTAGCTCCTCTGCTCAGGCTTTGTTTCTGAGGAATAAGTCTACCCAGTGCGAAATTAGACAAGTACTTGATGTGGTGCAAAGCAAGATGAGGGGAAGATGAAGTGACTGGGATCAAAGCAGGGGAACGGCAGTAGAGTTGGCAACACTGGGAGCTCCACCTGCAGTAGCAGAATACTTCAGATGTTTGCTCATAATGTCCCAGAACCATAACCAGAGGAGCAGATAAAGTTAAGATCAGGAAACAAAGGTGGACAGAAGACAGTAGTAGCAGAGGTCTGGGAATCAGATTCAGATTCCACCAGATTTTTCTGTCATCATATATTTTTTATGGTTTTAGTGAGCTTGTGGCAGGATTGTGGAAATATAGCTACTGCAGAAAAAAAAAGCACAGTCATTTTTATTGCATGCTTTCCTATTTGAATCCGCCTGCCCTGCCCAAAATATTTGCATGAACTTAGCAGATACTGATTTTTTTTTATGAACTTTAAACATTGTAGAGTAATTTCATTGTGTGAGTGAAATGGTTAAGTAATAATAGGAGGGGAGGGAATAGTGGTAAGAGCATCAGGTACTTTTACTATCACAGAGGATACGTGAAGGCTGTAGGGCAGTGTGGTTGCCTAAGGAGGTTTCCCAGTGGCACTTCCTGGAATTCTTAAAAGCTTGAGTCATCCTTTTGTGCTGAGCTGTCATGGGTGTTTAAATCTATCATGAGCAAGCAGGGAATAGATAAAAATATAGCATGCATTTGATGTAAAGGCAGCTACAGAAAAGGGGATTAAATCTGCTACAGATGTTGACATATTGAAGTTAGCTCAAGTGGAAATCTATCTTGTCTTAATTAAAACACAGAAAGCTGGAATACACATAAAGTCTTATGGGAAGTGCTTCAGTATTATGGGGAAATGGTTCAGTGCAGATATGGGACTAGTTAGCCCTTGTCTCAAATTCAGAATGACATACCCTTGGAGAAGTTGGATGATGATGCACAATTGTCTCTTATTTTTTCAACTTTTAATATCAAAAGAATCTAGTTGTCCCCAGAAAGCCGAGGTATAAAATAGGGGGTTTTGTGTAATATTTGTAGCAGGGTGTTGGGAAACTGGAAATGAAAAATGGGGAAGATACAGCAACAAGGTTCACAGCTTTTCCAGTTTTGAAGTCTTTCCTTGCAGTCAGTCAAGCACCACACAAGTGGACTACTTAAATATGAGTTTTATATTCAAGTAGATGAACAAGGCACATAAAGTAGCTATCTTACTATGCAGAATAATCTTATGAAGCAGTTGTGAAATTTTCTTTCTAGTTTGAGACATCTGAGAAAGAGGGATACTCTGAAGAGTGATATGGGAAAGCAGTTTGTTTCTAGTGTAATATATTGTGCATAGTGTCATAAAAATCTTCATAGGATTTTATTTAGAAGCAAAAGAGCATAGTTTGCTGTTGTGTAAGGCTCCCTTGGAATGAATTTGTTGGTTCTTTAGTCCTCAATTTTGTTATTTAAAACATTTTTGTACATTCTGCACATTGTTCAGTTTCTTTATGCTGCAATTTTATCAAGTACTCTGGGAAGAGAGGTTTTGAGGCCAATAATTTAGAAATTTTTCAGATGTCAACTGGAAAGTGAAATTTATCTCACTAGTGTCTGAGCTGTAAGAATTAGCTTGCAAGGTTAACAGTGAAATAAAAAATGAGGTTTGGTGGGGTCTTTTATTTTTTGTGATTTATTTGTGGTAATAACCTCTGTTATACAACTAATGATTTTACAAGTGTTCAAGGAGGACGTTCTTTGCTCCAGGGAACTCAGCATAAGGAAAACTGGTCAAGGGAACAGGGGGACAGGGACAGGCAATTTAAAGCTTTGAATGTGATGACAAGAAGCCTAAATTTGATGTGATAGAAATGAAAGGCTTCAAAGGGGGAGTGACTTGACATGATCAAATTGACAGGTGAGGAAGATGGCTACTGCAGCTGTGTTTTGCATGAGGGGAGTCTTGATAAGTGAAGGAACAGGACTTATCTATTATTAAAGGTTAATACGAGTTTGAGTATAGACTTGTCTGTAGGAAACACAGGCAGGGTTTTGGAGATAAGAATGAGGTAGCAGTAAAATTGGAGCATCTCAGCTGTGTGGTAAAAAGTGAAGTGATAATTAACTCTGAGGTTGTAAGTATCAGTTATGGTGAGAATCAGTTGATTTGTTATCTTCCACAAAGAAGTGGAAAAGCAGAAACAAGGTATTGTAGGGAAAGGTGTGGCTACTGTTGTTGCAGTATTTTATAATACCCTTGCACTTTGTTAGTGGACATTGAAAAATCTAATTGGAAGTTCAGCATCTTTCCCTTCAGTTTTCCATGCAACAGGACAAAGACACAATGCAAATTTTCCAGTGTGTGAAGTCTGTCAACAGTGCAGAGCAGTACTGTGTGTACACTGTGAAAAATACAGGAGTAGTTTAGAGAAAGAAGATTCAATTCACCATGAACTGGGTTAAAAACTGCTTGAAGCAAAGTCACAATAATTTTACTGACAGGAAAAAGTTCATTTCAGGTCTCAGAAATCAGTGAGATACAGGGAAGCTGTGTTCTGAAATGTAGCTTTTCTGGCTGAAAGTCTGACTCGAAGTCAAGCAAAATAATTTCAGTACCTCATGTCAAGTTTAAAATACTTCAGTTGTCTTCCACATGCAGCCAGAACCACCCTTGTCTGAGGAGCAGACGGCTAACCAAGTACAGAGAACTGATACAAATCACAGCAGGGTCGTAATTTGAAAAGTTAGTTTTTCTTGTTGCTGGTAGATGAATTTTTTAGGGGATTTTTTATTTTGTTTGTGTGTGGGGAATCAAGGCTTAAAGATAATTTCTTGGAGGCATCCTAAGAGACTACTACTATGGATTCAAAGTCACTCTTAGCTTGCTCTTATCAGAAGAGTTTTCTAATCAAATGACTTCAGAAAGATTGTCTTTGGCCAAGTGTCTGATTACGAGGCAGCACCTATGAAAAAAATGTCCCTTTTACCAGTATGTGTCTCACTCCTTAACTTCTCTGAAGTTTGAGGGACTGTTTCTTCTTGGTGATTTTAGAGGAGCATTTAAAAATCGAGGTGTCTGTTTTCTCTAGATTTCTCTAAATAAATTTTTGCTTGCTCGCACTATATGAAGTCTGTGACAAAAAATATTCTGTTGCACGCTAATTGTGCAGGTTATCTTTAAAAAAGTAAGAAAAAAATCCTTCAAAAATCAATTAGCAGCCAGATAGCACTTACAGATACTGTTATAGTGTTGCCACTATAGGAATATATGGAAAGCCAGGCCCAAATGATTTTTAACCAGAGTCACTGCATAAGAAATAATTATGATCTGCCACCCTGTATTTCTTTGTGATTCTTCTCCTAGCCATGAGCTTTATGAAGCACATTTATTTTGACTTGATCTTATGTTACCATCTGAGTAACATGGTTGCTGAATGTTAGACTAGAATAAAATATTCTGTCTTTTACTATGCGCTTTCACACAAGCTTTTAATTCCTACTGTTATTGCAGTGCTGCAGTTCTCTCTGGCTCTCTTGGATATTTATGGATTGCTGCTCTAAGAAGTAGAAAAGTTTGCATTATTCCACAAACATGACCCTTAAGGATGTAAGAGGCAAGATAACCTCATTAATGCTGTAATGACACAAGTAGTGTTGATTCCCCATTGCACTTGCTCATGGTGACCAGAATGTGCTAGTTTTTTTACAGGAGTAGGCAGACAATGGGACAGGAATAACAGAAAACGTCCTTTAAGACAGGGAGGAAAGAGAGATTGTTTCATCACCGTGATGGAAATCACAGCCCTCCTGGGAGTTACTGCAAAAATCACTGGTGGGCGGGAGCTGTGCTGAATTTTGAACATGAACGTGTTTGGTTGTATTTTTATTTTGTGATACTCTGCCAGCATCCATCAACTATGTTTTAAGGGGAAATGGAACTTAAAGCATTTGTGCAGATACGTTGTGTGTTTTCATTGCAAGAAAAATATAGTTTTGCAGGTGCTCCCTTGTGTTGGTCATTTCTTTACTTCAAAACTTGTACAGAGAAATTTCTAAGTGTTAACTCCCTTGTTTTTATCTCCATGTAGCTGCCTGATTGCATAATCCAGCTTTCAGTTCACAAGGTCTTGTTACTCAGTGGCAATGCCTTTGTGGGATCCTTTTCCATGCATGTGTCTTGAAAAAGACAGCATGGGAAGGGAAATCTCATAAGGAAATACCTGAATGTTCAGAATAAAATAAGTATCTGTCTGTCACAGTAAGTCATATTCTGTGTATTTATATATTTTGCACTTTTTTGAAAAGTAAATGTAATTTGCAGGGATTTTAACCTTGAAAAAGAAAACATTCGAAACACAGACTGTAACAGAGATATGTTACATAAGGACTCTTTTACAATAGGAAAGATATTATTATTATTATCATGCAAGAGGAAAGCCCTTTGTATTAACTTCTCTGTCTCCAAGAGTTAGTGCTGTTAAGTGTATATGTGACCAGCTGCAGTCATTCACCACTTATGAGTAAGGAAATCCTTTCTTTACACATTATCTACCTCTTTCAGTGGTATACATATATATATATGAACTCATAAAATGTCAACGGGTAATAAAATAGCTAAAAGCTATATCTCTATAGGGATTGTAAAAGAAAAAAAAAAGAACACAAGGGATGGAAAACAGGAGGTGATATGTTAAAACAGACTTTAGGTATGTGTAAAACAGATACCCAACTATACAAGGAGAAGTTATTCCATACAAGGTCTGTCTCCCAAATATCACGTATTTATTTTCCATTTCAAATTCTAAAATCTACAATTATTTTTATGTTTTGATAAAGACTTGACACCTTCTCCTCTGTGTCCAAACTAGTATTATTTGGATGTATTTCAGAAAGGAGCTAGAGAATCTTTACTAAGCTTAGTAAAGAGACCTTGCAAGAGAAGTATTTACTTCTGATTATTCACTTCCATATTGTTATTTAGTAGTTGTTGACAAATCTAAGAAAAAAAAATGCAAAGCAGATGCGTGGCTTGGAAAAAGTACACTTGAATATATTAAACTACTAGTATAGTAGTTATTGGTAACTTTAAGTCCTTTGCTTTACATTTTTAGCAAAAGCAGTATTTATAATGACAGACATTTAAGCAAATTTGTATGCTTTTTTATTTTTCTGATGTACATGCTTTTCCAAAATGTTTATATATTCTTGGAAGAGAAATTTAGCTGTATGTGTTGAGGAGATAATGTTTAGAAGGCTCTGTCCCAAATTCTCTAAGCCACATCACGGGCTACACTCTAAGTAATAGAACTGACTTCTGAGAACTCAGAACAGTAGCAAAAGATTATCCATTTGTGGGCTTCCAGAGATGAAAATAAAACTGGTTAGATTTTTTTTAAAAAAATTAATTTCACATCAGATAAATGTTAATAAAATCTTTGTTAGTTAAAAGAAAAAGCCGAATTTTTTATTCAGAGGCACAAAGAAAAGGCATATGGATATGTTGGTAAAGCATATGGAGACCCTTATGTAAAGAGAAAACAAAAGCAAAATAAAATGACTGGCCCCCTGAGGTGCAGCACATAAGCACATTTGGTGGAATGTCGCCAATTCTCTTTTCTTCTGAAGAACAAAACTCCCTTTATATCTTAAGTAAAAACAACACAGACAAGAATACATCTGGTAGAAGCACAGTACTTGAATCTCTGTTTTTATACGGGTTATTTTCACTCAGTGTTCAGAAAGTGGTGACCTTGGGTTCCTACCAATTGTAGTGTTACAGTAGTTGGTTTATTCCACAAAAATGCAATGCAGTTTTTTTCTTAGGTTGGACATCAACAATATAAAAAAGATCACTGCTGTAGGAACCTCCTTTCTGTTAACAAAGACCTTTACCCTGAACTGATGCTTTCCCACTGTGTTAACTACATTTGGAAAAACTTTCACTGGCTGAGTCCAGAAATGTAGTGTAATGCACTTACTCAAAATTTTAAGCGTATTTTTGGTAAATTTTGCTTCTTAGTATGGTTCATATATTTTGTCTTCATTTATGACAGCTATTGAGACACAGCAGCTGCGCAAAGTTTAAACATGTACTTCAAAAAATTAAAACATCTTTTGTTGAACATAGTGTCTATTAATAGCTTGTTCTGAATGTATTTGGATCAACCCCTGGGATCTGGTGTAACTGACACACACTGTCATTACTAAATTAAACATGCCAGAACTGTTATGACATATCCATATACTCATAATACATTTTCACACACTTTTCATGTTCTCATAAGGAGGGCCAGCATGGCTGTAGGCAGACTGTTAGAAACCATCTCCAGTGAATACTAACTCCTGACTTGTGGCAGGAAATTGTTAGAGAGCACAATGGTCATCACAGCCCAAAAGCATGTTCTAGTGATTTAGTAGTAGAGACCACTAAGGCTTAGTACCTAGGAACATTCTATGGCACAGTAAAACTTACTGCTGTAGGTGTAACCAAGGAGTACCTGTACTAATTTGTTTTCTAGGCTGCTGCTGTCTCTCTATTCTGAGTTATTTTTAGAGACTATTGCTCAGATAATAGATAATATTGCTTGGATAAAGAGACCTCCTCACTGAGTGTTGCCTCTTTTCAGAGAACACACACAGACAAGAGCTCATCTATCGCTGTACACGTTGTTAACCTCTATGGAGATTTTGAGCTATGAGAGTTTTTCAACATTGCTTTTTATCAGATAGCTAATGAATTGTGTTGAAATTTTTGAAGGATTTGGATTACTCAGCAACGATCAATAAAAAGGCCTTGAAAATTTCAGGTTCTTTTGAAAACAGCAGTATCCATTTTTCTGCTCTTTATTATGTCCTTAAAATTATTAATAAAAAAACTCCCATAACATTTATTGTTACATAATAATTTATTTCTTGCAAAAGGGAGGAAAAGGTCCTGATGTGTAGCTGAGGTTAAATTCTAATATGTGAAAAATATGTTTGAGAGCTGAAGAGTTGTCATATTCTTCTTTATAACAGATATTATATCTTAAAATAAGTCTTTAAATTACAGACCACAGTGAAGTAAAAGCATGCATGGACAGGACAAGGAGGAGAGAGGAAAGGATATTAAACCCTCAAGGTGGACTGGATGCCATAAACAATATCACTCAGAGCTGTAGCTAAGACAAAACCATGTCTGCAAGGGCACTGAGACACAACCTCCAGAGCACCATTACACCAGGTGACCTATGTCACCTGTAAACTGGCTCAAATGCACACTTCCGCCTCAGTCCTGCCCAGCCTAGTGCATGAGATGGGCTTCTGTGTCCAGCTTCTCCCAAACTAGGATGATACCGTGCAGGCTGGAAGGATGGCACTGGCCTTCCTTTTGACCCCTCACACCAGAGAGAGAGGCTCATCCATCTGCCTCTGACCCTGGAGATTGCTACACTCTACTGCAGCTGTGTGTGCTGTGTAGCCCTGTGTTGGAGCCAGTCCTGCTGGAAGGCTTCTTGTCTTCCCTCCCCATGTTTGGAGAGGACTTGCACAGCCCATCTCCTTTTATGTGGCCAGAAATAGTTGCTGTGCCTACCTCTATGGTGTTGGCCCTTGAAGAGGAAGAGGTTAGTCTCAGCCTAAAAAGTGTCTCAAGTTTAGTGGTGTCTCTGTTTTGGTTTTGGAGAAGATCTGTAGATTATATTGCTAAGCATAATTCATTAAGGCCATTTACCATGCATAAGAGTGTCCAGCTGTTAGTGTGAAGCAAACAGACAAGCAATGCTTGGCCCCAAGCCATGACTGAAAGGCAGTTGGGCAACCCATGCTACATGTCATAATTTGTTTTGCTATTTTTTGGATGTAATTCCTCTGATACAGAGATTTTGTCTTCTGTTCTCACCTCAGCTTTTTAAAATGGCAATAGAATTTAAATTGAGAATGGTTTCTGGACAGACTTAGCATTCCCTAACTTCTAAAGGCATTTCTTCTGTTTACTGTAAATGGGGTAGAAAAATATCTCAAAAAGCTATGTCCCATTTTATGTCAGTCATTTTAGCAATCTGCTGTGATTAGATTCAAAATTCATGTTATCTTTTATTGCCTATCAGTTGCACCAAATGGAATTGCATATTTTTTGCCCTGTGAATGTTCTTGAAAGTCAGACTGATGGAAACAAATGCAGAATATATTTTCTTAGAAGTTTGTATTAAAAAAACTTTAAAATGAAATGTTAATAACATGGTTGTGGCTTGAGAATGAAATTCTACTGCAGATAGAGCAATTTCTTTATTTTTCCTCTACCCCTTGATTTGATTGTGTTGATAAAGGTTTATGTTATAATCCTGTATTAGAAGATTACAGGTTAAAAGGTTTGGAGAGTTTATGCAGAATGTCCCAAGGCACAGACCATCTTTTCACGTGGCTTTGCGATCCCATTGAGCAAGGTTTGAGGTGGAGGCCACAATGAGCAGAAGGAGATCAAGAAAACTTGATAGCTCTGCTCCTACACAAATCCCAGAGAGTCTAGGGTTGGAAAAAACCAAGGGGCTGCTGCTCTGCAACACAGTTAAGGAAGGAAGGTAGCTTTCCTCCTGGCCTTATTACTATCAAATGTTTCTGCTAATAAATGTTTTTGTGCCATGACAGTATAAATATGCTGCATTATTAAAAGGCACATAAGAGAAGATTCTCTAATCTGGAAATTACAAGACTGTCTGTGCATGAAGGCAATTTTCTAGAAGACTTGCATTGCTAATTCATTCAAATCTTTCTAATATAATGCTGAATTTTATTTTTTAAGCTTCTGCCAATTCAAATTATTACAATGATATGATAAAATAATGAAGGCTTTTTCAGTGTCACGTGTTATCCCAAGCAGTAGGTAGCAGCAGTGTTTCCTCTATAGCTATATAAACTGTTTAAGGCTTTACCCACCAATAGTTTTACCATGGGATTTTTGAACAAAACCTTCGTATTTCTGTAGCAGAAGATGGCTGCATTAATTTGAAGGCACATGCTGTCACAGTACAGAGCTCCTTCTACTGAACACTTAGAAGCTCTCTCCAAGTCCTGACCTATTGACCCAAATCCTTGTTTTGAACTTTCCCTTATGGTCCTATAATACAGGTAGTTTACAGTGTTATTTTTTTCTTTGGGCTCAGTGGCACATGGTGGTGAAGGCTCTTCACTTGTCAGTCCTCTGTGACAGTAGGTATTTTAGCAATTTGGCTGTGTTAGAGCCCCGAAGTATTGCTGGTTCCTCAAAGATGTTGTAGTTGTGCAAGCACCATCTGCAGAATTTAACACTTCTTTTATACTTCTTGTGGGAGTAGAATTTTACTATTTAGACTACAGCTGATGCATTCTAGGTACAGTGAGGCTTTTTCTAACAGTTTGATAAATCAGCCAAAATTACAAATTCACTTGTACATATAAAGTTTATTAGAATATTTGATTCTACAAACACTCCTCAGACTATTTCCCAGTCTCCTGAATATGACCTACAGGTATCAGTTGGGTGGATTTATGGACTTTTAATATTGAAATAAAACATAGGAGTAGATTAAAGGAAATTGGAAGCTGGCAAAAGATAGCTGTTTGTTGTTGAGGTACAGTATCAGGTGGAACAGCTGACATTGCGTATCCAACAGCACCATGGTCTGCCAGCATTGCATGTTCTGCAGAAGGATTTTGAAAGGCTTGAAACAATTCTTTATAAAAACAGGGTATTCACTATCTGTTTTAATGAAGTAGAACATCTTGGTTACAATTTTTTTTTCTCCACTTTCATTAACCTCTGTTACTTTTGGGTTTTTTGCTGTTTGGGATGTTTTTAAAACATTGACAGCAATAATAATTACTCCTAATTTAAAGTAAGAAAACATGTCTAATGGGAAAATAGTATTTTAGATGTTTTTAAAATTTATTCATGTGTGGGTTTTTTTCTTCTTTAAATCAAAGAGACAGTAATTTCCATTGGTAAACTGCTGTTGTTGTATTAAATAATTTAAAGTAATGATAAAAATAATATTTTAAGAATAACTTTGGGTCTTGAAAATACCATTAATAATTTGAATAATAGTAATAGTAATGGAAGGGCAGGCTTGGGATAATATGCTTGTCTTCAAAAATCAGAGGCTCAGTTGTAATCAAAATTAAAGTAAGAAAACTTTCTGAAAGTGAGCTGTGATAGATCTTTTATTGCTGTACATGTGGAAAGTCTGCTGGTTTGCAGATTGTGAACTGTCCCATGGGCCCTGGTAATTTGAAGTCTTCATCTCCCAGAGTGGTGTTTTTAATTTCTATTGTTGGGTGTATGAGTATGTGCAGAGGTGCACGGGAATAAATATTCAGCCAGTAATTTCCTCTTCCTTTCATGGAAATTGATCTTTTTATCACCAAGTGTTTTCTGAATTTCTTATTTTGTTTATCAAGATATAGTACATTAATTTTTGCCTTTCAGAAAATCTCAGACATAAACCCTAATTTTACAGTGTTGCTTTTCAGAATGGGAGTTGCATTTAACACTTCTGGTTTCCTACACAGCAGTTAGGAAGGGATTTGTATGTGTTTGCCAAAATACACAACATTGTTCAATACTATTAATCCCAGACTATCAAAATTATTTTTAAAGCCAGAATTGCAGATGATTTAACATTCAGAGTGACAATAGATGCTAAGGAAAAAGTAAATCTCAAGCAAGCTAAGATGAGCCAGAATATAGTCACAGTAAATTCCCTTAAAAAGTTGAAGACAGGTGTTCTCTGCCTTTTTACAAGCTTCACAGAGATGCTGTCCAGGTATTATGCAGCATATCCTTATGACTGAAAAGTTGTCACATCCTCCAGCTGTGTAGTGCTCTTACTCACAAAGCTTCAGCAAGGCGAAGATGATTTGCTAACTTTAACTTGAGAGGAGCTTGGGAGGAAGATTAGCAATAAAATTAATTAAGATATTTATAGCTCCTTCTTACCACCACCATGATCACGTGTGCATTCTACGTCTCTGACCTTGCAGCTTCACAAGAGGATATTTACTTTAGGAATATATGATAAGCCATGCATTTGTAAAATTTTGTACATATTAGCTTTTGTGAAAAAAATCTAAAATGAAAGCAATTTGTATTATGTAGAAAAATGTCACTATCAGAGAAATGAGAATTATAATTGGTTGTTAGTTTGCTGTAGGTTTTGAAAGAAATTGTAATAATCTAAGCCATATGGAAATTCATAACCTTCTGCTATAAAACAGCTGCAGTTTTCATAACTAGTAAAAGTTATGCATATTTTGTATTTGTCAGATTAACTGCTGGGTTTGGTTTTTGTCAGAGCTGCTCCTACAAGATAATACACAAATATCGAGTTTAGCTTTTTAGAACTCACTTTCTTATTGCTGCTGTTATTTGTTTTTCTACCCTTCTCCACTTCCTTATCTCACAGTCATAATTCCCACACCATCTCTAAAGATCTTTTTTTCAAACAAGCTATTTGTTATATGTCTATTTATATGTCTATTGTTGACATTGGTGTGACTATGCTGTTAAGGAGGTGATAGAGTGATGCTCCTGGGCCTTTGCAGTGGAGAAAAGTTATGAAGGATTAAATGTTTGATATTGAAGAGTGGTGTAGTTCCTATTTTTTAAACATTTTTCTGAATCCTTACCTTTCAGTGCTTATTCCATCTGAACAGGTTTTTTGTGTGTTCTGCGTAATTGACTCTGGGAGGGAGGCTGCTTTTCTCAGTATTTATTGTTCAGGAAGGAGTGGTGTTTTCTAAACAGGAGAACAGCACTATCGTGTTTCACAACAGGATACTGATTTCAGAGCACAGGTTTTGTACAGCTCTTTCAAGGAACCAATGTTTGTCCTTTAGTTTTGTGCAGCATGGAATAAAAGGCTTCTGCACTGACTCCCCATAACCTCAGCCTCCCATGTCCTTTATAAACATAAATGCACTGTGTCTGCACAGGGTATTACCTCTAGATCGTGTTCAGAAGCTTTGTGTGTTATATCATCCTGTGCAAAGTAAGCAGCTGATGCTGAGTAATAAACGCCTCATTCCCACTTTGCAAAGGAGAGAGGTGGGAGTTCTCTGCTTACTTCCCTTCGCTCTCTGCAGCTGCTCCCCTTCTCTTCCATTTCAGACCAGGAAGATATACCTTCCCAAGTGCTGATATTACTTGACCAGAGGTTTCAGGTTGCTTCTATTAATGTAGATTAAATTAATTTTGAATTAGGAGTTATTACACAGCCTTTTCAGCCTGCTTGTCTTTAGAAAGAATCCTTAACTCTCTGTAATTATTGTTTTCCACTAGCTTACTATACATTGGTTTAAAATAGAAAATCCATTACTCAGGGAAGAAGAAATCTCACTATCTCACTTTTATTGTAGATATTTTTGTACCATCTTGTTTCCTAATAATGATAGGCTGTGGGAAAAGGATGTTTATATTTACAGCTGTAAAGAACTGCATGATCACATGAAGAATTGGCAAGGAATTGCTGGGGATAATTCAAGAAGGAGGAAGTGATATGCAGAACGTAAGTGCCAAACGCTGTGTAATTAGAAAATCTGCAGCACGTTCCTAAGAACTGTGACCACTCATCTGTCCTTCAGGTTTGTCCTTAAAAGGCCTGATCCAGTGAGATACTGACTGTGGTATTTCCAGGGTATGGTTTTCATGGACATTAGTAGGAAGCGAGGGCGTATGTCACCTTGCGTGAACATATGCTCAAAGGGGTAACATCAGTTACTTCCCGCCATGTGAGTGTCGAGTTTGATCCATCACAATTTGGTTTGCCAGATGTGTCCTGGATCAGATGTCTGTGCTTAGCCAGTACTGTTCACCTAGAGGGTGAGTGTCCCATATCACTTCTGTGCACCTCTCTATATAAGGGGGGCTATCTAAATCAGCACAACTAATTCACTGTGGAGATATCCTGTGCGATTTTGTGGTTGAGTCTCTGTTTGTGAAAAGTAATGAGGTATTTACTTTTTAAGAAGAAGAAAATTTGTCAGAGGAAAGAAAATATAAAGCTTAATTCTTCTGGAGGAACTTCAGGCTGATGGAATGTTTTATTTGACTCTGTTTAGAAGTGCTCAAAATGTACTTATGCCACCTCATTGATTATCGTGACGAAAAACACACAGGAGGACTATTGCTGGAGGCATCGACAGCACCAGAATGCCTGGCAATTATATTGCCAGTTAAAAAAAATGATCTTAACGTCTGCTTTTAATCAACATCTTCAGCAAAGTTGCTTGTTGGGGTGTGCTCATGTCTGTGTCTGTCTTCCTTCCCCTTCCCATGTTGTAATGGAAATGCAGGATGCCTGTGTACAATCTTTCACCTCTGACAGCATGTACTGCTTGCTGCACACAGCTGTCATGGTAATGACAAGTCTGGTGCACCAGGATAATTGGGTACTTGAAGAAGATTCATAAGGCAATGTACTGCGCAGTACTGTGTTGTGCCCTGGGGCAAGGGGAAGAAGGGAGGGTACCAGGCAGAGTAGGAAGTGTATTTGTGAGAAAGGATGATGTAGTAATGTGATTTTGTTTACTTATGAAGTGGTTTCTTTCCCTCATGCCCACTCACCCCACAGAATTACATTAAGGGTTTCAAAGTTGGTTTGTTGTACCAAGGAAATTGGGTTCCATTTTATACATAATGAAATTGAAATACCCAAGAGGAGTGAAGGAGATGAGTGTCGTCACAACACTGCAGCTCTCTGTGAGTAGTTTGGTGTCAAACCACGCTGTAATCCCACCGTCTGACAGCTCATTATTAAGAAACAACAAGAACTGACTTTATTACTGTAGACTATAGCTGGCTTATCTGCAAATTAGCATCTTTTCTTCCCTTGTGGCAGATTCCGCCTGTTTTTCTGGCATCTGTCATGAGGTGTTAAAGGGGAGCATATTTTTAGAGTCTAATGTGATAACAATTAACCTTTGATCTCTTTCTGATACATCTCCTTTTTCATTATTGCTGAAGTTACTTGTCTTGGAGTGAAGATGAAATGGCTGGGTGACGATGTATTTATGCACACTGATACTGATAGTCTGTGTAATGCACAATTAGATGTTTAACAGATAACTCATTAAAATTTTTATCATTGTTTCTCTCCAGCAAAAAGAGAGGAAGTGTTGGTCATCAATAAAAGCAGGAACCCAGGATTCAAACCTTCCATATGACTCACTGATTTGTTTCTGCATCCTTGAACAAGTCATTTAATCTCTTGTTAGGATGAAAATAATAGCCATGGCACCTCACCAGCATGTTGAGAAACGTAATTAATTACTGTTTATATAGCACTTGGGTACCAGTAAATGACTCGTGGCAGAAATATGAAGTACTATTAGTAATAATAGGTTGGAAAATTTAAAAATGCCAATATTGTTTTGTCTGGAGACTTTTTTGAGGTATCATGCAAACAGAATTTTCATCCAAAGGAAAAAAATCTTTAAAAAATAAATCTATAATGCAACCTATGCTGCAGATAATATAGATAATGATACCAGCATAGCACAATACCAGCACTTGTAAACAAGAGCTGACTTGCAGTTAGATAGAGGGAGGTCATGTGCCTGAAAAGCTTTTCCAGCATCACCAATTTTGACTATTACAGAAAATGAAACATGTGTCAAGGCATCCTTATCTTATTAAGAATAATGGGGTTGACACAGGCCACAGAGGAGTGCTGAAAGAAGCACTCCTTAACTGCCTAAATGGTGAATTAGGCTGAGCTTCCTTTTCATATATCTTTAGAAAGGAATTTATAAAATGAGCATTTATTGTTTTGTAGCTATTGATGTATGGAAGTCCAGGTTTTTGGAGACCCTTTAAGGAAACTAATTTGCGAAGTTTTTAATTTTGTGGTGCTGTATTGAAAAAAAAAGTAATCCAGAAGCAAGCATGCTGTATTTACATATTCTCTACTTCTGGCTGACTGTGTGCATGGTCCTCCTCTGAACAGATGCTTGCCTTCATTCCATTTCATTTCTCTCATCAAAAAAGCATCTGAGCTTTTTCACTGTGTCCCTATGCATGTGTGTTTTAACCCTCCAAGGATCACCGTGTTAGGATGGGTCCCGTTGGTTTTAAGCAGAACTTCCAGGCACGATCCTTCAAGGTGCAGAGCACTGCCACTTCCCAGTGTCCTCTGTAGGAGACGAGAGTTCTTCACACCCTCAGAAAGTTTGTGCTGCCTCACAGTATATTGTTATTTTAGTAATTGTGTTAGAAATGTGTTATTTAAGAGGCAGAATGCAGGTGGGAAGTCATGAACTATTTAGCTGCTGAGTTGCTATGTTACCTTTGCATTTTGATGACTTCTGATTAAGCCATTTTTATTCTTTAAGTATTGAAGGAAGTAACCTTTTACTAACCTGTGCTGTATGGATCTTACTAGTATTAGTAGTTCCCTCAGATAACTCATAATTTGTATGCAAACCCTGAATACATAGAGCCTTTGATCAACAATGGATTCTCTTGGCAAAACTTTTCTGAGAATGGAATAGAATTTGTTTTCATGCATCTGAGAGGTCCAGAACTTAAATTATTTTTTTGAATGTTATTTTGATTGCAGTGATGAAGTACAAAGGGTTATTTTTGTGGTAATAACTCTGAAATCTGTAATACCCAATTTATTATTGGTTAGCACTGATATTATTCTGGCGGTATGATGTGGTACACCTAGGTCTTCTGAGTTTTGAAGGCACATAATGCAGGAAAATTTCACTGCCCAGCTAATAGTGCCATCTGGATATGTGGAAAGTACTGAAACTGGTTTTGATTGGGGTTTTTTGTCACTTTTTGGGGGGGGGGTTTAAAATTCATTGTTCCTTTTTTAAATACAGCAAGATTCACCCTTAGGAACACTTAGATTATTTTCTTTTTCAATAGGAAGATGAATGCTAGCATAAATTAGATATATCATATGGCACTTTATTTATGGTGTGGTACAGATAAAAGACCAAGCAAGTAAGGAATTAAAATTGTAGCAAATCAGACACAATTCCCTTATACTATTTTGTATGCTGTGAACTCGAGAAGTAAGCTTAGGAGAATATCGTGTTTTGTCCTCTGAGGGCTTTTAAGGCTTTTCATTCCTACCCCACTGGCTTTAGTTCATGTTAAAGACTCTTGCATGAAACTCAAAGCTCATTTTACTCTATTATTGTACAGAATGTTAATCTGGGGCCTTAATTGATTTTGGGAATTTGCTACAGTTTGGTGATGATAGCAGGCAGATAACCAAAGTCATTGACAAAAACAGGTAAAGACAGTGGCCTAGATCTCTCTAACTGCTCAAAATTGCTTGACTGCAGCTCCTGATTCTGATGAAATTTGTGCTGATGTGGGCCTAGTTGTCCTTTTTGGGGTCTGTTCTGTGTCTGAATTGATTAAAATATTTAGTAAAACAGACCCCTGACCAGATTATTTCCTTTAATATGCTAGTTGTATTGGATGATAGAAAGGTGAAGTTTAGGAGTGCCAGGCAGGACAGTCTGTGTAATTTCTCCCTATTGAACTCTCGAAAAGGCAGGTTGGTGCATCTGAGGATTTGACACAGGTTATTCAAAGTAGTAAGACTGAGCCTTGTGAACCCTACAGACGTGCTGTAGGCACGGTAACTTTTACATTTTAAATCTCATTTACAGAAAACGTGCAGATTCCCCAAATGAATTTAAATGTCTCTTTCCTTTGGGTACTTTCATTGTCACTTATTTGCACCATGTTAAGAAGTCGTTTTGAACCTCAGAAGAAGAGTATTCCAATTCAATATTACCTAATGGATTAGATTTGCTTTGCTGTCCATAAGTCTTTCTAATTATAAATGTGCACATGAAGAACTAAATTCTAGAACAAATAGACATTAATACTTACAAGTACTGTCACTCATTGCTGTTATTAACAGTCTTTACTCATTAAAAAAGTTATAAAATACTGTTATTCAGAGGATTATCTCTCATATATTTTGAGATGCATCAACCATATCAGCTTTTAACCCTTAGTAGAGGAAATAAAACCACAGTAAAAAATTACATATACCCAACACAACCAATAAAACACAAAATACCATTCAGTCACAGCTTGATGTTTAACATCTGAATTACAGTTTATACACATAGCAAATTATCTAGAAATAATAATCTGTAATCAATGTTTTAATTTTAATATCAAAGAAATAATGAAATGTTGGAATGAGAGAACCTGGTTTTAATAAGTGAGCACACTTTTTAAGTCCAAATTGATTCATTATTTATTCATCTTTCACCATTTGTCTCATGTTTTTCCTTTCTTTTCTTTTGAAGACCATTGTTGCGGCACCCTTTTGTTCAGTGCCTTGAGCTTATATGCAAAACAGTCAGGTATTCATGTTGACCTGAATTTTAAAAATAAGTGTCATGTTTATATGGAGGAAGTCTTTGGTTTTGTTATTTTATGTATTAAAAAAATCATAATGATCCTTGTCTCCCCATGCCACAGAAAAGCAGATGACAAACTAATTAAGCCTTTAAGGAAAGAACTTGCCCTTAAGTTGCAAACTTAGCCCAGAAAATATCTGTGGAATATTTGCAGAGCCTGTAGGATCCCTTGTAGGGGCCTCTTTTATTGTGACTCAGGGCCCTTCTCACCTCTTTCAGTTCATTCCCCAAGCAAGGCTGTTAGCAGCATTGGTAGTGGGAGCTTCATGAAGTTGCTCCTGCTGCAGGTACTTCAAAGTGGAACCACTTGAGGGGCTTTTTGTCATAATCAACTTGAATATCCTTGAAAATCAGTTGGCATATTTATTATGGTAACTGTTCCTTGGCTACTTTAGCTTCCTGTCCTAGACGTGCCAGTAATTCACTGGGAATGTTAATATGGGAAAGTAATGATTAAAGGTGCCTAAGGGGAAGCTCAAAGCAGTGCCCCCGTTATCTTTTGTCACCCTTACCCGGCTCACACAGGTTTAGTTGATATCAGCTGTTTTATTGAGGCCATTGGGGCTAGTATCCAGAAAGTAACTGGAATATAACTAAGGTAGAAAAGCAACTGTCCTGAGGCATTAGTTTAAAATTTGATTATGTTTTTAACAGTTGTGGTATGTTGTGGAATAGTAGAAAGTTAGAACTTGACACAGGTGGAGGTCTAAAGCGACTGGACTGACAATAGTGTAGACGCTGTTTAAAAATGGAGCACAACAAAGCACCACATGGTTGAAAAACATTATTATCAGAAATAATGACAGTAAATGTGATTTGCTGGTGGTAAATTGAAATCACTGATTAAATTACATCTTTGGCTAATAAATTCACAGGGGTAACAGTGCACAGCAAGTGCCAGCACAGCACAGCCCTAAGGCATAAATAAAAGTTGTCTAATTGATGGTAAAGATAAATCAGAATAGAAGTAAGTGGCTTGTTAATGTGCTTGCACTGAATTCATTACAGCTGGAAAAGAAGCTCCCCCTCTTTTCACACTTCACTGCACAAGGCGAATCTGGTGTCTGTCACTTTTACCCACCTGGATTTGTTACCTAAACATTTCTCTTGCATCTGAGTTCTTTTGAGGGTATACAACAAGTATCTATGAAAAAACTCCATTCTTATTAGGCTATATTGTGATTAAAATGACACTTATGCTATCTTTAATTGCTTGCATAATTTTTTCTCTGTTGCTCAAGAAGCCCTGAATATTTTACCGGGAGGTGACTTGACTTTAGCTAATGGCATGAGTCAGGGACCCAAGCTGATTTCCAACCTACCACCAAATGGAGTGAATGAATTCCTCAATCAGTTCTGATGGCGAGATGCAGTTTCTAGTTAGTGTAATTACCTGTGTAGAATGATGCACTCTTCAAAGATGGGACGTGATATCCAAGTCATCAGACTGAACAGCGAATAAAATGTGCCACTCAAAAAATGTGGCATGGAAATTATCCTTTCTTTTAAAATAAATTGTGGTATCTACTTTGGGTTATTTGATCATGTGGTTAGCAAATAAAGGATTAAAAACATCCATTTATCATGTTTAAAAAGGGAAGTCTGATTCTGCAGCCTCTGAGGTTTGTCTCTAGGAGAAGATAATGAAAATTTGTATATCATATTTCTTCAAACTTATTTTTTCAGTTCTGTAATAATAGCTCTTTTAGATGTCACCTCTAGGAAAAACAGGTAAGCATCACTGCATGTACTGTGCTTTCTCATCTGCTGCTATTTATGGTTGTGTTCTGATCTCAGTGTCACAGAGTAAGGCTCTCAGGTAACTCTGCTGCATTTAAGGAATTTATAATTTCTCTACATATTGCTGAACAGAACTTGTCCTGCTACCTCAAGCTGCAATTAGCAAGGACCTGGTCACTTCACAGAGGTTATATTGTGCTGCTTTTTTGAGATGGGACTTTAGTGATTAATATTCACAACGTTTCTGCAGTCATAGAGCATAAACAAGAATATGAATGCTTAAATAATGGCAGCAGACTTCAGCTTCAGTAGAAATCCCAGAAGTGCTTTCAGTTGTTTAGGTAAAAGCAAGCACATGCTCCATATAAGATAAAGTATAAAAGAAAAAATAATTTAAAAAATGCAAATAACCATTGGATTTGCGAAAAAAACAAAACCATGCAATTCAAATCTGACAATGATAAACCCTGAAAGATTTTATGGTCCTTCTATGATAGCCCTTGCAGCCTAGTTTTCCTGTTTTCTTTGAAGGTTTGGAGCTGCAATTTAGTGAGGAAACCAAGTCATCATCGCCTTCAAGGCTGAGGGATAATGGCTCAACTTTTTTCTGTCTTAATAACTTAAGAAAAGAGGCAAAAATTGCCTTACTTGAAACAATTGTGTAGTTCTCTGGAAACCGATTGAACACTCAAAATAACTGCATTGACTTATTTTACCTGCCTTGTTGAGTGCACACATCATTCAAATGAATGCTGATCAGCATTGCACAGTCCTTTGAAGCATATTGCAGATTTTTCCTGTTCATCATGAAGTACACCTTCAGATACTGATGAATTTGTGAAGAGAGGCAAGGTGAGTATCAGGGAAGATTATTGTAGTGAATTGGAAACTGGAATAGGAGGAAACTCTTTAAAAAAACATAGTGGGACAGCCTACATTTTCATCTTCAGGAATAAAAAAAAAATTTCTTTGCTGTTGCAGTATCTTTTACCCTAATGTAGCTTTTACATAGATGTATCAACTGATTGTGGCCAAGAACAGTTAGTTTTGTGTGTAAGAAACTAAAATCAGATTGAAACAGCTAAAGGAGATGTGCCCTGAATAAAGTTTTGGTGGTCTTTGCTGGCACTGAACAACTCTGAAAAGAGTTTCTTTTGCAGGGTAGGCTAATTGAAGGTTCTAATCTTTGAAGTAAAAATGGGCATGATTTTTAATTCGTATAACCATTCATTCAGAGTCTAATGTTACCATGTGCAGGTATAGCCTGAAAGCTATCCATGACTGGATACGGAAAGTTCTTTTCCCTGGTGAGTCCCATAGCACTCATACTCAGTGGCAGAGTAGAGCAGTGGGTCCATGGCAGCTTCTGAATATGGCATAAGAGGAGGAAGTTCTGAAGGTAAACTAAGAGGTAATTATGATTTGCACCTTAGTTTAGATGCTGATGAAAAAGAGGTGATGGAGTGACTGGGCTTTTCCAGAGGGCTACAGAGCCAGCTCCCATTTTGCAAATGGGTTCTATACCCAAAAGACCTCCATAATTCCTTGCCCAAAGCCAGCTGCTGCTCTTGCTCTTATGCATGGGGAGGAGTAGATTTCCCCTGTAATGAGTATGGCTGTCTCGTTAGTACTAAAATGCAATAGTTATTATAAATGGCAGCGATGGATAACCTCCTGAGATTATTGTCACGGCTGTGTGCTATCACATGCCTTGACATCCCCATTCAAGGGATTAGAGGAACAAAGAGAATGCTCAATGAGGTGATTAAATCAAATAAACAGATTTTTAATTCTCATTAAAAAACATTAAACAGCTATTGCTTTTACCGACAGAGAATGTGTGTGTGTGTTGTGTGTGTGTGTGAAATAATAAAAATCTGCTACAGTAATTCAGAAAATTTAAGGTAGTGTTTGTACTAGAAATATTGGGCAAATGTAAGTCTATCTTGCTGAATGTTGCAAACCTTTTTCATTATAAGCAGCAAAAATGCCAAGGTACATTTTGTATTAATCAGTCAAAATGCAGAAAGTAAAATCTAAAACCTTGTAGAGCAGCAGAGGATATTCCTCAGGGGCTGTTTGTGTGGAATTGCCTGACTCTTGCCACTGCACAATACAGATATCCAGCTATTGATGTAAGTCTAATTATACGCTTTTTAGTAATGGTTTACGTACGTATTAGAACAGGTTTCAGGAATGGAGTAAGGAGGTTGAGAAACAAATAAAATGCAGGGGTGGTCAGGAACTGAGGAAGATAAATTCCAAATGTTTTTCAACTGTTGTGAAAAAATTTTTGCCTATATGATGGGAGAGTTTCATAACCAGAAAGCCCTTTTTTCAGGGATAAAGGTGTTTTGTTTAGCATTTTTGCTATCATCAATGAACACTTATTTTGCTCACTATTTTGAGCTCCATAAAATTAATGTTTTCATTTAGTTTGCTTGTGAAATTGTCCAATGTCTTGAAAAAGGGCAACTGATTTTCAGTCTGGAACAGACAGAGACAGAAGGGAAGAAACAGGCAAATAGAACCGTGAAGCATTAGATGAATACTATCTTGGATTGTCCGTCTGGTTCCTTCTTTCCTTCATCCATCTTCTTTCCATCCTCCTATTGGCCATCTGCCTTGGTAGCAGCTCCCACATGTGCTGGGGACATGAGCACATACAGCAGCTAGTCTTCATTTACTAGAACTAGGGAAGGAGAGTGTGCATGTGTTTGCTCATTATACAAGTACCAAGTTATTTTGGCTACCTTCTGAACAAAAATACTTCATTAAAAGTTTAATGGCAAATTAGCAAAAGAAAATCTCCCAGTACAAGCATAAGGTAAGCACCTGGTGCTCATGGGCTTTTCTATGGTCCTCCTAGCAGCTGGGGATTTAAAGTGATTGCATTTGAAAGGTCCTTTTTTAGATGAGAATAACAAATCAAAGAGGGGAAAACAAAGGGAAAAAAACTCTTTCCAGACTGGGATATTACTGTGAAGGTCCTTAAGGTTGAATAACAAGTGTAGTGCCGAATATAACTAAACATACCTTGTTGTTCTCTGTTTCAAGATCACTAAATTAATGGTGAGAATGTTGAGGGTCTGAGAAAACAATTGGTATTCATTGAGGGGCCTGTTCTAGCAAACACATAAATGACAAACTATGAAACACTCAAAAAATGCAATAGAAGGAAATAGTCAAATAATAATCAAGGTACCTGGAATATACACACAATAAGAAGGAAGCCACACTGCATGCTTCTCAAAACCCTTAGGTTGCTAATTTACACACGTTTAGTTGCAAGAATTTGCAACTTATTGGGATAATCATGGAAAATCAATATTTTAAGGTAAGATTTTACAAGGGGAATTAGAGAACTGGAAAAAATAGTTCATGTATCATTTCCTATCCTTTCATTACTATAGGAATAAAAAGAATTTTTTTTCCTCTGTGAAAAAAATACCTAGTGTTTTTTCCTTAGGGAGTCGGTTCCAGTTTTTTCATTTTCCCATAATTCGGAGCATGTTTTATCACAATAAGTATTTATTGTAAAGATAGTTGACTTAAGAAGGAAGTCTGAAGCAGGAAAAGTTCCTATTTTCAGGGAAAATTCTTATCAAAGTTAGGTATTTTGAGAAGGTCCTGAGATGCCTGTCTGTAGTAGAGAGCACTCAAAGATCTTGACAATTCTGCTTGTGACTTACTTTGGAAAATAGTAGTTTGGAAATGGAGGCCAAATTACATACTTTAAACCAGTGTTTATTCAGTATTACGACTATTTTATTTGGTTTTTGCTCAGTACTATGAAGTCTGCCAACAACTTCCCATGCTCACAGCTTCCATATCTTCTCTGAGCTTCCTGCAAGACAGGAGCTGAACAGTTGCTTTATTTAGTAAAGTCTTTAAATTGTATGGACATTTGACCTTGTTCCTAGATAATTTGATTGTACTTTTTTCCCAAGTAATTATTCCCACTGGAGGTAGTCCCAAAATATTAGAGAATGAGTAATGGAATGATACCATACGTTTTCTTGAGTGACAAATGAGTCATGCAGAGTCCATTTACAACTTGGGTGATATCCTTATCAAATTCTTCTTTTCTGAATCATCTGGTTAAATAACTGTGTTTATTGTTCTCTGTGGAAGAATTCTACAAGGTACTGCTCAGAAAACCTAATGTGGACAGAGGTAATAGACTCCTGAAGAAATAGTAACAGAACATTTTTCTGTCTTAAAGTTTCTGTATTATTTATTGGGTTTTTTTCCCCCCTTGTTGGTGTTACTCTATTTCTTCAGTCCATACAGAAAAAAGAGGAGAAAAAAAAAGGATAAATGGTGTCTAAATTATTGCATGTAGTGAGTGTACAACTGCAAAATAAGTTGGGGTTTTTTTCCTGACTGAGCCTTTCCCTTTGCCTTCTGAATGATTAACTTCTGTTTATTTCTAATTAGAAAAGCCACATCAGACTAAACCACAAAGCATGTCAAAGAGTATGCAAATAATGCAGAGTACTTGAAAACCTGGGGCACTTTGCCTTTAAATGCCTCGCATGGTTTATTAAACTGTAATTGCACTCTCTGAAATGTTATATTGCAATTATAGCCTAGGTTATTAATTAAAAGGAGAGAAACTATAAATGGTAAAATAATTTTGCCTGTGAAAAGCTTTAGTGAGATTTTAGAGAAGGGCATTCAGGCAAAAATAATTTGTGATAAAACGCACTGAAAAAAAATTAGATTTTTGTCTCCTACTGGGGAGGTGAACCTGAATCCATCCTCAGTAGCTTTGGAAGTGTAGCTAAGATGCAGAGACCCACAGAAGAAGAACTGTAGGTGGTAATGACCAGTTACTTATATGAATAATTCATTAACATGCAGCCTATATAAAAAAAGCTCTATTTTTTCTAGAATTTTCTCTAGTCATATCTTTTGGAAGAAATAATAAAAAGCCTGCAACAAAACCAGTTTGCTTTTTAAAAATACTTTGCTTGTTGGAGTTACCATAATAGGGGAGTTGTTAACATTCTTTAAAAATACATGCAGATGATAAAACATCTGAGATTTTCACCAGCATTACCAACAGTTCTAGTAAAAGTGGAGTGAATTTTCACTATTTAGGAAAGAGTACTTCAAAAGAATAAGTGTTTATACACCTGATAGGAGTTTACTTCTCATATTCTATAGTATTATATGGGTTTTCTTTAATGGAATTTAATTTTATGATATACAGAGGAGACCTAAATAGCTGTTTTGCTGAAGTAGGAAAGAAATTTTTTTTCCCCCTGAATCTCTCTCTCGTATGACTTCCCTTTAGGAGTTTGTTTATGGTTGAATCCATCCTGAGAATGAGGGATTTCAGTCTGGCCAGAGCTTTCTGGTATAAAATGGTTAGCTATTTTTCTGAGAGAATGTGGTGCTACTTCTTAGAAATCATAGTGCTATTGGACTGCATTGCTGAGATAAAGTGTATTGAAGGATTTGCTGGTTCTTTTTCTGTTAAAGCATTCCTCCAGTGCAAACTGCACGCTCACACGTATTGCTTTGCATCTGATGTCAGAAACTAAATTTGGCGAGGTGCAGTGCATGTTTCTGTGTACATGAATATTTTCAGACAGACCATAAATAGACTGGTTTTTACCTCTCTAAATGTAAATGTGGGAATATATTTTTTTCTACTTCACAAGAATTCTACGGTTAGCTGTCTTTGGGAGAGAGGAAGGAACATCCATCTGATTACTTGGTAGGTTTGGCTCCAAAACCAATTCTTCTGTGCTTCTACAAAGTAGTGGTATTTTAGGAGTTGTGCAGTGCTTCTGAAAAGTAGGTGTTTGGTGTTTTTCTTCTAAGTGTTTTTCTCTCAGTGCAAGTCATAAGGTTGCTAATATTGGAGGGAGTCTTCAAGTTATGTTTCAGCATATGGCTTTTGTTTAATTCCAGAGAGAGAGAGAGGAAGCTTGGTCAAGAAGTTCTGGCAAAGGAAAAGGACCAAAAACAACTTTAAAAAATATATATTTTTTTTTTCAGTCTTGCGGATGTAATAATTATAGTTCAAGGGGATGCTAGAATGAATGAAAGAGTGGATAAATAATAAATAAACTGCCTCTTAGACTGCACAGATATAAACCTTTTTTATCATAAAATGTCTCTATCTCCTATTATTTTCTTTCAGTTGTTGAGAGGACAATAAGCTCAGAGGTTTTGTTATTTTGTGGAATACTTATTGGGATATGCTTTTTGTTATACTGTGTCTTTTAATAGAACAAGCGGTAAAAAAGGGAAAATATATTCTTAAAGGTATTTTATAAATTCAATTAATGCAGAAAAAGCAAATGCTCTCCTTTTAGGAAAAAACCCAAAACCAAAACAACCCAAAGCACTATCATGTAACTAGAGGAACAAAACTCTTCAAAGTCACATTTGAATAGTTTCCAAATGTGTCTGGCGCAAACAAGTTTAGGATAGGAAGAAAGTTTCACTGAATCTGGTGTCCCAGTTTGAGATTTGGTGGAGGAAAGGAGTGCTTCTTGGAGATCTGCCACAGTTGAACCGATTCCTTTCATAGGGAAAAAGAATCAAATATGTTCGCTTTTTTTTCCACAAAGCAAATAATTAAAAAAAAAATAATTTCCTGAACTGCCAGAAAGTGGAGTACATGCTGGAATGAATCAGGAGCTCACCACTTCATTTCAGTCAGTGGTCCTTTGGCAAGCTTGCAAATGCAAAAGGGTAAAATCCCTTATCTGTGTATGACCTTATCTGCTTTATCCCCTGATAGAGGCTGCGTTTCACCTTCCATTTCTTCAATTACTTGTCTTTGAGATATGTCAAATTCAGGAGCTCTTGGAAGTGGCTAGGGAGACTAGCTGAGAAGCTAGTTCGGAAGTAGAATGTTTATTTCAGAAAAATTAATCTATAATCATTCAAGTGATTGACTTAACAGTACAAGCTGGAGTCATCACTAGGGTCAGAATTTGAAAAGCTCAAAAAGTTTTATGTGTTTATTGCTGTCAGCCTACATTACCATTGTTGTGAGGTTCTGAACCAAAGCAGAAGTTTAAATAACTAATTGAAGAGCATTAAGACAACACAAAAGTGACTGCCATGAAAGTATGATAAAAGTTGTAGTACTGTAAAAGACTGATTTACACTTTACACTACTTTTAAATCCTTATAAAACTTTACCATTAAGTTTTTCAAATGTGTGAATAAAGGAGTAATGAAGAACTGGATTTTCTACTCTATAAGGCAGCACTGATCAAAAGCACAAGGAGTTATGGATTGTATGAGAATAGGAATTGCAGCATCTGATTTTCCAGAGCTTAGTGTGTTCACTTCTGGCGAGCTACAAAGGTTATACCCCAGATTTCAGAGGACACCTGCAAATAAGTTTGTCCATTTGGAATTAATAATATTGAGGGAATCTGTAATGACAGGAATAATATTGAAGCTTAACAAGTTATTTGTAGAGAGAAATGACAAAAACTATTTACTAAACCAGGGAAGATGAAGGTTAGTATATGGAATATTAGGAAGTGTAAAACATGGCTAACAGGATACGATAGTGGATTGAATTGAAAAACAAGATATTGGTTTGAGGGTGAAAAAGAAGTGGGATTTCCTAAAGATTAAGAAGTCAATAGAGTAATTAGTATTTAATAAATTCCAATAAGTTTTAGTGCTCTGGTTTTTTGCAGTTTACACAGATTTAGGAGGGACTGTCAGAGGAAGAGGATTGAGGTAGTAGGATGGGAAAAACCAGATGAACTTGAAGGTTATAATTACACAAATGTAATGAAACTTGGTTTTAGGAAGTGCAGGATCATTCCTTTGGATTACTTGTAGACTGCTAAATACTTGCATAGATTGTACTGCTTGATTTTTAGCTTGGTCTCTAATTTATAGCATGTTTCTTGATGAGCTTTGATGCTCTCTTCAAGACAATGGTCAAGTATGGCTTAGGAAACAGAGAGCTCCAAATACCATTCTTGGCTCCCAGTTTGGACAGTGCTGGTGGCAATTAACTCCCACAGGCTTTGCACTTTAAAGCAGTCCCATATGCTTTCATATGGCATCCTTGTGCTGCACATTGCAGATAAACTCCACTTTGTAGAATACAGTGGTGGGCTACAACATGGGGTGGTTGCTGTTGGGGGTTTTTTTTGGTGTGGGTGTGTTGAACTGAAAAAACCCCCCACACTAGCAGTAATAATACTAATAGTAACAATTGCTGTCGCTGTTATCAACATGTGCCCTGGGATCAAGGAGATACAATATGTCCCCAGCCTTACATTCTAATGCTGTGTGCTGTGTACATGGCTTTAGGGATAGAGAAGTTCTGGGACTTGGAGGTTTTTTAGCCTTACCAGTTTCTGCACTGAGCTGATCACTTCAATGGCGAATTAACAAGTAAGAAAAAACCCAAACCTACTAGAACCCATGTATCAGAGGTTTCTGTATGCTGTGTCCATAAAAAAGGCTGTGGTGTTAGCCACTCAGAAACTGCATTTAGGTAGAGATGGGTGAGCATTCGTCATGTGCAGCATGGTGCAAGGACTTCACCTGACAGTTTTGTTTAGCCATGCTCATGGAGAAAAAATTTGAACAGGTGGAGCTAGGGTGATTTAAAAATGGAGAGCCTGCCATGTGCAGGGTACAGAGAGAGTTTGGCTTGTTAAATGCAGTACAATTAATGCTGAGGGGTGTGAGTACTGCTTTGAGAGCAGGAACAGAGAAGAAAGTGAAATAATTGTTTCAGATAAAGGGTGGTAGTAGCAGGAGGGCAAAATGAATGTAACTGTTCCTGAATATATTTGGTTTGGGAGAATTAATTACAACTACAAAACAGTAATGCTTTTATAGGCTGTATGAGAACTATGAGCTTGCAACAATTTTCTGGTTTATTTTATTAGAAGTTGATTAATATTTTACATATTTGCAATTACAGTCTTTAAGAAAGCCTCTTTTTTACATAAGACTATTTAATCCTGTGTTTCTCTCTTCACTATTTTATTTAAATTTACAGTAGTTCTGGTGATTGTGATTTCAGAAGTTCATCTTGGTATTAAAATAATAATATTAGGTTTGCCAAAGTTTACTAAATAAATTTTTTCCCCAACCTTTAGTAATAAGATAGTATTCAACTCTAAAATTAATTTGATAGTCTTGTTTTGTGTGTTGCTACCTTTTGCAGATGTCCGAGGTATTATTTGGGGAAGAGGAGAATTTAGGAACACTTGATTTTAGAAAACTTGTGGCCAGTTATGGTTTCCTTTCCTGGACAGTGATATTATGCTAACTGGACAAATTCCAGAGGCAGAAGGTCACTAAGAGAGTCCAAATGTGTTGTTCCTCAGGAAAGTAAAAAACCCCAAACGCTGCTATAATTTTAAAAGAAAAAGTGTTAATTTACTGAGTGAAAATTAAATTTTCAGGGTATTACCTGGGATCTGGGGTTCTACCTACAACGTACAACCCACAATTATTGGAGGAAATATTAATTCATTAGGGACTATGTCTGGACATCTACCAACCTGAGCTGTTATTTGTAGGATATGCTGCTATAATCTCAGTTCATGACAGCTTAGTTGCATGGAAATTTCTTTTTGTGATATATTAAAAATACCATTCTAAGCAGTATTGCTGGTGTGGGCAAAAAGGCTAACTTAAATATATCATGCAGTTGTCTTTATACATCAGCATTCTCAACCATTCTGTATGTCGAATAGCTTCCTCTGAATAAAGAGCCAAATATATGCAAATGTATGAGGAGACATCCATTGTTTGGCTGCTTTTGTGCCTGAGGACACTTTATGAAGTGTCAGTGATTACAGGTGCTTTTGTTTTGAGCAGCGTTTCCCCTAAAATAGCAACAATCACCAGTAAGAGGAAAAAGCAAGCCTTGCCAATATCAGCTGCATAAATGAACTCAAGGGTGTTCAAGGGCCCTTCTAGTAAAGATAGCTGGTAGGGAGATGGTCTCCACTTGGCATATGAAATGTGTTTTATTGGGTTTTTTTTTTTGTGAGAGGAGAATTGTGCCTCTCACAAACCCAGTGGGAGCGACACTGCTGTGTAATGGAGGCTAACTTTTATGCCTCCACTTGAAGAACCTCATCAGAGTAGTGGGAGATTCAGGGAGTGGGAGCTTCTAACCATTGCTTGCGTGCAGCTCCCACTGTGCAAAGAAACTGGACAAAAGCTAAGATCAGTATAACAAAAGCTAAGAATTGTTAAATAAACTAAAGGGCTCCCTTAGGAAAAATATTACTGTTTTTTCACAAAGACAGGAATTTAGGCCTTCTCCTTCTCTCCCTGACTCACTAAGGACTCTCTGGCTGAGGCTGGTTGTTGATGTTGATCTTAATGATGCTTTGAGCACTCCTGCCCTGCCTCCTGCTTTTGATTCCTGTACCTTGGTGTTGGATATGTTGATTTCCCATCTAACCATAGCTTCAGGTATTAAAGAATGAATAAAAAACTCTATCCTTAAACATGAATGTTTGTGTAAATTTAGATGTTAATACTTAGACCATTGTAAATATATCATGGACACATATTAGTATTTGCAAAATACATGAAAATCAAGATCATACCATCCTATTCTTTTGTTAACTAATTTTAACTATTTTTCTCTCTGCTACATCTGGTTACACATGATTAGGACACTTGCATGACATCACAGCTTGGATTCACTATCAATACAGACTCCTGCTCCTAGGCCTTTATGCTGAGTAGAGTCCTGTTTCGAAGATGCCGCATTTGTTACATGTCTAGATGCAGCTAGGGTGCCAAGAATGCTCTTCCATTCTCTTCTCTCAGTGGTGTTTCCACAGAAGGTGAAGAGAAGTATGACTGACTGCAGTGTCCAACTTCTAGAAATGCAAACCTGGATGTGGTATCAGATTGCAATCTCATATCCAGGCAGAGAGAAGAATGTGCAGCTTGGTCTCAGCATTTTAGAAATGCCCTGCATTAGTATTAGCTCATTCTAAGGTAAATCCATCTCATTCACAGGCAGTAGCTCTCTGGTCAGGTTGTTCATGCTCCAAGAACTACATTTTCTGTACAAATTGACACATATTCTTAAAACAAGGGCGCATTTAAATAAGAAAAATGTACTTCTATCATGACTAGCTCTTAAATTAAACTCAACTTAATGATAACCACTCTTAAGAGAAAATGTATTGAGACGAAAAATGTTGTACAAACGTTTTTTTTTTTCTATTAGCTGTATTGTTTTGGACCAGCAGTAATTTTGGATACTGCTGCATGTGTAAAATGGGAAAACAGGAATCAAATGAATATGCTCCTCTTTACATGAAACAAAACATTAAAGGCTTATTTAAAACAATCCTACATAGATTTTTAGATTTTTTTTAAATTAAGATTGACTGGTAAGAAAAACAATTGATGTGAAAGTATAGCTAAATATTATTAATAGGTTGCACAGATAGAAAATGATGCAGGCTTTCTCACTGGGAGATGAATGACTATAATCCAAAATCTAAATAGCAGAGAGCAAAAGAGATAGATGTGCCCAGCAATGTTTCAGTGTGCTAGGCTACTGTGAACTAAAATGTATGATAGCTCCAAAATCAATAAGAAAATCCATTTTGGGGAAATAAGGATGAAAAAGATCGTGGAAAATGTTGGTTCCCCAACAGACTCTTTAAAAAGCCATTTTCAATTTCTGGTGATGCATCAAAGGAGAGATATCATCTTCTATAGTGGTGCTCTTCTGAGGCAGAGTACATGAGTTTCTGTAATGAAATAGATGAAACATCAGATGCAATTAACTTGTGTCTAACCCCTTATTTTTGCATAGCAGTAAATGCCATTAGCAATTCTGATCTTTTCTTTATGATAAAGTGTATCATCTCCTTTGTCTTATATTGGTGTCTGTATGGAGACCAGTTAATTTCAGATGAGCTTTTACCAAGGTTCTAACTAAGAAAGTTTTTATTATAATGCATATGTCTTGCCAGAGAAAAATAAAGTCACATGGTTTTCAACAGACTACAGTAAGTAATCCCATTATCAGAGAGTGAGCCAAAAAAATAAAGTCCAGATATGGATACAGTTTCCTTTCAACAGTGTTAAAGACAGGGAGCTAAAGAGTAGAGATACAGATCTTGCAGTATAAGGTACCTGTGATACATGAAATAAATTAATTTGGCCATGTATTTAGTTATTGGCCCATGTATTTTTGGGCCAATAACTAAATAGCTATCAGGAGTTTGAATTGTTTTCATATTTCTAGAAGGTCTTTTGGCATACTCTTTCATTAAATGCAAGTTTTACAAAAGTTCTGTGAGTACTTTTCTACTGCAGACCATTTTAAAATAGATTAAGAAAAATCTTAAAAAGCAGTAAATATTAAATAAAGACAAATAATTCCAAACAGGAAACCCCTTGTATGAGCTATGGTCAAAAACAGTGTTTAAGAAAGCTTTTCAGTGTTAGGTTAGTGAAAGAGTTGTGGAGCACACACAGCCCATTTTCTTTGTAGGTGAAATTTCCTGGGCATCTAAGCAGGCGTATGACCCTAAAGAAGAGAATTAGTGATTGCAATCATATATAGCTAATCAAGCTTTCTGCAGTGAACCATATTTGAAAATCTTCCACGTACACAGGATGTTTCAATTGACTTTTAGTTTTTTCTCACACATTTTCACAGCAGTCAGATGTTGAATATTTGCTAGTATTCCCTAATCTCGTTAAACAGAGCATGGAAGATAGTTGATTGGGCAGAAGAATAATGTCAGACTTCTGTAAACTGAAGCTGGGCTGCTGTGGCTGCTTTATAAGAACTCATCTTTGTTGCTCTGATGTGAGAACTGAGAATGCTCTGCAGTGCAAAACCAACATCGCTTTTGAGTGTGGAACGATGCCTGATCCCCTAGAGAAATTCACAGGCTCTGTTTTTACCTCAATTGATTTTTCATTTAATGAAAATCATGACAGTTTTCTAGATGCACCCAAATAACAATCTCATGAATAAAAATTTTCATTTTTATAGGCAACATTCTTGATGAGATTTATTTTTGAGACATCTTAGCTCCAGTGTAAAAAATCACAGTTGCATCTATACTTACACTTTCACTTGTGTTCATGTAGCAAATGAGTGTTTTTTTCAGGTTCTGTCATAAAGAAGCAATCTTATATGAATTTTGGACATGGAAAAAAAGAAATTACCAAAGAAAAAAGGCCTAGCCCTGAATTATTCAAGCTGTGGCAGAAATCTTTCTTCTGACTCATTCCAAACAATAATTTAATGGAGTATTTCCCATACACATGTAATGTATGCCAGCTCCCTTTCCCATTTAAGTTGTCTCACTGTAGGAAGTGGGATTTTTTTTTTTTTGTCTTTGCTGGCTGAGTGACAGGTAAGGACAACAGCACAGGGCAAGACTGTTTTATCTGCAGTAAAGCACTGGCTTCAAGGCAAATTTTCTATGCCTAGTTCCATAAGTTAACAGAAAACTGAGCTTGGGGTTTGAAGTCTTGAATTCCTGCATGGCAACAGCAGTTTTCTTGATGGAGTCCTGCTGTCCAGCTATGTGCAGAGATGGTGGAAGGTCTAATGTCAGATCAGATGATCACATTGCCCTTTTTTGGCCTTAAAAATCTATGGATAAAACACTCCAACCACTTTGTTCCCCAGTTTCCCCATTTTTAAATTGGAATAACTCTTGTACACCTGGGTCATGGGATATTCTAGGACTGTTCAGTTTTTGTGAGTGCAACAAAAAGAGAAAGGCATTTTTTAAAAAAAAAACAGCAATATTCTAATATTGATAGAGACTTGGTTTAAACATTTACCAAAGTATCATCTGGCTGTCAGAATTAATCTAATATGATTAACAATTTTATTATTGTGATTGTAGTGCAGGCATTTCAATACATGTTCACAAGGGATTCCTCTTGCTTAATTTGTATGGTAATCCACAGTCATTTATTCTACTTGGTGCCTGTTTGTATGGGGTGGTTATAGTCTATGTTAAGGTGTTTGTGAGCTGGATAGGCAGTTGGATTCATCCTCATTAAGCCTCAAAGCCTCTCAGTTTCTCCCCTGCTAGCAGCATTCAACGTGCTGTGGTTTTGTGATTTGGAAGCACAGCACTGAGGGAACTGATCTGAAACCACCAGTCTAATTTCACTTTGGTCTTTTTTCACTTGACTGCTCAGAATGATTTTCAGTCACTCCAGTCAGGGCTGGAATCCCAGAGGTGAAAAGTCAGCAAGTAATCCATTTAGCCACCAGGTCCTCCAGGTGGAGCTTAGCAAACTATAACAATTACTGTATTCTCTTCTCTCTTATCATGGCATGGCCATTGCTAATGTTTTGGACCTTCCATTTTAAACCATGCTTTGCAGGAGGTGTGGAATTTGCTGTAAAAATTCCCTACGTGATGAATCCGGATACAAAAGGTTGCAATGCAAGAACCATTTTTGGCACCAATTTAAAGATAAGCTTCAGTGACTTTTAATGAAAAATTGACTTTTCCATTCAGAATATTCTCCCTCAAAATCCAAGCAGTGAAGGTGCCTTCTGTGAGAGGAAAAAGGGGTATTTGGTGGATATGCGTTACCGTTTCACTCCAGTTGCTGCATAACTTGCAGAGGGCAACTTCAATACTGTAAGAAATGTAGAATAGCAAAGGAATACCTATGGACTTTCCCATTAGTTAAACAAGGTAAAATAAATATCTTTATTTATTTGACCAGTAGCACCTCCTTTTGTTATACCTAAATAGCCTTTTAACCACAGAAATTGCTTCTCAGGTTTAATGGTTTTGTTAAGCTCTTGCACTTCTTTCAGGGTTGGAGAATGTAGAACTGAAAAGTCACTTGTGTGAACAGGCAGTTGTAGTTTTCCTGTTACTTGAACATCTGGGAAACAAACATCACAAAATTGTTTTGTTGAGCACAAGATCATGGAATCAGGATGAAAATCAGGGTTTTTTTTATTAAATGCACTGTTTTGAATACCTGTTGTAGAAAAAACCTCTTTTTATAAATTTAAGTTATACTAAGTTAATATCCATCCTTTAAAGAATTACCTTGGAAAGTTACATCTGTGTGTATATATATATGATGTATATTTTCTCACATGTAAATTTTTATCTCATAAAGTAACCACTCTTGTAAACAAGAAATGGTGGAAACCAGGTGGAACTTGGAAAGATTATTTATTATTTTTAAATCTACTGCTTTATAATCAATTTTCTGTTTTATGAGGCATGTGTAATCGAGGGAACTAAAGAAGTAAAATCACTCAAAGGGGGTATTTCTGAACAGTATTCAATTTAGTTTCAGTTGTCCTCTTAGGACTTGGATTTTGGTCTCATTTCATTATACTCCTGTCACTCCCAATAAGAAAACATTTTAAGGTCAGTGGCATTTTTTTCCCAGGGAAGGAGCTGAATTATACCGTAACTTGTTACTACTGTTAATCAGGCAGATACCTTCCCAGAGATTCTTTTTCCAGTTTATCTCAAGTACTACTATTTCTCAGGATTTGATTGTTTCAAAAAAAAATGTAACTGGTGTGGGGTGGGTGGGGAGGGGAATCCAGCAGAAAAGCCATCCTTCTGTTTCATGTTACTGGGCTTTCATAGGGTTGCTGTACAACCCTCAAAATTTTTCCCCAATTTCCAGTAAATTATGTAACATTTAGCAGTATTAATTCTAGGGTTTTATTCTCTTAAATCCTTTGCACTTCAATCTACTTTTCTGTGTGGGAACAAGAAGACATGCATTAATTTTATGCACCCAGGATATCCCAGGTGTTTTCTCTTTGGGAACCAAAAAATAGGGAAAATTATCGAATAGGGGGAAATATTTTGAACGTGTCCTTCAGTGTACAGAACGCGATAGGAAAGCTGACAAAGCATTCCTCAACTGAAAATCCTTTCTTTATTACAAATCTTTAACACTCTTGGCAGTTAGAGGCAAAATGGATTCAATTATTTTGAAAGTGACAAACTCTAATCAATATTCAATTGTTGGTGTGTTAATTAGGAGATGACACCTTGTCTCTATTATTAGTACAGGCAATTTGCTGCTGAAGTTCTCTGTTTTGACTGCTGAGTCTCCAGTTAAGAAACTGAATCAGTACAGAAGCACCAGCACTTGTCTTCTTGGGGCTTTAGGTTAGCATTTGACTAGCCAACACTCAAGAAACATGAAATTTCTCAGAAGAAATATTTCTGTGGGATTATGTCACATTATGAAACACTTCAAAGAGAATTTGTTCATTCATTAGGCAAAGATAAAACTGCAGGAGTTGTTACTGTATCTGTCCGTGCTTGTTTCTGAAGGGCAGGTGCATTGCTTTGGAGTCCTTGACTTCAGTGTAAATTTGCTTGGATAATTTGTGTGCAATGTAGTTGGGATGGTCTTTCTATGAAGATGGTTCCCTATTAAATTCATGCCTGGACTTTGTTTTCAAATTATTAGGCATTGTACACACTTCTGTATTTACTGAAGGCATGTTTTAATTGAGGAATCAGAGTGAAGAAAAACAAGAATTGGAATTCGTTCTCACAGTCATAAAAGTTTAGAAATTTATGTCCTAGCAAATGACTGAATTATTGTTTACACAAGTAATTTTTAAAAATGCTGCTAAACTTAGGAGACTGCTAATGTGTTTCTGCTTCTGGAAGTTCATTTCTTTAATTAGGGCAATAGAAGTAAACCATATATCTAGGAGCACCATCCAGAAACTTCTAGTTATACAGATTAGTTCTAAGTTGTTTGGCAAGGAGCAGGGATTTGTCTTGATGATTCTTGTGGCTGCCTTCCAGTTTGAGATATTTTAGGATTCTGTGAAATCATCTCAGTCAAGAGAAATGACCCCTCATTCATAATGAGGCGAAGTCAAATGCAGGCTCATTGTAACCTGTGGGATGTCAGTAAGTACTGGACCTCTGCAGCAACACGTTTTGGGAATGTACCTGTTCCTACGGATGTTGGACTCTTGATACATTAAAAATTTTGTATGCTTTCCAAAAGCATTAGGGTACTTCACTTTTTATGTTAGTGGGAAGCTATATAGTTTTAGATGATAGGTGGTACTTAATAATCTATTATTAATTAATTGTTAATAAATACTATTCTATGTAATAATACATTAAACATAAACCAGTTGTTATATACCATGTAATTACATAATAATTTTTATATTTTAAATGTAATTTATTATATTATTATTTATTATTTATTATTAATAGAGACATATTAATTGTGATACCTAGGGAAAACAGTGCATGATTTAGAGCATGTAGCATCGTGGCAAAAAAAGTCAACCATTTGTTTCAAAAATCTGTAAATTCTGCAAAGGTATTTGAGTACCATCACTTTCCAACCCCAGTGTGACCTTTTTTCCATGGTAGTTCCATCTGTGTTTATGTCTTCTTCTTTATTTTCCCAAGACTTTCTTCCTGGGCTACTAAATGTGCATTGCACAAGAGCTTTGTAATTTTTTTAATCATTAAATATTAATTAGGATACGTGCTGTTCATCCTTACTAATTTTTCCTTGGTTTATGATACTTCTTTTGTCCTTTGAGTACAAGGGGGGAAAATGAATGTTGCATGTGGAGAGGGAGGAATGAGAATGGGAGCTTTTGCTGCTGGAAGTGATGATGTATAGCTCACTGTATTTTCAGATACAGCCTTTTACTTGACCACTCTATTACCATCTCCATGCAGAGGTTGAAGTCCTCAGTATTTTTCCCACCTCCCTAAGCTTTTCTCTGTGTGATTTAGCTGGGCAACACTTAATTAAACTCCATTTCCTCTCTTTACGCTTCAGGTATTATTATGCAGCTCCCTTCAAGAGGTAATTTGTAGGCTGTTTATCAAAGCTGTGAATTTAATAATATCAAAGACATGCTACTGTACTGTCACTGTAATAAGATGTATTGACATTTCTTATGAACAGTATTTTCTCTCCATAAGTACGTTGTTCATCTGCTGAATATTGTGGGCTTTCAAAATAAGTAAAAAACTCCACAATATATACATTATTTAGTCATATTATTCCCTTACCACCCTCATAGTTAGATACTCTTGTCCGAAAAGCAGAACTTCCACACTGTAGTACTTTCATTGCAAGAGGAAAACCATGTTTCATTTACCAGTGTTACCTGCAGCATCCAGCTAATATTTCTGGTTTGAGGCATGAGGGAAATGACAGTGGTGCCCTGTCAAGCTGTTGGACACATAAGCAGTCTCTGTTGTGGTTCCAGAGCAGCACTGATTATATAGTTGTAGATCTGCTCAACCCCAGATTTCCTGTGGAAAGCGGGTATGACTTGTTAAAAAGTTGGGAAATTTTTTTAGGAGAGAGAGCTCTCAATAAAAATAATCATTGTATAGAGTAGATGCTTTCTTTAGTACAATGGAAAATTACTCTGTTGTTCCTATGTAGCTTCACACTAATATGTAGCATGATTACAATGTTTGTGCTTTCCTTAAATATCGTCTATAGCTCTGCTTTTTGTGCAATTTGCTCTCCTTTCTTTAATTCTTTCTGCTGCATCCAAGAGGTCTGCTAAGATTACGTATCTAAAATACCCAAAAGGCGAATGAATACTGAAAAATGATTGTGGAAGGAAGTATAGAAAAAACCCCACAACTTCCCAAGTCAAACTCTTGCTTCCTTTTCTTCCGTTTTTCTCTTCTTTAATTTTCAGAAAAGTAGTAGAATGATAAAAGGAGCACCTTGCAGACATTATACAATCAGCAATTATTTAGGTAGTGTAAATTTAAAGCTCATAATATACAGTTAGGTATGTGCATTAATGCTAGTGTCCATGGAAAGATTGTGGAAGACCTGTGGTATTTTTTGAACAAAAATTTCTTGATTAGTCAATCCAAATTTTTAATAGCATTTTATTTTTTACTTTTATTTTATAGATTTCAATTGTTCAACTTTCACATTTTGGGGCTGGTTTACCTTTTTTTTCCTTTTCTTTTTGAGAAAGTATGAATTAATTATTAAAGCATTAAGAACCAATGACTGAGGTTTATGGTAGTCTACATGGACAGCCCAATCCTTGTATTCTTTTCTCTTTGAATAAATGTCTACAAAGACACTCTATTTGTTTAATGTGTGATATACATGAGACAAGATTTATTATGGGTTCTGCTGTACAGTCTGTGGCCATGGATGCTGTTATTTGAAAATTCCTGGCATAAGATTGCCCTTGCTTATGTAAAAAACTTTGTCTGTTGACAGAGTATTTTCTCTGAGCAAATGCAGTTGTGCACTGGCTGCAGAATCTCTTACAAGCTAGTACTAGCTAGGCACTGTGACAGAAGATGCAGTGTCTTGGAAAGAGCCTCAAAAAACTGGTCTGTCCTCATCTGCGCTATCCTGTAACCTCATCTGCTGCCTCAGTGACTGTCAGTGCTGGTATAGTCACAAAGTCTGTTCCAGAGGGTTTTCTCACTTGCAGTCCTCTGAGACGTTCTTCAGTACTGCATGTGAGCTAGGGTTTCATATGCATTGGGCTGGGTACACACAGAAGGCACTCTAGGACACCAGTCAGCGAAGCAGCAAAAGAGGAGCCGAGGTGTTTGATCAGCTCAGCAGAGGAAATTATGCAAGGACAGCGTAACTAAAAGTAGACTTGCAGGGTAGACTACAAAATATTTTTAGGTCATCCTAAAATATTCCTTTAAATTAACCCTGTTAAATCAGTGTCAGGATATGGTAACCAGAGGCTTGGAGCTGAGAAAACAAATCAGTTATAAGATCACTGTAATATTTAGGAGAGGGAAGAATTTCAAAGAGAATAAGTCACTACCTTTAAGTTATGCTAATTAGTTTAGTAGACTTGTAAACGTGTTTGTTCCTCAAATGTCTGTCTGTTCTCACTTGAATGTTCACATAGACTGTAAGCATACATCACAGTGAAGCAACTGCTGTTGACCACAACAAAAGACCAAGTCAAGCTTAGTGAGAGACCAAATGCTGGCCATGTGCTCTGTCTCTTCTATGTCAGAGCTTACTTATGTGAAGGACAGTTGCGTTCCCTGGCTTTTAGGGCTGCCTGCATAGTTCTCCGGCTTGTAAGACTCTTGTGGCTTCATCAGCTCTTGACACAGTTGAACAATTAATTTATTACTGCTAGAGGAGCTAACTGTTTCTGAGAAGCCAGGAAAAACTTCAAGTTTGCTGTTTTCAAGGGCTGTTCTTGATCCTAGGCTCATTATTCCAAGACCTGTGCCTGTAAGCCTGAATGTTTTATTTTCACAATGGATTATGATGGTGTTTCCTCCTCTGCAACATCTCAGAGATACCTGAGATTTCCACAGGCTTGGTGTTAGCACCCATCATCTCTTGCCCAGCCACATAGCTTTGCACTGAGCATCATGGAGTATCTTGAGTTGGAAGGGCCCCATCATAACATCCACCTGACCCTGCACAGGACAAAAGTCACTTATCATGGCTGAAACTACCCTCAGTATTGGCCAAGCTTATGAGTTAGTTCTGTGTTGAATTTTGCACTAGTAAACTTCATGAAAGATATGAAATTGAGAGAGATGGCAGCTCCAGTTCCACTTGAAACAGCATGAGGTAAAATTGGCACTTTGCAGATCCAGGCCCTTGGCTGATGATTTTGTTCCTCTTTCAGCTGTTTCTTTGAAAAGAAACCAGAGTGCTCTCTCCAGGCACTTTGCTGTCACAGATCTCATAGAAATAAGCAATACACTGAGCCATTGGCAGAAGATAATAAAGGAGACATTTTCCTCATATTATCAGTTCATCTACTCACAGTGTCCATTGTTCTTCAGGAGCCCTATAGGCCTCGGATGTCTAAGACTCACTGCATTGTGAATTTCTTTTAAAGAAAGTTCTCATAAATTAACCTACTGTTCCAAGGCCTTTGACAGAGGAACTGGAGCACATGGTTGCTTTTTGGACCTCTGTTTCTCCAGTGTCAGTCACTAGAAACCAAGAAGTACTTCAGAAAATCACTAGAAAAGGAAGAAGTACTGCAGAAATTTAATAATACTACTACTACTTTTAATAACAGTGTCTCTCCTGATTTATGTGACACTCTTCATCAGGTGCTTTCCATGCTTAGTCTGCCTCTGAAAATACAGTTTAACCACTTATGAAAGAATAAATTGCAAAGATATGTAGACATGGATAACTGGGGAGAGGTATCACAACTTTTTTGATAACATGCAACAGCATTAGAAAAACTCATCTGTTGACAGTGGTGTAAGCACAATGAAGTTATGGAGCACTATCTCACCCTCCCCAGAAAAAGGGGAGATCACAGCCAAGGGAGATGAGAGATCTTGGATGGTAAAATTTAAGGAATGGCCCATACGCTGGGGATGCGTGAAGGATGCGAAGCTGATCCTGCAGCAAGAGACTACTTAAAGAAACAGTCTGTGTGCTTTCCTTCCCAAAACCATATTCCCACTTCTCTACTTTGCATTTGATTGAGTGATTTTATCACTAGAAGGTGTGTCAATATATCTTGTTTAACCATCAGAAAACTTGCCTTTTGCTTTTTCTGTGCTGGCAGAGTTAGTTTTCCAAGGGATGAACCAGTTGAACTAACTCACCATGTATTTGTATGTAGGAGAAGGGAATACAGGTGACCTTGTCCCTGATAAGGTTAATTATCCAATACAGCCTCACCCCTGATGAGTTACAGTTGTAGCCAATAAAGGTAAGTGTGATAAAAGGGAGTGGGTTAGCTGTTGAGGGGGGATCATCATGAAGGAGGAGCCTTGAAGAAGAGGGAAAGGAGAGGATCATGAAGAAGGATCCTGAGGAGAGAGAATCACTGCTGTGAGGTCAGTCTGGGTCTGCAGTCAGAGCCTGTTGGTGGAACCTGCAGCCATAGTCTAGCTAGATCGAAGCCTGCATTCAGAGTCTGCAAACCAATATCCGCAGTCGTAGTTTAGCAGGAAATAACCAGTAGTCAGAGGCTGCAAGGGAAACCTACAGTAGGGGCTTGAAGTGGGCTGCTGCAACAGTTGTATAATTCCCTTAATCTGACACAAGGCAGAGAGACAAGAATCCTTGATGCAAAAATGCAGAAAAATTTGAGTTCTTTTGCCTGTAAAAATCTATTCAAAAGCTAATATATAAAAGTGATATAGCCATTGCTCAAGGTCTGTGTTTAAATCTTTCTCCTGGGGCCCCTGAAAAAAAAAAGCTGATTTTATATGTATAAAAAAAGTTATTAATATTTTATGCAAATCATGTGACACTTGAATGAAAAACCTCACAAAGCTATTAAATTGCCATTTTTATACAATGAACATTTTACACATTTTTCAGTAAAATACATGTTATTGCTGGTGCTCTGTAGGATACATCTGTTCTGCGTGCCCATCTCTTTTTTTTTATTTTTCTTGCTTGTTTTCTCCTAGTCACAGCCCACAGACTGTATTATGAATCACTTGTGTTTTGAGCCAGACTCTTAAACATTCTATTTTACGTGTGTTCATTAATATTTATCTGCACTAAGTTGTAAAAGGAAATAATTCTGATGCAACTGTGTTTTCTGTAGTCTCTTGTGGTGGTACTACTTACTCGAAAATGAAAATACAAATTCATTACAAGGAAGGGCCCATTATATTTTTAGACCTCACTTTAGAAGCTGAAGGCTTATCTTTGAATGTGCTGCAGCTGTTCTATGATCTTGTGAATCAAATTCTAGGTTGCTGAAAATGAAGTGAAGCAATTTGTTCTTTCTAGCCAACAAGAAACAAAATTAAGTCAGATGTCACAGCTTGTAAATATTACTATGGTTGTCCTTTGAATAAAACAAGCAAAATCCAATCCCAAAATTCCTTCTGCTTAGCTTGTCATGTCTTCTAAGGCTACAGTCTCTTCTAGCCGTGTAGTGTAGTGTAGCATTTGAAGGGTGTTTTTTTATGGGTACTTAAAAGATTTAGCAGCAGAAACCTGTTTTATTCCTCAATTATATATAAGAAGGGAGATGAAAGATAAGCATGTGCCACAGATAAGTTTGCATTTCTAGAAATGTTGGAAACAATTCTTGAGATGAAAAGCCTGTAGGAAACATAAATTTATCCTTCATTTTGATGTCTTTACTTTCCATTGTAAAAACTGAAATATGGGAGCTATTAAATGACAGTTGTAAACTCCTTACAGTAAAAACAGAGTTTTAATTTTCTGCTAAGCCACAAGGTGAACTCTGGGAATGTTGTGTTTTCTCTGAGCTGATCCCAAGGTACTCTGTTTATGCTCTGAATCAAGAGTAAGAAATGTGTACACAGCAGCATCTTACTCAAATAATTCTGAAAATATCTTCAGTTGTGTCTCTAGGAAAATATTCTCATCAGCTGCATGAGAACAGCAGTTAAAATACATCAGGACACTGCCCTCATAAATTGTCCTTTTCCAGATTGTCAGTGGTGGTCATTGCACTGAAAGCAGAAACAAAAGCACTCTGTTTCTTCCTTTAATTTGGAAATCTGACAAGGACAGGCTGTGCTCTTGTCCATTAGTGTAGCTTGACGTTTCACAACTAGGAGACACCTTGATATTCAAATAACTTCTTACTCTGTGCACACCAGAGGCTGTCTCCTTTTTGTTTTCTTTCTGTAGGCCAAAATACTTTATCTGTGGCTTACTTAGCCTGCTGAATAATGTTCATACTACTTTTTGTTCTTCTGTTTTTGTCCTGTTGAACTGTTTATTGCTTTAATTATCTGTGCCCCCCATGGGATATCACAGAAAAATATCAAAGAAAAATAAAGGGAGTGTGCAGGAAATTAAACCGAATTTTTCCACATTTTATGTTAAAATAATGAACAGCTCAACTGTAATGATTCCAAAGTAAAAAGAGAAAAGACTTGGGCAAGTTGAATTGGAATGTGTGGGTACACATAAAGACAAAGCAATGGCAGTATTTGTGGGAGATGTGGAGCAGCTGTTCTGCAATTTCCAGTCTTATTTTTAAATTCTTGTATTTCTAAATTCTTTATTTCTATGTTCTGAAATTCTTCCATCTACCTGGTGATCAAGTTTCCTTGTGATGAAATTGTGTTTAAGGTCAAACCAAATATGGAAACAGTGCAGTGATCTTATCCAAAGCTTTATTGCAAACCCTTTGGTGGAAGGTCCCTTCAGGGCTTGCACTTGGCCAAAAAAAGGTCAAGTCAGAGAAAGGGCATAACATGCAAAAGGAACAGGGTAATAACAGATGTAATTCATCACTGTATGTGTGCACCATGTCATGCTGTGATGTCCTTTATAGGAGCAAACAAGTGTGGGTTTGTTGTTTACTCCATGCTCAGTTCTTTCCATGTTGCCATAGATTTTGCGGACAACCATGGTGTCTGATTATACTGAGAGCTTTAATTTTGGTCAGGTTTTAATTAAATCAAGAATAATAATTAATATTGCTACATCATAAATGCATAAAGTCCTAATATATTAAGATCCAATTGCTGGCTATGAAATGTTCCACAAGAAAGCACAGGAAGGCATTAAAACCAGCTTTTACTGCCACGTAGAACATCAGCGCCCTATAGCAGCCTAACAGCGTTTTATATTGCTCCTCTGGTGGCTCCTCCATGTGTGCTGCCATCAGTCATACAAATCAAAATATTCTACAAATTTGTCTTCCTCTCTACCAGGATTAAGCAGATTCAGCTGTGTTGTCTGCTTCAAGGTTGTCCTATGCTGTAGGTAGGTAATCATGGCATGGATGGTGAGCAGCAAGCTCACTGCTCTTGCAGCCTAGTGCACTGTCATGGAAAATTTCATGTCTTCGGTTTTTTCTCAGTTTTGCAATTTTATTGTCAGAAGTAGGCAAGGGGTCAGGATGTTTTTAGTCATAACACAAGATGCTTATGGACAAGTTAATTCATTAATAAATAAAAAAAGTCTAGTGTTGAGGCAAAACATCCTGTTCGTGCTGCTGCCAGGTAATGCTGCTAAAAAGAGAAGGAAGACTGTTAGGCTATGAGGTACTTTTGATCTTAATACTTTAGAGGAATATTTATAAATTTAATTCAGTAATATTTTTAGTTCTATTGCGGTTAATGGCAATATTAATAATTTTCAGTGTCATATTTCACAAATCCAGCTTTTATAGTTTTGCTTATGTGTTTTTAAATTATTTTCAATGCATGCAGTCCTTCTGTAAGTAAAAAGTACTTCTTTAATTTCTCTCCTCTTTAAATCTCAAGTCTATTTCCAGTTATTCACAGTGACTCTTTTCTCTATTCTTGTGGCCACTTGTCAGCGAAGAGCTCTGGCAATTATTTCTTTGGGAGATCTGCCTCAGGCTGTAGCATTCTGAGACTGTGGTTCTTGTCAATTCAATTCTCACTTAAAACCAGAAAACTTAGGGTTTAACTGTGGAGAAGCCCTTTTCTGAACTGCTTTTCTAATTCAAAGTTAAAATTAATTAATACAGTCTTAAAGGGAAACACACATTATATTGAAATTTAGATTAAGTTGTAGATGTAAATTATAGGATGCTTGAGTATCTTTGTTAAGCCTTCCTAGAAAGTGAAGGATTCAGAATTTGCTGACTTCCAATAATTGTATGAAGTTTTTGTTTTTTATAGTATTTCCTTACATTTGGTGTTTTATGTAGCTGCTTCATTCCTTGGCTGTAGATACCTATCAGGCCTGAAGTTTCATTCCAGTTAGCTCCTTGGATTAGGAATAGGTACATATCTTCCATTGTTTTTTAGTACTGGATTAAAGAACAACACCAGGTGTGGAGGTGGAACATCCTTTCTCAAATAAATTTCTATAGGCAAAACTAAAATATGGTATACATGTAAAGATTGGCATGTCAGAAAGTTTTCAGTTATTTAGATTCTTTGTGGGACACGATATACCCAGTTTTGTCCACTGTCAAGCCAAAGATTTTGCGCTTGGGAAATGGTTCAAAGATCTCTGTTACCAGCATAAGTAACCTTGCTACTCCCCTTAAATCACGCCTTATTCTGTGGAGATTTATCTTGGTTTTTTTTCCTTTTTATCTCTTTTGTTTTTTATTGTTACTTCTAGTAAGATTCTGATATAAAATACCATTTATGTCCTTTTCAAAGCTTTTAGCTCGTTTCTGTGGTAAAACCTTATGGTACATTCAGGAACTGTTAGCTCATTTATGACTTTGCAACTGTTCAAGGTGTTGGGTCTTTCTGAATCTGCATTGGACAAAACATTTCCATGAAATGTTATCTGAATGTTAAAATAATTACAGTACTTAAAAATTACAGTCTGTGCATTTTTAGTGAAAACATGCAGAATTATGGTTCAGAGTTGATTATTTTATAATAGCCTCTAATTATATTATTGTTTGCAAAAGCTAGGTGGTGTTTATACTTACAGCAATTTGAAAACTGTAATTTTCCTACATAATAGCCTGGCTGGGGAAGACAAAATTTACCCCAGCAAAGCATCTAGCCTGTGATAGATAACTCCAGCATAGCACCTTTGAGAAAGAGTGAAAAGGAAGGAGGGTGTGTTCATCTGCAGGCTGAGGCATGTTGAGGTTTGTTTGGAATTCAGACCTCTCTTTTCAATGATACTCAGTGTATATTTAAGGTAGGAGCACATTCATCCTGGTCAATTTGAGAATTACTGTAATTTTCTTTTACTATGCTGCTCCATGCCTGGTAAATTGCCTTATGATAGAAGAATAATGTAACACATTGCCTTTGTCATATTCCAAGAAGACTTTCAGTCCCTAAAACATGTGACTGACTGGCACTTAATAAATCCCATGATTATTTCTAAAAGGACAGAATGCGAAAATATAACAACTTCATTCTCCTCACAGCATCAGCTGAATTCACTTTCTTGTTAAATTTGACTAACTTTTAATGCTATTAAAAGTATGTCTGAGCAGTACTTAGGCCTTTAGCAGATAATATTTTTGTATACTGGCCTATAGCCTAGGAATGTTCAACTCATCCTCTTCCAGGGCTGTTAAAATTCAATTGCATATTCACACTCTAAGTCTGTGCTCTCCTGTGTATTGTCCAAGAGGAGCTGTTTGGCAGGAACATCTTAGTGTGGGTTTTTTTGATAAGCAATAAAATCCTGTACACACATAAAATGGCAGGTTGTAGCATGCACAGAAGTAATTTAAGGTTAGGTGGCTAGAAAGTCTGGAGAGGTTTTCCACTATGGTATGGTGAAGGGACTGCGTCAGTGCCCTTGTATCCTCTTTAGCTCCTGTTGTTTCTGTGTCAGAACCAAAGATAATGCAGTATGAATAAACAATGAGCCTGCCTGCACACTGTATAGATACAATACTTCTGATTATATGCATTACTGAAATACTGTCTTCTTTGAACCCCCATAAAAAATGCAATAAGGAACAGCTGCTGAGTATCTTAATTTTTTTTTTACTCCCCTCTGTAGTCTGGTAAAGTGTCCAGAGAAATTGTTCTTAAGAGAGAATATTTCAGAGGAGTGGGTTTCTGTTCAACATGACTTTCAGCCTTAGATTTGCATGGGAAGTCATCTTAACTTTTATTAACCAAAATATTTGGACTATACTTTCCTGTAAGGTGCAATAAAATAGAACACAAATATATGGATATTAAAACCTGATGAAATATCAGCATATTTTGGCTGCAGACAAATAATTTCTGGAGCCTTTAGTGGTTTGCAGGTGAATGGAATGGTGAAACTTAGCTACTTTGATAAAAAGCCTGATTATCTGTCTGTACTATGACTTGGATTCATCACTGTCTGAAAAAACTTCCTATAGCTTCTTCAAAAACAGTAGAGCATACAAAGACCAAATTATTTTCTGAACATGAAAGTGTTTTTAAGCACACATAATATATGATACTAAAGAAGAAAAATTCCAAATCTTCTAATGTGGGCCTCAGCTCTCAGAAAGGATTATGTGGAAGCAAGGATAATTTCATGAGCCTGCTTTAAAAATGGAGTGTTAATTTACCTTTTTATTTTTGGCTTAGTCTATGCTTGATTATAGTTTTACTTAGGGAAGGACCAGTGACTGAGAAATTCCAAGATATTAGGAAAGATCTATTAAGTTACCTGCCCTTCTGTGGCCACTGCACCATTATTCTCCACGGGCAATTTTCCAGTGGTTTGTCTAATTTGGTTTTAAAAACCTAAGCCAAATTGTGCTTTTGCTATTTCCTATGGGAAGATGATATTGAACAGTCTCAACAACCTTATGTATGATTTATTTCTATTATATGTGATTTTATCAGAACTTTATCATCCAGATAAAATTATAGCAGAAAAAGTGGTTTTATATTTATTTTTTCAGAGAAGTTCTGGTATTGTGGTGATGTGTTATTCTTCATAATATAAATTTTATACCTCAGTGCACAGCAGCTGCCTATACTGCCATGTCCTATAAGACACTTCAGAAGGGTAAATTTTTATAATACAGTCATAATTTACAGGTATTATATGGAGATGTTTATCAATTACATAAGCAAAAATACCCTGCAGAATTTATACCTTTTAGTTATTAAAAAGCAGTGAGTTTCCTAAATTAGTTATTGGAAATAAAGAATTCAGCAATAGAAATTAATCACTGTCACATTCTTGTGCATGTCAGATGCTAGGCAGTGTGGAACATTTATTTGCAAAATGGAAAAACAGTATTATGATACCCTTAATAGAAACAGACAATCAAACAAATCTTAATGCGAAAAGGTTTTTGCAGTCATAAATCATAATGAAAATGTGCTGTAATGGAGGAAAAACATCTTCATAACTCCATGACCTTGGTGCAAAGGGCCACATTCTGGGAGGGATATGCTCTCATCAGACATTTTTCCATTTCAAAGACAGATGACACATTTACCAAAATACAGAGTAAAAGACATGCATTGTAGCTCCTGGTAAGGTCACATTGTATTTATCCTTACGTTTTCTGTCAACTAAATATGTTTTTTCATTTGTTGAGATCACCTCTCTTTAAAAGGAAAATTTTGAAGTGGAACTTAGGCTGCGCCAACCTCAGCTAGGGATGTAACACACCTTAGCTGCCATTCAGCCAACCTCCCCATATCATTGAGAGAGGATTTGTTTTTACATATGTATGCATATGAAAGCTATTTAATCTCTAATAATCATTTCATAATTTCATCCCTATTGAAGGGGAGAAGATAGTAGAATATTGGGCAAATTAAAAGCTGAATGGTGAAGATGTTTATCTTCACCCAAAGAAGATATTAGTATGAATTTAAACTAATGAAGAACCGGGTAGCAAATTAAGATAGATGAATAGTAGTTATTTACATACTTAATTTTTTTTTACAATAGCTACTGTCATCTCACCTAATCAGTGAGAACTAACTACCGCCTCTCTGGGCAACCTGTTCAAATGCCTCACCAAATTCACTGTAAAAATTTCTTCCTTATATCTAATCCAAATCTGCCATCATTTAGTTTAAAGGCATTATGTTCTATTGCAACAGACCTTGCTTAAATATGTCACTACTGAAGCAATGAAGAGCATAGCAAAAGATCAGTGATATCATTCCCTGGTGAAGGTTTTCCATCTATCAGCATGTGAACTTGTATGGTGCATGTCTACCCGACCCTCTTTCTTTGTATAATGTTATGCCTTTCCTCCAGGTTTTCTCAAACAAGGATTTTTGGAGTAACATTTTGGAGTAATTTTTAAGTGTGACAGGTTTTGTGCTGTGAAAGGAAAAGGCCCCATAATAAACAGCTCAGCAGTATAACATAATTTTTTTCAGGTCACCTTTAAAGACAGACATGGTGTTCCTACTGTGCTACATGCCCCCAACAAACTGCTTCCTTAGCAGGAGCTCTGTTGTTTTATTGATAGCTCAACTAACTACAGATAAATCCTCTGATTTTGTAAGTCCCTGGCTACCTCCCTGACACAAAGCATCTCCTACTGTGTTTTCTGACTATCAGATGATCAAAAACCTGAACTCTGAAAACAACAGTAACTGCAAGTCTTCCTTTCAGAATGCAGTTTTTGAAATAAAAGTCTTGTAATAAATCAGTAGATGAATAAAATATATCTCATTAATATACATTATAACAGTGAGAGCAGATTTTGAGCTAATTAAGGAAATAGTACAAGAGGGAGAGTTCAGCTTTGCTCTGTTCCTAATGAGATATATGATGTGGACAGTTGGTCATTTAAATTACAATGTGGTTTGTGATTCAGAAGACAACTACAATTGTATATTCAAAGAGTAGAGGAATAATGATTGTATAGTAGGTGGTAAATAGTAGAAGAATAGTGATTGTATTTCAGGTGGTGCAGTGCCCAGCTTTTCTGTGGATTATGCTGTGATCTTAGGGTATTTTCCAGAGCAGAAGATACCCACTCTGAAAGGAGACTCTGGGAAATCTTAATTGTGGGTATCAACTGTTCATCAGAGCTTCATAACTGCTTTAGCAAATCTCTGTTGCAGGATGTAGTACAGTCACACACTTTCTCATGAAATCTCACTGCCAAAAGTATACTGACTGTGTCTGGTGTCTGACATACCTCATGTGGCCCTGTCAGAGGGATTTTAAGAATGCATTCATAAGTTAATTACTTTGCAGATTGCATTTCTAGGAACTCTTAGCAATACTGCAGTATTTACTCAATAAGGGTGGGAACTGGCAAGTCAGAAATGCCTTAAAGACATGAAGGGGGCTTTGACCCAGTCTTGGTAATAGTCATGTTACATGTTAAAAAGGCTGTTAAAGTCTCTGGAATAGCTGCTTCATTACAAGAAAAGTGGGTAGTGGGTTGGACCATAAATTTGTATAAAATAGGTTTTGTTTTTCTTCATAGTGTTTGAATGAAAGTGCTAGCTAATGAAAGTGGCACTTGCTAGAATGCAAGTGTTAAGTCTGGAAGAATCTCAAGCAATTCGAATATGTTTGCAAAAATCTAGGGGAACATTCAGTCATTGCATATACTGACTTCACAAACCAGTCCAGCACAACTGAAGAGAAACCTCTGCTTTTCATCAGTCTAACCACAAGAGCTGCATCTTGTCTGATATTTCTGTGATCTGGACATCATAGGAGAAGAAAATGCTGATGGGAAAAATCTAGCCAAGTTTTTCAAAGCTCGAAAAAATGTTGAGCTTGACTGTGATTTGGGTTTTGGATAAAGCGACAGTGAAAAGAAAACATTTCTCTGTTGTCAAGACCAAGTTTGTTGCACATCTGATTTCATGTTATTTCTGGACCTTGTGTATTATGAAGATCTAAAGATCATTGCATTAAAATTGCAAGAAACATATATAGATCTATAAACACCCTGTGTTTTTTTAGGAACCCAAATCTGCATTTTATGTATGACATAAAATATTTAAATAAAAATTTATTTAAAGGAATAAGTTAATATTCCCTGACTGTGACTATAATTAAATTGCCAACATTCTTTTTCAGAAACAGACATTTTGAAATGCAGCACATAAAGCTTCAGCAGTGGGTGTAAGTGCTTTTAGTGTGTTTTCTATGCGCTGAGAGTAAAGATGGAGAGGTATTAAAAAGGAGGTAGAGAAGAAAGTAATGAAAACCAAGAGGTTACTAAACTTCTTGAAATGCAGTAACAGTGTAATGAGCACCCATGCAGTATTCCCTGAGTAATTCATCCCTGGACTTAGGAAAAGGACAAGAGAACTTGTTGCAGATTTTTCTCCCATTGGAGAAAATCCTTTCTTGTTTTTATTGATGAGGTGCTCTGGTGAAGCATAGGAAGCTGAAACTGTCACTTTGATTACTATGACTTTAATGGGCTCAACATAAGAGAGTTTAAAAATGCTAGGGATTTTTTTATGTCTCTTTTCATAAATTGCCATTAAAATTGGGCAGTCTCTTTTGAAGATAGAGAACCCTTTTGTCAACAGTTGGACAGTCATAGTAATCACATTATCTTTCACTAAGGACAATTACATTGATGATTTAAGATCCAAACCCATAAACTATCCAAACAAAAATGTACTTTTTGTTCTCAGAAAACTTAGAAAAGCTGATTTTGTGATGTTCAAAATAGACATTGTCCTGTGCTCCATCGGAAGAGAGCATAGAAGGCAGCTTTCATTATGTGCTGATCTAAAAGCCTTATTCCACCAAATTTATTTTATGATGAAGCAAGTTTATTTTGCTTTGATTGTAGATAAGAAGAATAAGGATAGCAGATGACTGTCAGAGCCTACATCTGGACTATTTTCTGCTAAGCAGAAAATTATCAAATGTTTATCCAGTTCAGGCAGCATCTGAGGTTATCACATGCTGGAGTTCAAAACATACAGCAAACAGTCAACAGCCATCCAGTGAAGACATTCCTGCTCTCTCTTGCTTAAATACATTCCTTCCAAATTCTCAAGACGTTGGCCTATAACTATAAAGATGTCTTTGTTTCACAGTAATATGCAAATGTTAGCAAAGCAATGTATAGGTGAAAGTGACTTGTCATTTTTCAAATTCAGTGGATATTGTTAATTACACAGATGCTGTTTGCAATAATAATTTCTGGGCCAGGTAATGATCTTTTACACTTTCTGTAATGGTTTAGATGTTGTATCATGCTCCAATGCATTTGGACTTATTACCAGTCACTACAACAGGAGTAAAGCTTTCATAATTTACAGAAGTGATTATGCTGTGGAGTGTAGGATGTCATCAAGTAAATAATTGAAAATGGTGGTTTTTTTCCCTCGGGTCCCCTGCCACAAACACATTTCTCCACTCTGACTATTAGAAAACAGTACTGTTCAGGCAATTCAGAACATGGTTACAAGCATCTTTGTTTCCATCAGTCTAAATGTGATATGTGCTGAATTCAATCATGCAAACTTTGTATACTGGTTGTACTCTACTGATAACTTCTGATGTAGAGAATGGAGTTTTATTTTTTGTTTTTCAGAAGCTTGATGATTTCACTCCACCACTTTGTTTTACAGTTATGTATGTTGTACAGATTGTCACAGCTTTAGTTCTGCAACCCGTATCTCTTTAGGGCTTTTGCCTCAGGGCAAACAATAACTGTCATGTTTCCTTGTTTAAATTAGTTTGTTTAGAGTGTGTTGCAGGAAGAGGCTGAGTAATGAAAATCATACCCTGGCTGTATATAGAAGAAGCTTTTTTTCCTCATTGGAAGATTTGAGCTTGTGTACTAATTTTGGGCTAGTTGTTGGAAAGTCTGAAGCATGAGTGCTAGACTTGTGAGCAATCCTAGTTGTACACTAGACCAAAAGTGCTCCAGAGAGCAGCCTGGCTTCTGAATAAGCAAACTGGGGTCCAAATTTTAATCTCATATTTAATTTTCAGCTTTTTACGATTAAAATCATAAGTGCATGTCACATGGCAATCAGCTGCAGAAGTTTAAAAACAACCTCCTGGACATAACCTGTGTCAACAGGTTATGAAAGTGTTCATCAACCAGTACAGAGTTAACTGGTTTTATTTTATATCATCATGAAAATGCGGCTTGGGCTAGGCTGCTGGATTTCACATGAAGTGGCTGAAGAATGCAGGTTGATGCAGTAACCTCCAGCACCAAGGCAGTCACGTATTGCTGTGCAACAGCAGCATCTTCAATTATTGCAGGTGCTTGCTAGGCAAGATGTGCATGTAATCCTTAAAATCTATATTAATTTACTGAAGACAGCAACTCATGAAAACCTTTGCCTCAATTACAGTAGGTGGTTTACTAATTAGATCTTTGTACTGCAATTTTCATTTACTTTTTTAAAAGAAGGTGTAATTTTTGAAGTTTCATCCTCTTTTTCTCTGTTCATGCTAATAGGTTAATGTATATGCCTACTTTCAGAGATCTAGCTGCTCAGCAATGAGGATTTTAAGACCCTGACAGTGTTTTCCTTGACAGCTTTTCATATGCAAGAGTGAAGTGATGCGTTCATTATAAGGATTTATTTAGAAGTATAATAAGATAGAGTAGAAATGGAGAGGAATTTTTAAAGTGAAAACCAATCCCTGAGAGCTCTTTCTGACCACACCAAGGTACAGTTGCTGACTTCTGTTGTACTCATAAAACTGGAAAAAGGTTGTTATTGGTTCTTCTACAGAATATCTTAATATTTTCTATTAAGAAAAAAGTATAGCCAAAGAGGATTGTGTGTGCCATACTCCTTCAAGGTGCTCAATAAACCAATTACAACTATGTGCATGAGTAGGGAGTAGTATCAAGAAAGGTTAATGAAAAAAACAAAATACGTTTGTTTGACTCTTAGGTTAAGAAAAACACACTGAACAAAACCATTCAGGATTATAAAAAAGTAATAAAATGTGTTGGGTGGGTAAACTGCCACTTTATTTAAAAGGGCTTGCAAGGCTACATTGCAATCTTCCTTCTCTGCAGTGTCATCTTCACTGGCTGTTGGGGTGGCTTACAGCAACAATTGTGTCATGGTCACTTGGCAGCTACTGCAGTGGCAGGCTCCAAGTGGTCACTGTGCAATAAAAGGCCTTCAGCTGAGAAACATTTCCCTATTACAGTGACAGTTTCTCATTTATTAATCACTCCTTACAGAAAATAAAGGAGAATGTGTATATTTGTGGGGAGGTAGTATGGGCAAGGCAAAGCCCTGAAACTGTCCAATGAGAAGTAATCCCAGTTAGAGCATTCAGAAGTTAAGGAACTCAATTGCTGAGATGCAATTATTGCCTTCTTGCCATGTTTTGCCAGGAGTTTAGCACATTTGCAGAGAAGTAGATTATGCAGGGACAGTGTCTATGGGCAAAACACCACTCCTTGGCCTTAAGCTCAAGTATCACAAGAGTTTGTATCCACATAATGTACTTTTTCCCTCAAAAAGATATCATGTCCTCATCTACACAGGCTATTAAAAACAGCCCTTGCATTTTGCTCTAACCAGACTATTACTCAATCACACCATTGCTACCTGGTGTGAGCAAAAGCTCCAGACAAGTTATTAATTACAGCTTTGACACTGAATGATTACGCAGTAGTGCTGGAGCCTATCCCCAGCCCCATTATCCATACATGTTGGGGAAATATATCTAAATATCTCAAGTGACAAGGTAGGAGATACTCTGTCTGGACTCACAGAGATGACTGAGCCCTTTTTTTTCTGGGATACCAGCAGTGGTAAGTGCAGTTGACAGCAGTTGAACTGTGGGGCTTTCTAAGTCACTAGACAGGCTCAGTGGCAGACTCAGTAGATCATGTGGGGAGAAATGTCTATCCAAGAGAGGACTGACAGGGTTAATTTCCATGTTTTTGCAGTAGCTTGCTTAAAAGCCTGTGGAAGCACGGGTGTGATAGAGGAAAGCCTTCACAAAGAAGGTAAAGGAAACATGCTGTAGCTTCCACAGTGTCACTCCTTATTTATGCTTGCACCATGAAAGGACCAGGTTTACTCCTGCTTATGTAATGCTTTAAAAAGTTCTAAAATTGCACTGACTGATGGTTCTTTCACTCAGTCTAATCTTCAATTGAAAATTGCTGTAATGTAAAATGGAAGAAACCTACAAGGTCATACAATCACTATAATGGTATGTTTGAAAGATTTTAAAGGATTCAGAGTTGATACACAAAATTCATCCTCTCAATAGTCTTTAATATGTAAAATGTAAAAAAATGCACATCTCTGTGTGCATATGGGTTATCTTTGAATTTCTAATGAGTACTTGATTATAGGAATTTTAATCTGATAGCAATTTTCATCTTCCTTATTTCTGGCATGGTATACTCTATCATAAAAATACACTGCATTCTTTTCAAGTGTATTCACAATAAATATAGGGAAGTGTATTTCATGGTTTTACAACAGTGCCTCAGACTTCCCAAAGCAACTCTATTGGGTTTTATGCATCCTTTCAGGATCTAAGTAACTTTATTCAGTAGTAATAATGAGTAAAAGGCACAGCAGTCTCTTGAGATGTGAAGACAGTGATTGTTAATCATAGTTTTGTAGTGGTTCATTACAGGAACTAGGGATATCAAAATATATGTATTATTGAAGTGCTTGACTTAAATTATTTTTATTTATATGACTAACTGTAGGGGTGGAGGGTAGAAACACTAAACAAAGAGCAGAGACATAAGAGGAACTGCCTTTTCCATGTTCAGGATGGATTTAGATCAGTATATGAAAGTTTCATGACCACAAGTGACATAGACCAGGTTGCTGTTTTGCAGGCATGAGCTGTCTTGGGAAGCTTCTTGCATATCCTTACTCTGGTTCTGCTACTTGCCTCCTGAACTATGTGGGAATTTTTCTCAAACCAGCCAGCAAATATTCTCTCTTTAACTGATGTTCTTCCTCTAGCTTTTTTAGTTTCTCAAGTTGGATCACGATTACTGTTATTTCAAATTTTTTTTCAAGATTTTTTAGAACCTTTACAAAAATTATAAGATGATTGAAATGAAGGGGGGGAAAGAGGAATGCAGCTGTGTGGGCAGACAGGAGTGCTTGTCTGGGTGTTAGAGCAGGTTTAACCTGGCAAAAGTCATGAATCTACAGAGTATCTGCGTATCTGTCTCCCCTTCCTCTTGTCAGAATTGAGGACAAAACTTGGTTGACATGTGGGTTAAGACAGTAAAGGTTCATGCTTCTGCAATATTTTTGTGTTGCAATCACTATAGAGCAAACCACCCTATTCTGCAGAGTAGACTCCACTGTTAGAGCAATGCCTCAATATTAATGTGGCAGGGAGGCATTTTTGGTCCATGTCTACAATGGTAATTTTTTTTTTTAGTGTTAGCTGATTTGTCCTTCAACCTTTCTGCACTTCATATCTTGAACTTCGTAGCACATATTCATTTTTTTCTCACGTTTCAAGGGAGTCTTGAATAAGATACATATTTAAAATTCAAAAGTGTGAAAATCACCCTCTTATTGTTTTGTAGAAAGGATAAGAGATGGTGGTTGAATGGGGGGCTTGGAAGATAAAAGGCACTGAGAAAATGTCAAATAGGGAGAGTATATAGAAAGTAGAAGGACCATATAGGAAGTCTGGGAGGCTCTGCCTGTAGGAGACTGTAACCTTCTGGATTTCCTTATATAAATATTTCACAGAATTTAAAAGTAACAATGACTTCTTTGATTCAAGAGATAATAGCAGATGTAAAGCTAGGTCACAGCCTGGTCCTTCTGAATATACCAAAGCTTTTGCCCCAGTAGGAGCAGGCCAGCTGACCCACTTTAATAAAGCATATTTCCTCCCTGCTGCTTAAAGAGAGCAGGTTCTGTTGGCAGAACTTTAGCCATTGTAATTGAGACTGAATGTGCCAAATTTCAGAGCTTAAAGCCTTCAGAAAGACCAGCACGTCGGGAACAACTTTCAAAGGTTTTAGGAAAGGGTTCCAGCAAACAAAACTTTAGCTCTTCTCAAAAATAGTTATGTTAGAAAGCAGAAACAGATTCTGTCTGCATTTCTTAGGAGAATAAAACTTCTATAAATTACTTAATAGGGTTACTGCTGTCATCTGGAAAGGTTAACACCTCACAGTGGTCCTTGTTTATCTCACTGGTCATTAATTTCCAGGAATGGCCTGGAGCCACCAGTAAGATAATAAATAATGTAAACCTCGTAAGACTTGAACCTAAAACCGAGCAAACTGTTATTGAAAACTGTAGTCATGTGCAATAAATAGTCAGAAGTTTGAGCTATCTAGCAACACAAATGCCATCACTCCAAACATCCCCATTTTCTCCTTCTTCCCCCCACATTATATGATGAGCATGATGTCATATGGTGTGGAATATCCCTTTGGTCAGTTTTGGTCACCTGTCCCAGCTGTGTCTCTTCCCAAGCATCCCCAGCTTCCTCAGCAATATGGCTGTGCAAAAACCAGAAAAGGCCTTGGCTCTGTGCAAACCCTGCTCAGCAATAACAAAAACAACTCTGTATTATCAACCCTGTGTTCAGCACAAATCCAAAACTGTTGCCAATAAATAAATACATTTCTGGATCGCTTTCTCCTGTATTAATGTTGCCACTTGGGCTGCTGAATCACTTCTGGTGTTGAAATTATAGATACTTGTAAGTGAATAGCACCAGTTTTTAGTGGGTTTAGGTTTTGCATGTATTCTGCAGATAAATGTCCTTCAAGATATGGAATTAGATCAACTAATTTTAATTAAGGTCTTCTGTTTGGACGTTGAATGATGTCCTGGGTTGTAGTATAAGATATGCACAAAGTATTCTATCACCCTCTTCATGAACTGTTGAAACCAATTGCTGAAGCAGTGTTCTTCCAGATTTCCCCCTCCCTCTCCTGTTAATGGGGTCTCCTGTTAATGGGGTCTCCTGTTAATGGCCTGCTGCATGACTCATAGGTAACTCCCTCCGGGAGTTCTCTCTCTTTAATGAGCCATTAAGGACCCCCTGTATGACTCATTATCCCATTGTGAGATGCTCCGCCCAGGGGGAGGAGCCAAGCATTCTCACCTGGATATAATCTGGGATTTGGGACAGTACAGGCAGCCCTTACCCACTGGATTTCCAGAGGATCAGAGCTACCAGACTTTTCTATGGGATCACTGCTTCCACCATCCCGCTCAGGTTGTATTCTGACTCTGTCAGTGGTCTTTTGTATTATTGCATTTATTTTATTTTACCTTTCTTCCTATTAAATTGTATTTCTGACCTGGGGCCTCTCACTTATTTTGCTTTCAAACCACTACAAATGATCATGCTGGCATTGTCTTACTGGGATACTGAAATAAGACATCTAAGTCCACACTTACACATGAGAAATACACACTTGATTGCCAAAGGATCCAGATTTCCAAAACTTAATTATATTTCTGTCAACCAGGCAGCTTTCATTTTTATAGAACTTGGCCATCCAAATTTGAAAACACTGATCAATTTTTTTCACAATGCCAACAAAGGTTTGATGCTTTTAGGGAAAAATGTAAACAAAAAAACCCCTTTTAATGAGTTTTTTTCCTTAGTAAGGATGTGCCCTGTACTCTCTATCACTACATTAATACAGATAATAAAGAGGCCTGGAACATGATCTTGGCTAAAGGCCTCCACACTGCTTCTACAAACAGCCCCAAACAAAGGCATTGTTTTGGCCTCTCCAGTTTGTTCTGCCTCAGACACAGCTGAGTGGAAGGTTCCTGAGCAACGGGAACATAAATAGAGCAGTTTCTGGGCATTCACCATTATGCAGGAAATCTTGTATTTGCAATTCATCTAGTCCCTGTTCTAAGTAAGGATCCAGAAAGGAAGCTGCCCTCTGCCTGAGTGCTCAGAGCAGCATGGACCACTGAGGACCTCATTAAGTCCCAAAGGCCAGCGGTGCTCTTCACAAAGTGTGGCTGAAGCTACCACATGCTACTGACAAAAGCTGGACTGCAGGTCTGTCTCATCTGCTGTCATTTTACTGATTGCTGTCGCCTTAGGAACCCATCTAGAAGCTGCTAGGGTCAGGTTGATTCCCTTCTCAGTATTCAGGCAAAGCTGTTCATCAGCAACTTCCTTATTGATTCTTGTTTTCCCAAGCTGTTACTGGTCGAGCATCAGATTAAGAGGATCTTGCCTGCTTCTGCCCTGCCAGGGGTGGCTTCTCCCTCAGCCTGAGGAGCAGTACTGGGTGTGAGCCTGACCAGATGGGGGGTGAGCATCTCCTTTTTGCAAAACTAGGGACTTGGTGGGAATTATCCAAACCAGTGCAGGAAAGTCTCTGCCTTCTCACTACCTTCTCACTAAACTTCCGACTGCAAGTTTATTTCTGTCACCTGTAACCTGTGGTTAATGACCAATCAACTTCTTTTTCTAAACTTTGAATGCGCTTGCTATCCCCGGAGGTGGAAATCTGTGCCCTGGGAAAAGAGAAAGGGAACAATAATGATCATTTTTACAGTCTTTGTTTACTGCTGGTCTATTTTTCTGATTGCTACTGTTAAATAGTTGGCTCTCTGAGTTTTGAACTTATGCTGAAAAGGCTTCATCTTTGCAAGGTTGAGGGAGACTCAAAAGGGGCCCCAGCTGCTCATGCCATTCCCAGCACTTTCAAGCTGAGCATCAAATTGTTTCTTTTGTTCTCCTTGTAGCCACTATTAATTCTTATGGGCTGTGATGGTAGTTGGACTTTTTTTTTCCCCACTTATTTCTGATTTGAATGTATTTTAAGGGGTTTTCTTCACGATATTCTCAAGAAGGACTGAGTATGTTAAAAGAAAACAAATAGCTAAATTATTCTAATCCATATATGCAGAGAGAGTAGAGTGACCTCCACTGCAGCTCTCCATCTTCAACTGTTTCAAAAGAGACCTGCCCTGGGTTTTGTTTTGCACCTAGTTTTAGCAACTACTTTGCTGTAGGATTGGCCTGTCATAATTTTGAAGGGGTATCTCATATCCTGTCAAGCAGTTTTGAGTTTATTTAACTGTATAGAACACAAATTACAACATTTTTAAATGTAAAGCATACAAAGACTTGACTTAATTCGAAGTGCTGTTTCAGATGAAGTGTGATTGTAGGCAGTAGCAGCAAGGTTGCCTATGAAAATCTCCATTATATTAATATTTGTTACATATGTGACCGCATTCATCTCTTCCTGTAATACACAGAAAAGGGTTTGTGCTTGGACTTGCAGTTCAGAGCTAAGACTACTATAATAGAAATTATATGTTGAGATTTAACTGCTCCATGGATTGTAGTACAATAAAGTAGAAATCTGTCTCTCCCGTGATGGTTCTAATTTTTTATTCAGCCGTGGCATTCTGTACCATGCTGTTTATCTTGTACTTTCACTCACTCATGGATCTTATAGTTGTGAAATTGGCAGATGGTTTGTGGTGCTTTTCTAGGACTGGTTGCATCAATCCCAGTGATTAAAAGGCTTGCTGATTTGCTTACCCAAAAGGATTAATGGCAGGCAATGAAGGCTTTGTTTGAAAAATCCATGCCACGTAATTCAGCAATGGGTCAAAAAAGTAGACTGGAAGTAATCCAGTATTAGAGCTGCATTATGGAGAAGCTTTTTAAAAATCTACTGACTCAGCAATTGAATGTTTCTTGATGAGGTCTGAACTATCAAGGAAAATGCAGCATCACAGTTTTCTCAGTCATTCCATGAGGATAAAGTTCAAGTTTTTAAGCAGGTCAGCACCAGAATTGAATGACATGTAAAACTTTGGAGAGCTGCCCTGCATATTTTGTTTCTGTAAAAAATCAGAAATGTAAAGTACAGAAGTATGACCTTGACCCATCCTCTCCCACCTTCGTGATTTAAGCATTCATAAGCTACTGATTTTTTTGTTGATATAGTCAAATGCTTAGGCAGACCAGACTGAGCACTTTGGCCTGCTCCTTAGACTTTCATAAGTTTCATAAGTTAAATGTGCCCAAATAACCTAAGACCCCACCTGAAAAAGAAGTAAAAATAATTAGGATTCTTGATTTAATTGAAAATATTTCTACATTCTTTTACATTATTGGTTCTGCTAGATTTAAATCCAGGGATTTTAAATATGCATGTTGTCCATATTGTCTCACTATACCCTGGAGATGTTCTATGTAAGCTGTTTTTAATTAGATTTGTGGTTAAAAGAAACTGCCTTTGTCCTAGTTGAGCAACTAGATGTTGAATACTTTTAATGGCACTCTCTCTCCATTCTGTGTGTGTGATCATTTACTATTTTTTTTCAAGCTATAGAAAGACAACCAACATTAACTCCAATTAATAGAGGTGTGATACTATTGTGATTCTGATCTCACATGTAGTAGATGGGAGTCAGCTAGTGAATAAACACCTGAAAAGTGAATGAACTTAAGATGCAAATTTACCCAAAATTTAGGATAGCTTCCACAACCAAATAATTTTCCTTTTGGTTCATCCCTTCACATGTCGGCAGTTCAGCACACAGGTATGTTTTTCCATTTGCACAGTACCCCTTTCCCAGAGGAAAGTTTGGCAGTATCTTTCTGGGCCGCTAGTGTTTTGGCCAACCCTGGCTTTGGACCATGATCTGGTATCTCTTTTTAGATCTGGGTAATGTAATGATGCAAGAGAGGAATTCTTAGCCTTGGCCTAATGCACTCTGCTTGTTTAATGATGTGATAATGTGATGTCCATATTGAAGCTAGTTGGTGATGACTTCATTTGAGATGGAACCAGCCTTAGGCTACAAAAGAGGGCCAGCCAGGTATTTTGGGGTTTTTTTTAATAGATCACAAGATTTTTGAAGCTATCTTCAGCATCCAGCTGAAGTGAAGGACTTTTCTTCCTAACCTCTTTTCTATGTCTGACTATATGATATTAAAAAGCAAAAACACCATGCTACTCCACACACACACACACCCCACTCCTCCTTGCCCCAAGTTAATTCTCCAATATTTTTTGGATATTTAAAAATTGGGAATCTGAACGAAATTTGGAAACAAGATATTTTGAGTGTATAAAGAGAGAGAGTTTTTCAATAACTGATGAAAATCAAAAGCTAAAATATCCTACTAGTTAGAGCCTGGGGTGTAGTTTTTTGAGAGAACTTTGAAATAGGGACTGGAAGTTAGTACAAAAAAAAAAAGAATTATAGAATCTTTTTCCTTTTTTTTTCCTTTTCCAAAATAAATCTTGACTACTCCTTTGATTAACTCTTTTTTTGGAAAAAAAAATATTTGTCACTGTAAGGAATAGTAGACTGGTATGAAGCAGGAGATTTGTATTACAGATGAAGATCATAGAACTGATGCAGTATAATGACAGGTCCATCAACTTCAGCTGAAAACAGTGTGAATCTTTGTGTCTGATGCCATGCTCATGAAAAGGATGTATTTTTGTAAGTTTTCCAGAATTTTAGTGTCTCTCTCCGCTTTGCAGGTAGTGGTATCTTGTCTGCAATAACAAGATGAAAATAGACTTATGACTCTTGTTTTCTGCTGGTTATTGTGTGACATTTGCAAGCTCAGCAAGTCATGTTTTTTCAAAAGTATAGTTTTGTATGGCATTTTAAAAGCAGAGATGGCTTCAGTCTGATTTGGAGTGGGTGACCATGAGACTGAAAGAAATTTTTTTTCCTATAAAAAGCTACCATACTTTCAATCAATCAAACAAACCTATTAAACAAAGTTGCTGACACAGGTGGTAACTGGTTTCTGCCAAACATCCACAGAGAAAGTGACTTGTGTCATCACAACATGATACAGAATAGGCGGCCTTGTGCATTTCCTTTGTGGAGGAGTCAGGTGAATTTCTTTGTAGTGCTGTTGAAGAAGAAATTACATCTTCTCACCTGAATTGGTAGCTGTCGTAAGGTTTTCCAAAAACTATAACATAAATCTTAGTTTTTGATGATTTCTGAGATTGAATTCAGTTGAGCTGAAGCCTTTATTGCATTGAATCGCAATGAGAGTCAAGGACCAATGGACATGAATAAGAATTAGAGATGCAAGAAAATAGCCCCAATAAAAAAGCTCAGCATTTGGATGCCACAGTTAGATTGAGTTCTGAATTGCCCTTGATGGGTTTCTCAATCTTGTCAGTAATGATGGTCTCCCATGGTGCCAGCAAACCGTGAGCAATTTTCTGCAGTAGCTGCTGTGACCAGATTGTATTAAGATGAAATGTTGTCAAGAGACATATACAGAATCTTCTCCTTGCTTGTGTCTGATGCAAGGAAGAAAACCATCTTTCTCTGTTTGGTAAAGCATAGAGAACTTGCCTCAAATCAAGGCTGGAAGAAAATATGTTTGTGTTTCCCTCACAGGCTGTTTATTGTATCTTTATTAGAGAAAACTTATGTCACTGGAATAAAATGAAATTGTACAGACTATTTTCAATATATTAGATAGCATTTGGCCATGTTATTATCAATAGTGATGTTTTTTAGAGTAATATAACCTTGTAGAAACATTTTTAGATAGCATTGCATTATGCCTAATGCATGCTTTCTGTACATAGTTTTTATTTCTTAGAAGTAAGCCAGATTAGTAGTTGATAGACAGCACAGGATATTTCAGTTGGAAGGGACATAAATGATCATCTAGTCCAACTGCCTGACCTATTCAGTTGCCGATGAGATGGGAGAACAAAATTGTTTAGATGTTTATTGAGGAGCACTGACAGAGATGACAGGTATCTACGTCACAGATGTTCAGTTCTGTTAAATCCATTGCAGTCTTCCCTTTGAGACCTTAGGTGATGGAAGTTCACAACTAAACAGTTCCCTAATGGAAATTTGGGTATTTTAAATTAAAAATAAATGTGAATGTAATTATGCCAAAATCTGGAAACAACAGGAAGTCCTATCCAATTAAGTTTAAGTAGGAATTCTTGGGCAGGATTTTGGTTAAGGTTTGTGTTCTTGTAATTACTTTTGCCAGTAGTGAAAGAGATATTGTCAGCAGGTACTGCATGCAAAACAGTTTCTGCTCGTAACCAGTAAATCAGAAAATTTCTGTCTTTGCATAATTGTGAAGGATAGCACTTTAAGTGGATAAAGTGCATAAGCAGTCAGGTGTAGCTGAAAGTAGAGCAACAGTTCTAAATCCTTCAGACATATCATTAGCTGATAGAATTAATGGACACATGGATAATTATCATGAACACTTATGATGGTTATTTAAACAGAATGCTTGACTCTTCAAGCCACTTGAATTCTTCAAAGTTGTTAGCAAGTCCATGGGTAAAGGATATTGTCAGAATTTCCAGGTGGCTTTTGAAAAGGTGATTTCCCAAAGCTTTTAAGGAAATTAAGTGACTAAACAGTCTGCTTCTTATACAGTTCCTTTAGTAGTCAGGTAGTGGATAAAAGTAAAAAACAAAGAAATAGAAATGATGAGACTGAGTATAGATATGACCAAGTCTGTTCATGATGCTAAGGTTAACTCAGCATAGTAGCCACAAGGTTCATCAGCAACAAACTACAAGATGAACTTACAGAATCAGTGACTGAGCAGTGAAATGGCAGATGAAATGCAACATAAACAGATACAGAGTGATACAGGTAGAAGAAAGTCAGAACTTCACACAGAAAATGAAGTCCTTGAGCTCACTATTAGTACTCAGGAGGACCAAGAGTGGCCTGGCCAAGCTGAGCACATCTTCCTCTCTAAGTAAGAGGGGGCTGAACTGAAGCCAGCAGAAAGCACATTTGTACCATTAAAAGGAGGCAGGTTTTCAAAAGCCATGATACCTCTTGAGGCAGAATGAAAGTTCTTATGTGTTAAAGCTAAGGAGCTAAAATTGCCCTGAAAATTATTTCGAGGATAGTTCTCTCTCTTATGGTCTCAAAACATGGCCTATATTAGTACTGGCACATGAAAACATAACCACCTTCTGTGGCTGATGCAGAGAGCTTCTGAATTGTGCTGCTGTCAGCATCTTTCACAAGCAACCATATAATAATACTGACAATCTGTGATGTGTTGCTTCACTGATACTGTTTTCAGTCTTGTGAAGATCAAAAGGACAAATCTCACAGGTACTGTGCTGTCCTGCATGAGAAAGAGGCCTAAACTCTGAAGGTGAATCCCTCATGGGTGATGAGGTCAGCTGAACCAACAGGATGCTTCTAAAGTGGTGAAAGGGAGAAATTGCATTTCTGAACTCCTGGACCTAAAAGCTTAGACAGGATAAAGTGAAATGAAGCAGTTGAAAATACAAGAAATACACCAGCCAAGGTGATTGCAATTGATGGATACATGTGAGCAAGGTGCAATAATAGCACTCTGTTAGAGAATCCCTGAAGCTGCATGACTTGTCAGGAGTATGACAGTCTCAGTTTCTGATTCACAGACTTGAGCAAGATGTGAGTAACTTTTCAGATCTCTTCCAAAATGAGTATTTCCAAACACAGTTTATGTGTATTTGAGTAAGCATGCTGGAAAGAAAATCTTCCAGAGAGTTTGTGAGGTTTTTTTCTTCTGACCATGACAAGATGCAACAGCTTTACAAGTGCAAACTCAGAGGAGGAAAAAAACACTACATTTTTTCTTCCTTTTATTGTGTTAATTTCCTGTTAACTGAATGAAAGTAATAACTCTTCTTTTCATATCAATATCCTAGTGCATGTCTACTCTCTGGCAGGTCTTAAAACAATAGTGAGTGCTTGTTGGGTAACTTTGCTTATAATCTTCTAAGATTGTTTTGAGTCCTTCAGTAACAGAAGTTGCAGCTCAGACAGGCAGTAAATAAACACGTCAGTAATCAATTTGAGGTAACTATTTGGAGAGAGACACACACACATAAGGAATGTCAGTATATCCTTTATCCTGCAGGTGTACAGCACATGAATAAAATAGAATATAGCAGGTGGGAATGCTGAAGACCTCTGGAAATTGATGAAACTTGTGGCTGTTCATCCTGAGAAAATATGTGGCTAACTACTGTTAAATGTGATTTCTTTACATGTTGCCTTGATTAATTGCTCAATTAGGAGGGTTAGATTGGTTATTGTTGGTTCTGCCATTTGTCATGAATGCAGATAGTATTTGTATCTCTGGTTGACAATATTCATTTAGTTCTCTCCACTTTCTGCATCTCTGGTTCAGCTTCTGCTGTTTCTTTAGGCCCACTCAAATGTTTAATCCCAATCTTGTGAACTTTGGGCATCCCTCTTGAGTAGACAGTCTGCCTTTTGAAGTGGAAAAATCCCATCCAATACCAATTTCTTGAACTGTCTACCTTAATCTACCTGTATTTTTCCATACAATTTTTCTTTTATTTGTCCTTTATTAACCATTCCATTCTGGAGCTACTTTTTTAAAAAAACACCTTCTACAAAGCATTTTTTTAATTCCCCTTCAATCCAATATTCTATTTTCCTTTTGCCTGAAGCTTCTTGATATTTTTCCTGTAAATCATTCTTCATACCATCCCTAGGTAGTTTCCACTTCAAAATATCCCTTCCCATCTGCCTTCCAAGAGATGTACACTTTGTTTATTCTTGCCTTGCAATCTCTGACATCTTTCTGCTTTACATATTTTATGGCTACCCAATATATTCATACATTTTTGCCTCTCATATGTACACTGCTGTATTTTTACTGCTCAAGATCTTTTCTGTTGTAAAAATGACCTGTTTGCTTTGCTGCCGTGTATTGCCTTTGTAATCCTCTGACTCATCTCACTGGGTTTTCTTCTTTTCTAATCCTTGTATTCTTCTCCACATCCGAGAGGGCACTTACATTTTCTCATCCTGTGAAAAGCCTTCTATCCTCTAAGAATCCCTTTGCCAGCTGTTTATTTTATTTTGGTCTCTTTCTGGGTTTCCTTCTCAGTCACACAGAATGTAAGCTATGGAAAATGAGGTTTTTTAACAGCAGTCCTAAAAAAGTGAGACCTATATTTCTTATTCTCTTTTGTAGCTTTCATATTGTGCATTTCTGGCATAAAAGGATGTTCCTGTTCACTCATGAAAGCATAGCTCCCTTTTTAGGGCCTTGGTATGAGTAGAATTACACTTCTGAAAATCAGAGGCTGTATGTGCTGGTTTGTAGACCAGAAGATTAATTTGAACCATTTCTTACTGTGAGACGAGTTCTTTGGATACTGGCTAACCTTATTTATAACTTTAAGAGAAACAATCTATGTGAGCATTAACAAATAAAGCCTTTGTAACAAAGAATTGCCACAGAAGCATTCTGATATTACTTCCAACAGTGCACAACCTGAATGCTGAATCTGTAGGACAAGTACACATAAAAATGAGTGAGATTAAACTTCTCTGTCAGGTGCTCAAAAGATACTAGCTGCCTAACATCTAAAATACCAGCTGTCAAAGTCCTTAAAATCCTGCTTCTTGAGCAGTATGATCCAGAGCTAGGCTGAGAGGAAAAGTTATCACATATACAACTCTGAGATGACTGTGTATTGTACTGGTTTCTTTCAATTCCACTTTCACCAAGCTTTGTGCAAAAGAAAAAACAAATTAAAGTGGAATAAAGACTTTAAAATGCATGCTAGATTAGAATTTAATTTGATTTATAACCTGTTACCGTCCATTCCCCATCAACCCATCTGAATTTTGTTTTTTTTTTCATAAAACCACAGTGTTTTGCAACTTTTAATAGGATTGCAAATAACAGAAGACTGTCTATTCATTTAATACCTTTTAAATATTTGCATCTTTTTTTCTGAAAATATATCTAAATGCATAGTTAGGCTTATTTCTCCCAATGCTAATGCATGTAGCGGAAAGCAACTCTTCCAATGTGTCTTTATAAGTCTTAGACTTCTGTGGTATTTGTAGTTGAGTGAATCTAAAGTGCTAATTAATTGGGGTACAAGTGTAGAGGGGGAAAGTTCCTATCACAGCTCAAATATGGCAAGTGTCTCCTATATAAAATTTTCTGTATGTGACTGTCAGGTATGTCAGTGTTCTGTTTCTGAGGGGGAATTTCCTTGGCTTTCATGGCTATAATCATTCATATTTCACACAATCTGCAGTCACATGGGAGATGCTCTTGACTTCGCTTGTCATGTAAGTGATGGAAAGTTACTGTTACATTTCCTGGGAATTTGTAAGGCAAATGTCTAACAGTAATTACAGAAAAACCTAAATATGTTTTTCCCTTAATGTTTTGAAAACTTTCATAACAATCCATGTCTTCTCATTTAGAAATCAAATTTGAAACCATAGCCTGTAAAACATGGCTAATTTTCAGGTAGATTTTTCCCTTGTTAAGATTTTTACCTGAACAGCATCAGACAAACATCAGTGTTTGTGCAGAGCAGTTAATACTGAATCGACTTATCATGAAAAGCAGGTGTGGATATGTCCTGCAAACACAGCATGACTTTCTCCCAAGCTCCCCTCCCTGCTGCTTCCAGACTGAGATCCATCCAGTGGGCATAAAGAGGGAAACTGAAGTGCCAAACACCCGAGTTCAGTGCTTTTGCTACCTGTCCATTCCCACAGTTAAAATATCATGCCAGTGTCGCATCGGAACTGTCTGGCTCCAGCTATTTGCTTTTTCAGGGCTTAGCACTGGCCTGACCCAGGGTTGTTTCCAGCTGAGGAGTCCAGTCTGTGGACATCCCCACAATTTTTGGGATGATTCCTACCTGCAGAACTCCTGTAGGAGGCAGCAGCACCTTTCAGGCATGGGATGGGATAGAGGCGCTGGGGCAGGGTAAGGAAGAATCACAAAGCTGCTTATCTGATAATCTTGAAATAAGTTTCTTGATGTGTGGTACACAGGGATTGGTTCTGGATATTTTATGCAGCGATATCAAAACCAAATTATTTTTTAAAATTCTCCCTGGAATTTCTTCAGTTTCTGAAAATAATTTTCTGCTTATGCATGCCAAGTACATGTGAAATGCTCTTATGTCAATTTAGCACCATGGTGAAGTCATTATTTCTACTTCATACTTCTTGCTTCTGCCCAAGAATTTCATTAGTACTTTCTATCATAACATCAACCTGCAAGTTTATGTTCTCTCTGAACCTTTTCCAGCTTTATCATTTTCCAGAGTTCAAACTTCCTATTCTGTTAGTGTGGGCTATATTCATAGTTCCTAGATGTGCTACCTGCCCAGTAGCTGGTTTCCATGCACTACTTCCTTCTGCAGATCTGAATTCCCAAGCATTCTTTGTATAATTTGAAAAATCAGCAATCGTGTGGTTTTTTTTTTTATTTACTCCTTCATGCTTTTTTAAAATTTTTGGAAGGGTTGTCTCTAGTACTGAACATTGCAAAATTGCACTTTCAGCATTTTGAGACTCATTAGATATTTTTAGATAATTTTAGGTCGTTTGATATGCCTCATGCATTCTTTACTGGTATTGTCTGGTGATGCACTATTTTCTAGTTTGCAGTTAATGTGATTCTAGCTGAATCAATACAAAATTCTAAAGATATCCCAGGTTTTTAGTTACCAATTTATAACCTCTTAAAATAGTAGAATTAGATATGGCTGCCAAGACATTCATTTTAAAACCACAAATGTAGTATTTAACTGTATTCCCATCCTCTCAAAATCAAATCTTTGGCAATCTTTTCTTTCATTATGCACAGGATTCATACTTCTTTGTTTGCCTTTGCTGGATAATGAAATGCTAGACTGCCTCCAGATTTCTGAAGTATCCTGAACATTAAGGGGTTTTTTTTTTACAACTGGAGGTAGTGGTTGAAATATCCCTCTGCTTATCTCCACAGTTTTGAGAGGTCATTATAAAATAGAAACAGTCTAAGTAATTCTTTTCCATAGTCCATATTGTGTATCTGTAACCTTAATTTACTCACACAGTGAAAAAAATCTTTCTGCATTCTCGTGTGATTAGTACCACATTGTGCTAAGTTCAAGTATTACTTGAATATTTGAGTCTCATTGGCATGTCATGAAATTTTATCATTTCTATTTATAATTGAAGTTTTTACCATTGCTAAGTATTCTCATGTTACAATACGTAAAAGCCTTTTTCATAGTGGCTGTATACCTGCCATCTGTGATTTTATTCTGCTTGATCCTAGATCACATTCCCATGTTTCTGATAACATCCATCCTACTAAATAATTTCCCCTTACTTTATCATTCTCCAATTTGGCATACAGCCCTTGGGGAAGTGATGATAAAAAAGGAGAAATGTCGTCTAGTTGAAACATATTATTTGTTCCAGTCCAGTCACTGTGTAGTTGTGCTGGAATAAAGAACATGGTTTCTTTTTAAGTTTACCAAAGCAGCGACATATTCAATATTTTGTTGTTTGCACAGAATATTAAATGAGTTCCTAAAAACCGTGAGAGGAGCTGCTCCAAAAAAAAAAAAAATCCCAAAATGCAAGGCATTTTTTCAGAATGAACAATACACATAAAATAAAATAAATTTTAGCAAAGCAACCAGATTTATTAGTCAAAGAAATGACATTGTTCTCTTGGATGTAGTTAAGGTCTGACATAAAAACTCTGTGTGTCTTTTGAAACAAGTTTTTATTACCTTAAACTTCAGTGTAGTTAAATTGCTTCCATTTTCAAACCCTTTTCTAAATATGCTTGTATCTGTAGGTCAGGCATCAAATTGTGAATCAAAAATCATGTTGCTTTTTGCTTCCTCTGGAAATCAGGTGTTGATATTTTCTGAGGAGCTGGTTGCTGTGCTGGAGCCAGGCTGAAGACATATTACTGTGGAGTCTGTGGTTTTTTGAATGTAAATGGAACACCCCTCCAACCTGCTGTGACAAATTTCCTGCACAGTCATGTCCTTGAATCACAAGCAATCAGTGAAGCATGGTTGAAGGAGAAGATTCTGGGAAAGAAACCTGGGGGATAACTACCTTTTAGAGGAAAAAGTGTAAGCAATAAAACTACAGCTCAGATACCACACTCAACTCCAGGTTAATTCTGGAAATTACGTGTATCAAACATGCCACAGGATCTTGGGCTTGAAAAGGCACGTATCTGTACAATGTTAACCTTAAATGATACAAGAATTGCCCTATTAAAGAAAAGATGCTTTCATTCTTTAATAGACATGGAATAAACACCTACCCTCGGGTTTTTATCAGTTGATGAATGCCTTGCGAGAGAGCTATTAGTTACTCATGCCAAAAAGCCAAACCTCTTGGATATCAAAATACAGCTTTAGTCTAATTTTAGTCACTCCTGTAAAGAAATTAAGAAATTTCTGAGTGATCGTCAGGGCAAAAATCTCTGTATCCCCTCACTCTGTTGGATAAATGGAACTAATGAAAACTGATGCAACAGTAGACTTGGTATCCTACACACAAAAATGCAATTGCATACATTTTTATTGTGTTTCTCAAAGGGAATTGGTTTTTTTATACATACAGGAGCTGTTTAGACATCATCTAGTTCTTGTTTGTGTTTTGGTTTTTTTTTTTTAATTGCAGCTAAATTTAAGGAAGAGGTTTATCTCGGCACCCATTCCCAACAATTTCCAGTTTTGATATGTACTCCCACTGGGAAAAGAAGAATCGAAAGTCAGTTTTTTATATACTGAAATAAGGTAACTGATAAGGAAAAAAGAATAAAGATAGGCCAAATAGAAAAAAAGTAAGTTAACTATTGAAATACAAGGCTACCATATTTTTTAGAACAGATTATTTGGGATATAAGATTATTGTGGAAAGTAGCTTTAAAATCTAACCTGAAATACTGATAATATCTTTTCATAGCCCAAATAGAAGGCTCTCAAATGGTCCTTTATTTTTATGTGCTCTTTCAAAAAATACTTGTCCAGTAGACCATAAAAATGTTAAGTGACATTGTAGTTTGTTAGTGTCTTAAATATTATTAATTATTAAAATAGATGTGTTGTCCTCTTTAAAGTAGTTATCCATCTGAATAATTGATAGCATAATTGGTTGTGTTTATTCCTATTACCTAGGGGCATGTCTATTTGCTGTTTTAACATGGCTATCTAGAAGGAGGCTACTGATATGTGAAACAGTTTTTAGTGTTTATTTAAGATGATAAAAGTGTATTATACTGATTTTTGGTGAAGGATTGTTACACATTTTTACAAAAACTATGCTATACTTGTGTTTCAGGGACAACATGTCACTGTGATTCACCTTGGGACATTATGATATACAGCAGAGGATTAGGACATTTTTGCATTTCTTTCATTTTTTTTTCAACCAGGCAGCTGTTGACCTCTATCCCTTATGCAGTGGCTTTGTCTAACAGCACACGTCATCACACAGCACTCTGTTTCCCACATCTCAGATCAGACAGCAGCATGCAAAGCAGCTTAAAACCAGCAGAATGGCTGTCAAGGGATCAGAGTGGCAAACTGGTAAGGCTAGAAAGAGGGGAGTGAGGATGAAGAGGAACTTGGACTAGTCTCATGATACATGTAAGCATGGCAGCCATTCTTGGGTCCTTCAGACTTGGCAGATTTTTGGCTAATACTGTGAGAGCATTATAAATTGTGAATAGGATTTGCATGGGCATTGTATGAATTTTTCCCTGGTTGTGTGGGAGGATTGGCTGTTGAGCACCCAGACAGTGAGCTGGGTCACCCAGCTGATTGCTGGGCCTCCAGTCCACACTGCAAAATGCAGTTTGCTTTTTGGGCAGTTCCACTATTGCATTGGACACCTGCAGGAGGTGAGATGTGGTTTTTGAAGTTGCTACTATAAGCAGCAAGAAGAGTAGCCTATTAAGTTCAGCTCCACTAACAGTCACAACCCATAGGAAATACGGTGAGTGGGTCACAATTCATTATTTGGCTTACAGAGTCTTTGACCTGGGAGCATGTTGTATGGAAAGGGAAGCAGCTCTTTGCTTTCTCATAAAAACTGAAAGTTGTTTCAACATGGCTGTAAGAAATTATTAAGAAAAATATGAAGGAAGACAAAATCTCTATGGAGAGTGGTTTAATTGTGATGCTTCAGGAGGGGAGTGGTTGTACTAACAGCTTGAGACCTTTCTCAGCTTCTATATTAGATTGCACAAAATGGATATAATATAGTTTCACAATACATTTTTGTGAATATATAAAGACTACAAGGTCTGGAGGAATTCTAGGTTATCTATTGCTTTGTAAAGCAGTAGGGAACCCATTGCAAAAACTTTTTAGTAGAGATGCTTGCTTATTATTACATGTTAACAAAAAGCTACCACTACTTCTTAGTTAGTGCCACTGTAGAAATTGACAAGTTTGCTCCTAAGACTCCAATTTAAGCCACTGTCATGGTGAATACATAACAATGTCTGGGCTGGTTGCCTCCCAAAACTACTTTGACCGCAAAACAAGTACCCCTCCCATTCTATGCCATAGCAGTGGAAAATAAACACCTATCTGTTTCTTCAGCAAATGTAAAATGCAACATCTGAGAGATTCTCTATATACAAGAGCATTCTTTTGTCAGAGAAATAATGCTTTATCTAAGAAAAGAAAAGGCAAAAAAACTTTAAAATCACAGTGTACAGCATTAACATCTGGTTTAAAGTGTGTTAAGAGCCAACAACTCAATGTCAATTTGGTCTGACTCTACGGTATTACTTGCTTGATTATGGCTCTCACTGGGGGAGCCGAGCATTTTGATATCATCCAAAGCCCCAGAGAACGATTCAAACCAGCTGGTATTCTCTATATTACATAATTACAAAGCACGCGCCGCTGTTTGGCAGACTGAAGAGGCACTGGGGGCCCACTTCTCAAAATATTTACAGCCTTTTATTCTTCTCTAAACAATCATTTGCATAGTAAAAGTGATATACAGCACACAAACGTGGGTTTACTTTATTTCCACTTTCTCAAACTTACCTGGAAATGGCTCTGTTTAGCAGTGTGTAGGCAGAAGTGAGATGGAGCCAGCAGGGGTAAAGGCTGTAATATTTTCAGGAAAAACTTCGTGTTGACTTGGTCAGTGAGAGATGGTGAATGTTTCAAAGGAAACCTGAAAGATGTATAAATATTTTGGCTGTGTGAAAGCATATTGTGAAACGTCTGCCCTGGAAGTGGAGAAGTTAAGAAACTGGGAGAAGCTCTACGTGAGCAAGCTGGTCATGACAGGGTTGCTAATGTGTAGATGAGATGCAGTAGCTGCATCTTGTTAAGAGGTGTGTGTGTGCATCTTTAAATAACATATTTTTGATTGTCAGATTTCTTGCTATGGCAAATTTGGTAGAAATCTGTTTTATCTAACATGAACAAATAGCCATGGAAATTATTAATAGCTGAAATGCTTGGGGAAAAATAAAGCGAGCAAAAGAAAACATCTGTTGGAATTTCTATCCTTATGTATCAGTCTGAAAGATTGAAAGTTGCAAAGTGATAGGAGAATGATTAATGGTTAACTGTCTATTTTCTCCCTACCACACCAAGAAAACACATACACTTTTCGTACACACACAACTTTTGAGTTACAAACCTCTATCTGATCTTAGCACCCACAGCTTCCCATCGTGCCATGTATGGGAGGCATTGCATTGTGTAGCTAAATTCCTTGAAAGCTCAAAATTCTTCTCAATTTTTCTCTTATTAAATTCTCATTGTTACAAGGGAGTCACATATAACAATGTTAAAGGATTAATGAATGTTTAAAAGTTTCTATGTCGTTTTAATACAAGTGTTTTTTTTCACTTTTGGAATGGTTTTAATGAAGAGATCAGTAAAAGTTATATTGTATTTAGTGCTAAACCTAAGATCCTTTGTCTTTTAATCCACAAAACTTAAAATCTGATTTGAACCAAACTTTTACTTCTTATAAAATGGTTTTGAGGTGGAAAAGCTGAAAGTGAGCATAGGCAAATTATAGGAGACACTATAGGGAGCCTGGTATTTACATGCTGTCCATGATCTGAATGGTGAATCATTGGTATGAATAGATATGATTAGTTGTGAATCTCTATGTGCCTGTGGGGGGTGTTATCATTCAATTTCCACACAGCAAGGGTTACTGAAACTAATTTTTGGTGCCTGTTTGTTTCCCACTTTCAAGATGTTTTATTGCACTGCATAATTTGGACTACAAGTGAAGGGATTAAAAGTGCAGAATCAAAATAAGCACAGTGATGCAGTGTGGCAGGTCTCACTGTATAGCAGTGCACATGGCAAACTTTACAGAATTTTGAACTATAATTTGCTGTCTGGTCCACTGCAGAATTTGAGTGCCAGTGAGCTTCACAGCCAACTTCCTAAGACAGGGCAAAGAAAGGATACTGCTGTTACATGGAACAATGAGACAAACACCTTCATCATGCAATGCCGTGTTACGTTACCAGAATAAGCAGATCACCCATTGCACTATTTATGAATTTAAGCTAATCACAGAGTATCTGGCACATGAGATGCTAGAAAATTCATTTTAAACCTGCTGAGCAGCTGGAGATGAATTTGTGTAAGAAAATACCTGACTGCATTTTAATGTATGCTGGTTTTTCAAGTGCTGCATGAATGCTCAAATAGGAAACCGTATCACTGACAGTTGCTTTATAATTCCCCTTGTCCTTTGGCTCTCATTCTTTATGATTCTGCTGGTTTGGCCTTGCAATCTTTTCTGTGCAGAGACAACATCGTAGAGGAAAAATGTGAATTGTAAGGAAAAAAAGTTTCACTTATGACAAAAGTCATAAATTAGCCAACAAAAATACCACTCTGCAGAACCACATACTTACAAACAAGGAAGAATTACTTGGGAATTTGAAGCCTGGGGTGGGCAGCCTTTTCTGCAGTCATCACGAAATAGAGAAGTTCAGGATGTTGCAAGGCTTTAACAAGGCAAAAAGCAGGATCATAACACTGTGCTTCAAGAGAACAGGCCCTTACATGTAGATGGATCTTCTTGGAATAACACCATGGGATATGGCCCTGGATAGAAGAGATGTCCAGGAGAGCTGGTTGATTGTCCAGAATCTCCACTTTCAAGCTTGGTAATGGTCCTGTCTAATGTGCAGGAAGTGAGACAATGTTAGCAAGAAACCTGTGTGGATGAACAAGGAAGTTGTGACAGAAGCCAAATACAACAAAAGAAGGTCACAGTCAAGAGGTGGAAACAGGGGTAGCTGACTCAGCAGGGACTTAGAGACATCATCAGGTGCACAAATCCATCTGATTCAGGAAAGCCAAGACCATAAGAAATAGATACCGATATAGATTAAAGGCTTAGCTCTGGAGTCTCACAGACTCATTTCTGTTCAGAAGTGGATCTGTTTATCCTGGAACCTGTTATCCTAAAAATAGCCACAAAGCATAGAAGGAAATCCAGATTTATTTATTTATTTATTCATTCATTAGTTTATCCCCCTAAATAAATGAAGTAACGAGTACACAACTGACCTCTTTATGAGAAAAATTGAATGTGTTTGTGAAGAGCTGCAAGGGCAAGGACTCCTCTTTCTGAGAAGTAGGCAAAAGCATTAATACGTGATGAACTGATTGTAACCCTCACTTTCCTTGCCAGCGTGGCAGTACAAAAAATAAAAAAGGGCCTTAGCTCTGTGCAAGTCCTGCTCAGCAATAACAAAACATCTCCATGTTATCAACACTGTGTTCTGCACAAATCCAGAACACAGTTCCATACTAGCCACTGTGAAGAAAATTAACTCTACCCCAGCCCAAACCAGCACACCCCTATTCCCCCTATCCTTACATTGCTGTGGTGGGGGAGGTAGAGAATCAGGAATAAAGTTGAGAACCTGGCACCCAGCCATTATCAAACCACCACACAGTGTAAGAACACTTCATAATGGAAGTCTGATTTCTACTAGTAGACTTCTTCCCTTGAAGAAGGCTGCACATAGATCTCTAACCAGGCAATGGGTCCTTCCATGTTGCTGAAAGGTTGTTGTGTATTGAACACTCACCTTTCTGAATGGGCTCTGATCTGAAAGAGTAATGGCTTTGCCTTTCACCCTGACACTTCAGATACTTATATACATAGTATAAAAAAGGATGTTACACAAGAGTCAGATTTAAAACAGGTTTCTGTCCACTTGCTTGTAGGTTTTGCTCAGCAGTCAATGCAGCTTTCAAATAGCCAGACTTTTCTCTTTGTCACGTTTCTAAAGTAGTATTCCTTTGCATTCTGTCTTCTTTTAACACCTCTGCTCCCTCTCCAGCCACATTAATAAAGGTGTGATGCCTGGTTCCATCCTGTATGATGATGATGGTTTTATGGAAACTGGAAAAGGCAGTGGTAGCTGGAAGCCTGTCTGTCTTGATGTAGATAGACCTTACTATTAGTTACTCAAGGATGTCTGAAAGTTACATTAATTACATACAAGTATTTTTGTCTCCACAAATCTAAGATATTTTATAGTCTATTCTATGTTCTAATTGCTTCTGAAACAGAAACTTCAATGAAAAGTAGCCATAATCTTTTTTAGTGATACAGGCAGAGTGGATAATGAGTTGCATATAGAACAAACACACCTCTCCAAACTTATGTATAACAGTATTGCTGCTTTGTTCTTTGCTAAGTTTAAATCCATTTTTTAGCTAGCAGATTCAATAATCTGTGTAGTGCTACTATGTCATTTAATTATATTTAATGGTTGCATTCAATATCATTATTAATAAAGTTCAACAAAAAGAACAGTATTGTGAAAAAGCAATAATATCCCCTGTGACAGCTCAAATAATTAAGTGATCCTAATTCTATTGAAATATGCATCATATCCTGATATGATTAACATTAGTTGTTTGAAAAAACTTTTCAGCTGTTATAAGAGAATAGGCCTATCACAAATGGTTCCGTTTCTTCTACTGGCTTTAATAATTATATTTATTGGAGCTAATTTTTTGCCTTTGTAAAAACACACGTCTTAATTTTTGCTTATGTATATTGAGTTGAATTACCTAATTTCTCAGTTCTGCAAAGCTGTACTTTAAAGTCTATAAGTCTTGCAACAGGAAAATAACTCATTTTCTGCACAGCTAGTGTCAAGATACTCAAGATGGATAATGCAGCTTGTGTTCTTCAAAATAGTATTTGTGCAACCTTTAAAATTTTCAGTATGCCATTGTTTTAAATCATGATTGAAACCTTACTTGCTGAAAGTTTCAAAGAAACACTACTTTAAAATTTGTCTTAAGCCATTGAAAGTGATATCTCTTTAAAATGCATGTCAGCTAGCATTTTACTACTTGAAAAAAGAAATAAGACCTGCAGCTTAATGAAGCAAATGCATCAATTAGATAATTAGCTTAAAAAGCAAAAGGGAATTTCATGTCACTTTTAGTTACTGAACATTAGGATGTCTTACTAATTTACACATTAGATTTTTCTCATAAAGAGGTCAATCATGCACTTTTTATTTCACTTATGAAGATGGTAAAAATAGCAGACATGAAAAAGAAAATTTTTAAAACCTGAAGGATTTGTGCCTACTGTGGACAAATAGTTTGCTCTAAAATAGGTCTCATATATGAAATTTAAATGCTGATTAATAAAATCGTGCTTAATTCAGTTGCAGGAAGAACTTAAGTAAGAATAGTGCAGAGAGAATATTATGTCTTGAATGCTATGTTGCAGAAATGATAATAGTTTCCCTGTCTTAGAAACTGATTAGGAAGGCAGTTTCCAACCTTTCTTTCTCTGCCTCTATTTTATGGGATTCAAACATGATTTTCCTGTTATGACTTTGCTTACTTGAACAGTTACAGGTTCTCACTGCTGAGTGAGGCAAGTGCAAAGGCTTCCTGCAACTGTCTTTCCTGCTGGTCTGTAAACTGGTGTGACCTCTTTAAAACAGTCAATAATCCTTATCCTTCACTAAAAAGCCCCTATTACCTCCCCCTTCCTGTGAAGTTAATATGCTGGTTTTTTGATGTGTGAGGGTTGTTCTTTTTATACACACAATATTTTTCAACTTCAGAGTTCTAAGAAACTTGTGCAAGACTGCATTAGAAATGAAGGAAAAACTTTCTTTCAGTTTCATCTATTTTTTAGTACTGTCATGTAGCCCAGGAAGGGCCAAAGAAAGGGGTATCAGTATAGAAATGAGATGTTTTTAAAACCAGGAAATTACTAAGAAATATTGCATATATTTCTAATCTCTTCTTGCAGGCCTTTGAATATGATTCTTAACTAGTGTGTCCTTAACTTGCATGAGGATTTTATAATCAAGTACCCTGTCTATGCTGATAGAGTGCTTGATACTCCCATTAGAAACTTCTTTTGGATCACACTTGGAAAACTTGTAGGCGTTTGTTACTGCTTTCTCACATGGATTAATATCCAAGGAAGATAGCTAGTGAAAGAGATTTTACCTAGCCAAAATCTTGGCCTTGATTTCTGATATCTTGACTTTGCGTGCAACATGTACTCTTGGAAACTGGTTGATAACTGACTTTTCTTTAGTGCCCTAAGTCTTACCTGTTTTTCTAAGAAAGGGATTTTCAGAGGCTTTTTAATTCTTCTAGGTCCTGTTAAAATCCCAGATTAATTCTTGATCCATTTGACTGTTGACTGCACATTTCTTCCTCCATTATACTGTTAGGCTCTAAGTTCAAATAAATTAAATTGTGTTTAACTGGATTTTATAGCTGTCTTTCTTAGAGGTACTTGTAAGGGCTTTTAAAACTCAATTTATAACAATTCTTAAAGCTTAACTCTAACTCAAAATTGTAAATTCCTCAGACTGACCAAAAAACTGAGTCAGAGGGAAAGCTTCCCATCAGGCTGTTCTATAAGTCAGTTTTCTGTATGTAAACTGCCAACCTGGCTGTGTTTGGGATGTATCTGTACAGCTGCTTTAAGCCAGCCCAGAGCTTCTGTGCCACAGCAGAGAAGCAACAGAAATGCAAGAATTTGCTTTACTGTATCAGATTTCTGTGTGAACACTTATAGGCGTATTTGCAACCAAACTCAAATTTTTGACACTAAATCCTTGTAAAATAGACCAATATGCTTCAAAAGTCAGTTTGTAGTTCCATATATCATGAGGCAGTGTGCTTGAGCCAAGGTCACTCAGATGTGATCAATCTATTTCAGCTCCCCATTTTACCTTTACTTTCACCTCTTTTCTCTCCTTCATTTTCTACATCACGGTTCAGCTACAGACCAGAAAGCTCGAGCACACTCTGTGAGCCTGCACAGCTGCTGCTTGGCCTCCCCTCTGCCAAGGGACCTCTCCTCTCCACACCTGCTTCTCCTGTACTGCCAACCTGCGTAGGCCAGCAGGCACAAAAGTGACTGGAATACGCTTGAAGAAGTTCAATTAGCTTTTTAAAAATTTCTTTCCTTCTTTCCAGTTTCTCTTTATTAGTGCTAGGTTGGCTTCACCTGCAGTCTCACTAAGCCTAGCAATGACTGTTACCTGAGCAGCATTGCTGAGCATCTCTTAATTTCTCGCCCCATTGGCCTGCCAGCTCCAGTGGACTGGCTAAATGGTTGTGGACCTTCAGGACCAAAGGACAAGAGGGCAATATTTTGTTGCACAGCTATAAAACCACTTCACCAAAGCTTTAAGAATTGCAGAATTTTATTGTACTCACATGCGTAATATCATCTGAAAATTTCATAATATTGGTGCTATAAAGTAAGAATCATGATACTGCAAATTCTGCGATGCTCTGAAAATATTTAGATTACATTTTAAGAGTCTGGGGGTCTCTTTCCTCTCTAACACTGTTGTCTTCTAGACAGTCTTGGTTTTATTGTGGACATAAAGGCATTCCTCTGGGAGATTTTTGTTACCAGCTCTTTTCCTGCAGCTTGTGAGTGCTCTCTCTCATCAGTGACCCCCCAGCTTCTCTCCAGGTCCATCTAGCAGCCCCTGACCCCACACCTGGCATTTTGCTGGTACAAATCCGTTTTGCTGGTGTGCACAAGCCATGCTTCCAGCACAGTCCTCATGCTAGGCCCAGCTTGGGATAGGCTTGGCATAACAAAATGTAGCAGCTTAGCAAAGGGCCAGGCCACATCTGGGACTACAGAACGAGGCACAGGTTAGGTACCACCAGTACCACAGTAAGATTAATATGTCATGTCCTTCATAACAGTAACAGGTTTCAGTTTATTGCTCTTCCAGAAGAGGCTTCAAGCAACCGAGTTCATTCCTGACCTATTGTCTATTACATGTATCCTCCTTATCTTCCCAGAATGATGAGTTATCTTGAAAGTGGAAGTATTTCAGGGAAAAAGGATATTAGAGGAGTTCATCAAGTGAACAATCTTATTTAATATTCTCCTTAATGACCTTGACTCACGAATGAAATTTGCTGATATAACAGAGATGGGGTCAATCTCAATGCAGAGTAGGAGCTGAATAACAAGTAGAATGAACAGGGTAATATGAAGATCTGAAATGAATAAAAAGAGACGGATTTTAATAGTACAAGAGACAAAGCCGTGTATCAGAAGCAAATAATAATGTCTACTATACTCTGAGCCCTCATCATTTAGAATAAAATAGGCTTAAGTGCATTAAGGATTCATAGGATGTTTATGAAAAACTGATGAGATTTTGTTGTGCAAAACACGCAATAGCAAAAGACGTATGATAAGGTATTTCTAGTTCTTGTACTGAGTAGTATCAACTATTTAAAATGTTGATTTTAAAAAAAAGAGTTCCTTCTGAAATGCCATGAACATGTGTGTCAAGAAGGATAAAAATCATATTGAAATTACTGTAAATAAGGGTTAAGATTGCAAGTGATCAAGGAAATTATGTTTGTTAAGAACAAACAGGTGTCAGCGGTTGAATATTGTGTTTGAGTTTCTTTGTAACAGAAGGAGAATTTGTATGGATGGTATTGCCTCTTCCCAGCTGATGACAAGAACCTTTTTTTTCAGAGACTCTGAGTCTCCCTGGTTTGGAAAAAACAATATTTATGTCCTGCAGTTTCATGAGCTCCTCCTAAAAGGAAGCTTGCCCTTCTGTGTTAGTTCCTCTGAGTTGAGTTTTGGCACAGTACCGACTGATTCAAGGCAATACCTTTCTGTCCAGTTGGGTTTTTGGTTTTTTTTCCCTAGTTTGGATTATGACAGAAAATGCATAAGCATGTTGATAATGATAACATCTGTGTATAGTGACAGAATCTTTCAGCTGAAGACACCTTTCAAATTTTTAATAATTTTTAATTCTCAGCCCAGGTTTGACTATTCTGAAAGGAATATTCCTAGTTTTACTTCAGATAAAGAAAAAATTCCCACTGTTCTTTTTCTGAGAATTTCCAAGTATTTGATCTCAAGAAACTCTAATTACTTTGACAGTTACCAGATATAATGCTGGTAATTTTCCAAGTTCTCGTTTAAGACCATTTCAAAGACCTCAGAAAACAGGCATCTGATTATTACAAGTGTCTCCATCTGAAGAAAAAGGTTAGTGGTTTTACTAGATCCAGCAGGATTCATGAGAATGAGAGTCTCTAGACAGTTCACAGAGAGGTAATAATTCAGTTACTGTCAGAGTTTTAATAGATAGCAATTCAGTGTCAACAGGCACTTTTCTATCGCTCTCCTAGATATTCATACCTCAGCTTCAAGACAAGAAACTGAGGGATTTACCTTAGAGACAGCAATCATTATAACATTTCTCACTCAGCATTAGAAAATATACATAATTTTCTACTGGTCCTTATTGTGCTTCAGAAAGGACAAGATCTCCAAACACAGCTGGGGTATACCTTTGCATACAGGTACTGTCTAATACTCTGCTTTGAATAAAAATTTGCTGTTTGTTAGGATTTCCACAGGCTGCTCTATATGAGCTGATAGGAACGTTGCTGAAGTATGAGAAATGTGTAGCCCTTCTTAAGCATACTTGCACTCTTGACTTTTGTTAAAGAGCGTCTTCTGGTGAGAGCTGTTGCCAGCAAGTGGTAGTGACTGAACGTGTGACAGAAAATAAAGGAATTTCTTGCCTTAGGTGGTATACAATCCAATGGGCAAAAGAGAACTGATTTTTTTTTTTTTTTTTAGCTGTAGTTCTCTTTGTATTAAGTAGATCTGGGGATTCTGACTCCCTCTCCTGGCTATAAAAACCATAAAGCCCATATAGGTGTTACTCACTGAGAATGTATCAGATTATTCACTGCCATTTTAATTAATGCTACTTTTATCCATTATTTTTTCATAGCCTTAGTACCCCACTCACATACAGTTTTTATCTCAAAATATTCACTTGTAGCTATTCCACCTTCAGGAAGATGGTTACCTTGAATGATTACCAGCTATGACTACAAGTTCCAGTGCAGAAAATGTTGGGTGGGATTTTTTTCCTCCTTTCTCTTGCATGCTGCTCCAAAAGACACTGAAACCTGGTACTTTAGACTTTAGACACAGCAGTTGCCATGGGAATCTGAAAGTTTACCCCCAGGCCTTTTATAAAAGTGCACCTTCCTTGTGGTAAAGGTGTTTCTATGGTAACATTTTACTGGAGGCCATAGAACTTACATGGGATGTGCCATAAGGCTTCTTTTGCACATTATCTCTCTTAAATATGTCAAACCTATATTGATAGGTTTAGCTATGTTAAGGCAGGAAGCAGTGAGAAGAAATGTTTCCCTTGCTGACTGGACTTTCTAGGAGTTATTGAACACAATTCATCAGGATTTTACCTTATTCTATGTTTTTTATGCTGTGCTCTTTCACTTTTTTCCAATGGAGTACCCTGTTGTTCAGTGGTAGTCATTGTCTGAATAATATGGGCTGATTGTATTATCTTCAAAGAACATTTTGTATCAGTGGGATTTCTAGTTCTTCTTCAATAAAGCCAATAAGATTTTTGATTTCCAAGAGGTTGTTGATGGTTTTCAACTTCCTAAGATGCTTTGGTGTTTGTGAGAAATTTTCTATCTGTAGTAAATGTACAAGACTGAAGGGTTAAGTATGGGGGTTTATTGTTTCTTTTCATTCACTATAGATCATTGTCACCTCTGATAATGGCTTTCACCTTAAAAAATGAGATGACACTTCCCAAATTAAAATGGTCCATGTTTTCTCACTGAGAGTCATCCATTGATGTCAGCTTCCATTTACAGCAGAGCCTGAGCAAGCAGCAGTATTCTTGCCTTGTAATAAATAATTTTGGGTTATCATCATTGTTTTATTACTGTGCTATCAGCCTTTATATTTATTCCTATCCATCAGTGAAAGGATTCTTATTGCTGCCAGGTATGTGGGCCCTGGCACTTTGTTTCCCTGCCTGTTTTAAAGCACTGGTCCTGGCTTTGCATCAGCCATTGCTGTGCTTTAGCTATTGGGACCAGCTACATTCTGGGTTGTTACTAATGTTGATCATTCTCTGCTGGCAAGGGTACAAACAAAGGTTTCAGCCAACACCGTGCTACTTTAACAGGGGTCTTAATTAGATCTTCCTGGGCCAGGGGACGGTGGAGAGGAGAAAATGAGACGAGCTAACAGAATTAGGACAAATAAAAGCATTTTGTGGATGCATTTCTGACAAATTAGCTCAGACTGCAAATAGAGATTGATTTGTTTGGGTGAAATGAATTGGTTTTCAGGAATGCAAGGATCAGACTTCAAGTGTAAGGTGAAGGAAGGTGTATTTAGAACCAGTGTTAGCTTTTCTTCTGGCATTAACCCTAAACTGAAAATTCTGTCTGAAGTTAGCAATGTGGAAGCTTCTTCCATAAAAAGTCTTCTCAGGTAACAAGAAGCTGCTCTCACACAGAAGTTGGATAAAACACAAATTCTAAAAATGAGAAACAAACTGAGTCACACCCTAGAGAATGAATACTTTAAATGCCTGCTGCCTTAAACATTCTGCTGTGGCAGAGGAGGGTGCCAGCAACCCTCATGCTCACTTGCCCAGAAGACTGCAGTGTCTTACTCGCTCTTGGTGCACTTGGACTTACATCCACTTGAGATGAGTTTGCTCAAACTAAATGTGCTGAGCTGTTTGCCAGTGTATGATTATTGCTAGTTTTATCTTTGCCATGTAGAAGCAAAAAGAGGGGAGAGGAAATTATTTCCATCCAACCAGTTGGCATTTGGATTATTTAATTCAGACAACGTTACTTTATTCTGCTTTGTAACACAGGTGCCACACAATTAAAAGCTTTAGATGTGAAAAATTCATGCACACATGACTTTATCTGGCATTAAATCTTCCACTTGGAATAATTAACAATTCAAAAAAATAGGAAGCCATATTTTCAGTAGGGGCTCAAAGAGGCATTTTAAATTATTCAGATACTTCTTAACATGCATTCATCGCCACACATAGGTTAGGTGACTGCGCACAATTTGATTGGTATTGTGCCATTTGGTGCTCAGTTTCAGACTGACTCCAAATTGGAACACTTGTTTACTTAGCCGAATTTCTTAGAAATGTGTTTTGCCAAGATTTTAAGCAAGCCAAATATTTACAGCTGCTATTTGCTAAAGATTCTTCCTAGAGGAAAGTCCGCCAGAACCCAAAAGTTAAAGCATTAAGCCAATTTATAGGAAAGGGGATGAGAAATGCTCTGTGATGCTACCTGTCCCTCTCCTCTTTGGTTAATTTCCATCCATGTATCTTTACTTCTCTGAAATAAATAATTTCTGTCTTCAAAATTATCAGTTAAACCCTTTTGTAATTGAATTGTGCCCAGCCAAATGAAGTCACTTAATTCTAGTATCTTGGCCAAATCAAATTAATTAATGCTGGCCTCCACTCCTTCCTCAGGTCTTCTCTGCTGTTACACAAAACTGTACCCTGGATGCATAGCAGGCCTTCAGGGCACCATTTATTTCTCTTTACTTTAGCCTGTTGCCCCCTCTTCTCAGCAGTTCAGAAACTATGCAATACTGCATTTTTGTGCCCAGGAAGATGAGGCACAAAGGTTAGTATAAACCTTGTTCTCATCTTGTAGACTGTGAGAATATAGCTGCTACCTCACTTGTTTCTTCTTTTCCTTTAACTTCTATCTCTAGCAGCATCTCTATTGCTGGTTTGAGGGGGGGGTTGTTTGGTTTTTCTTCTTTTTTTATATTGATTCTGTCCTCCTACCCACATTTGTTGCTCTTGGAGTGCAGCCCACTGATGGAAGACAGATCATGTGAAAGGGTAGCAAGGCATTTTTTTCTTTTTTTCATTACTTTCAGGAAAAGGATCTTTTGATGTTTTGTTTAGTAGTTCTTTTTGTGGTATTAGAAGCCAATGATAAAGTTAAATAAGGAAGTTATACAAAATCTGCAATTTGGCATGCATGGAATTCTCCCCTGAGTTTTCATAGCTCCATCTGTGCCCTGTGAGCTGAGAAGTTTTACAGAAATGGAGGGAGAGAAGGCCTGGTGATAAGCCAAATTCCTGTCCTTTTTTTCCCTTGGCCAGCACAGGTTTCCTTATCCCTTGAAGTACCAGCTGAGAGCTGTCATTTTTGTCCTGTCATAGGTGGGGAACTGGCACAAGGAGGCAATCCTGTACCTAAGGAAAAGGGAGGATGTAGAGAGGGCACCACAACTGCTCTGGGCTGCAGCCTCCACTAGGGATTTTAACCTTTCCTGTAGAATCTAATTTGAAGTAAGGCTCAGATTTAAAGCAGAAAATTAGTTTCCTGTCTTTGCTTATTGTCTTCTCTAACTTCCCTGAAAATTTGTGTAATATTTCACTTTAATCCATGTGGAGTTTTGGTGAGAAAGTTCAAACGTTATCACCTTGGATATCACTGAGAACAATGGTAACCTAAGTAACGTTCCAATAATGAACCTTCTCTTGTGGCATCAGTATTTGCTCTGTAATTAAAGTAGAAGTTTCCATTATAAGTTTGATTTTGTATCCTTCAGTGAAATCTAACAATTCCCATCAGCCTCAAAATGGGTTAGATTTCCTACAGGACTAAGAATTTGTCTCTTCATTTCTTCCTCCCAAAAAAGGACAGGAATGATCTAATATTTACCTAAAGATGATATTCATTAAAAAGAGGAAGATGTGTATTCTTTTGTATCTAAACAAAAAAGAATAAAATTACAAAGTGGGATTTCAGGTAGACTGACATGGGAGAATAAGGATTTTTCTTGATAAATACTTGTTAAGTATTTGAGTTTCATAATATAAATTTATAAAAACATGTTGTAATAAAGATTTTAATGCAGTGATTTGCTAGTGTTACACTATAATTTGATGGAAGATTTTTCCATCAATGCACTTTTGTGGTGACTATCCTGGCTTTTGTTTCTAGTTCTCATTTATGTAAAATAAGGGAGTGATGGGGTGTGTGTGTGTTTGTTTTCAACAATTGCTAGTTGGGATGAATATGGATATACTTATATATACCTAGTAGCTTGGCAAACCTAATCATAAGTTTTTCAGTACTCTCATGGTAGCATTCCTTTGAAAAGTTAGGTGAAAAGTAGCCCCTAAACCTGCTGTTAATGCAATTACCTTGAAATCACTCTAGATGGAGAGAGAATTAAATCCAGGACTCCTAACTTCCTGGGCAAATTATCTAGCCAGTAGGCTGAGACTTTATTTCACTCTTCTCCTTCCAGGACCTTAAAGCAAGTAATTAAACACAGTTCAAAATTTGGAGCTTTCTGTATTTCTTGCAGTGATATCTGGGACAGGGCTTGGCTGGGGGTGTCAGTCACCACTTCTGGCTAACAATTACAGTGGCTCTTGCAATAAGATCACAGAATCACAGAATGTGTAGGTTGGAAGGGACCTTGAAGATCATGGAGTCCAACTCAACCCTAACACCTCAACTAGATCATGGCATCGAGTGCCACATTCAGTCTTTTTTTAAACACATCCAGGGATGGTGACTCCACCACCTCCCCAGGCAGACTATTCCAATATTTAATCACTCCTTCTGTGAAAAACTTCTTCCTAATATCCAGTCTATATTTCCCTTGGCACAGCTTGAGACTGTGTCCTCTTGTTCTGTCAGTTGCTGCCTGGACAAAGAGACCAACCCCCTACAACCACCCTTCAGGAAGTTACAGAGAGTGATGTGTAGACTCCGGTAATACAGCACTCAACTAGGGTCTGGGTGTCCTGTGCAGCTCTGTGACATGAAGCTCTAGCAGTACATCCTGTGAACTCAGTTAAGACTGACACAAGATTTTGAAAGAATTGTTGTGACTGTTTCTGCAATCTCTTAACTAGAAGCCAAGGGTAGGAAATACCGGTTTTTTGCTCTATAGGAGCAGAATCATTTAAAAACATATGAATGAACAGAATTTATTATTCTTCATTGTACCAGATTCTTCTCTAATGAATTTTGGCAGTAGGATGTAATTAAAGTAAATAGTAGTAAATGATGACAGTAATATATGGAAGCATGTCAAATAAAGAAATAGGTATCTTGAGAGACTTCATTGAATGTGTTTCATAGCCTGTTCAAGCTGACGTATTGTGTAGTGCTGTATTTTTGTATGTTGTGTAGTGACTTGTTATTTTAAAAGGATTTTTTGGGTTTGGGATTTTTTTTTGTTTTTTTAGTGAAGGTTAGCTACTTTTGTACAGTCACATTAAGTCTAAACCAAAGCTCTACTTGTTATGTAGTTTGTTTCCCAGTAAAACAACAATATGGCCTGTCCTATTATTGAAATATAGCTGGCTAGGTTATCTTAGCTGTCATTTTCTTTTAGAAAATATAGATTTCATGTTCTAATCCTTGATATCATGATACTGATCTCTTTACATAGACATATGGTGTGGGTGCACTGTAATCTACTAAAATAGAAGTAATTCTTTTAGAATTGCAGTGCTTGGAAACATTCTTTTGGTTTTCTAAGTTTATCTGAAGTGCAGACTGACTACATTATAAGGAATCATATTGCTGAACTTAAAATCTTTGAATTGCAGTTCAGTGTCTTCTGTCTATGTGTTGGGGTTACTTCAGATTAGCATACCTGTAGGCAAAAGATGTCTTGTGAAAAACATGGTTATTTCAAAGGAGAGTTGAATACTTCAGTCTGGTTCTTTTAGGAGGAGCTGTCTTGTCATCCAATGCTCCAGTTCAATCCAGTCCTTATTAAAGGTTAGTAAGCACAGAGAGGCAACTACCCTTTTATCTGGATATTTAAAATCAACAAATTTCAATAACGTAAAGAAAGTAAAAGTAAATGTTTCTTGTCTTTTAGTCTTTTACAAGGTAATTTTAACAAAATCCCATCCTAGTTTCTTTCTGTGATGATTTTGGCTTTCAGTTATATAATACTATGCTTCCATTAAAAAAAGAGCAGGAGGTTAGGATGGGAAAGGATTATTAGCTTGTGTTTGTAATCTCAAACACGGCGCATTGCGTAGGAGGCAACATCAAGTAGCAAGGATTCAGGGTTTTGCCTTTTTTTTCAACATTATTAACTTTGATTCTACATAAATTCCATGTGCCTCAGGGGTCTGTTATCTTGGACAGAGGTTAGCCATTAACTGCTAACCTTGTCTGCATTACTATTGATTCTGCACCGTTAAAAAGACAACTTTCTAAATAAAAATTGTGTCACAGTCCATTGCAAAGTGTTTACCAAAGCAAGAGTAAAAAATTCCTAAAATGTTCCCTTGTCTCTCCTCCTTAAACAGTGGGATTAATTTTAAGTAAATGCAGATGCTTTCCATGTGCCTTATGGTAAATACTGTAATTGGATATGGTGTTCTTTGATGAGCAGAAAGGGTTTTTGGATGTTTCTTCCTACTTGATATTGATTAAATATCAAATCTTAAATCATTAAGGAAGGATGGGAGAGAAGAAGGATGGATGTCCTTTAGACCTGGTCACCATTCCTTTAGCTTAGCCTTCTGGAGAAGATGCAGGAGAAGGTTTCACTTTCCCAGGAACAACCAAGTTGTCACTTCTGTCACTCATGGAAGAGTAAAGCTGGTCAGCCAGTAGGAACATTTAGCTGTGTCTCAGCCAGGGTGACCTGGGTAAAGGTGGAAGCTAATGGGCACTGGGAAGAGCACTCTCAGAGCTAATGAAAAGAAGTGAGCCTTTCCCTCTTATATGATGGCAAGGAGTTTAAACCATTTTTACCAAGAGTTGCTGGGTTGAAGGCAAGGCAATGGTTTGTCTTCCAGCCATTTTGTTTAATTTTTGTCATTCTGCAGTTTTGAATTTCCTTAGCTGCACTCATCTTTTCCTAGTAATTCCTCTGATTGAAAAGAAAAAATATATCAAAACCATCAAATCTGCAATTAAAGATTGCAATTACTTGGTGTCTTTATAGATGCCGGAAAAAAAGAGAGACACGTTTGTATCCTGGGCTTCAGTTGACGTGAAATTATGTCAGGCTTTCTTCAGTCACTCTCTGGTTTGCACAATTAACTTGAAATTCCAACCTTCCTGACTGAAAAGGATAGCAGGGGGCAGGCAGGGAGATAGTGATCTATTGTGTCTCTGTTCCAGACACTTTAAAGTTGCTTTTTACATCACATGTGCTATAGTATGTTGTGTCATTTTGTCCAGTCTACTTCTGGAAATCCCAAATGAAAATTTACTTCCTATGATCATCTTAATTTCATCATACTTCCATTTTTTCTCTTGTTTACAAGCACCTTTAGTATACTCTTGTAGGAGAAGGGAATGCAGGTGACCTTGCCCCTGATTAGTAACAGCTGTGTTAATTACCCAATACAGCCTTGTCTCTGATGAGTCACAGCTGTAGCCAATAAGGGTAAGTGTGATAAAAGGGAGTGCTTAGGTGATGAGGAGGGAAGGAGAGGCTCATGAAGGAGAAGGATCCTGGGGTGAGAGGTCAGTCTGGGTCTGCAGTCAGAGCCTGTTGTTGGAACCTGCAGTCATAGTGTAGCCAGTCAAAGCCTGCATTCAGAGTCTGCAAACCAATACCTGCAGTCATAGTTTACCAGGAAATAACCATCAGTCAGAGGCTGCAAGGGAAAACTACAGTAGGGGCTTGCTGCAGCCAGAGTCAGTGAACAGTTGGAGTCAGGATGGCTGAGCTGTAAAGAGGAATAAACCAGGACCCTTTTCATGCTGTGATAAACAAAAAGTCTGTGTCTTAGCTCATTTCTGTCCTTTAACAAGAGGGCTGCTGCAACATACTCTATCCAGTCTACAGGTTGCTTTTGTACCATTTCAAATAATTTTAAAATATTGTTTTGCTGAAAGACCTGGGCGTGCTTGTTTACATTTAAATAAGCACACTAGTCTCTGGATGTTTATTGGTGATACTGAAAGTACATAGAACCACTGAGCCAATGTATCAGGGTAGAACTTGGATAGCTGCAACAATTTTTTTCCGGTGGCATTCCCCCAAGTCAAAGACTGGTGAATTAAATCCTCTGGTCCAGTGTCCATTAGCACGTAATCAACTGTCCTGATTTTCATTTACATGGATGAGTCTACTGTGACAAGTCTTTTTTACCCATTACTGGATAGAGGAGCATGAGGAATGAGGTTTTCATCTGAGTGAGTCCCAAGATCATTGACAGCAAACTTTGCCTCATGAACAAACTAGTTCCAACACTTCAAATAAATATCATGAATGCTCACGTATTTTCTGTAATGGCAAATGGTAAAGTTAAGAGTCTTTTCATAAGTTGCTTCATAGTAATTTATTTGCACATCACAGTTGCTGCTATGCATTTTTCTCAGTTGTGTAGTAAGAGCAATGTATATGGAGCAGCTTTGGGCAACAATGTTAGGGAAGAAATGAGATGGAGAAAGCTCAAGGGAATCAGTACATCATCCTTCTACAGCAAAATGATGTTGCAGTTGTAGTGATACTGTTTTTACTGAAAGCTATTCTAAATAAATGGAATATTGCACTAGAGGAAATGGAAAGCAAATTTGTTTTGGTTTTACTGCATATTAATAAATATTGTATTTTCAGTGGTGTGAAAGGAAACCTTTGCTGTAGCCAAAGGAGCAATATATTTCTATTGTAAGAAATAGCCTTAAAATCAAAAATAAACCCCATGCAATACCTTTCTTTTCCTTTAAACAAACAAAATTTCTTTAATGAGGAAATGGAAGGAAAAAAGTCATTATTTTCACTCGACAACTAATCATTATGCCCTTGCCTTGGTAAACATATATTTTTCTCAGTTCAGTTATGTTACATAGTAAAACATTCTGGTTTCAGCAAATGTGTTTTCTGCTGAGTGTTGTGAAATTTAATAGAGAAATAATGTCTTATTGATGCTTAGTTTTTGTGACCTTTTCCATCTTGTATTAGTGACATATTGGTCCTCTGTCTCCAGTACTATGGGATTCTAATGGATAGTATAGAATGGGTCAGATAATGAAAGTCCCTGGTACATTAACTTTCAATTTCATGAATGTCTGAATACTGCCTGCAAGATGAATAACAGGAATTTCTTTCCTTTTGCATTTTAACATTTATGACCTGGTTATGATTTTTTTTTACTGTGTTACCTCACAACAGGTCCTATATTATCACATTAAACTGTGTACTTCTGCTTTTCGGCAAAGATCAGATGTAATTTGCAGAGAGAGGCAGATAATGTCCAAATTCTGCTAAATGAGACAGTCTAATGTCCATGTTTTTATTAGCAAAGGCAATTTTTCCCCCCAAATATATGTTCCTTGTTTAATAAGATCTCACTCAGATGGTTTAAAAAAGCAGTTAGACTTTGATAGTGGTTGGTCTGTAACTGAAGAAAAAATAGCAATTACTGTTATAAGCAGTATTTGAGCCTTGTAAGGCTGTAATAGTAGGCATGGTATATAGAAGAGAACCAAGGATAGGGATTGACCAGTATTTGTAGAGTATATGCAAGTCTACACAGGAGACAATATTACACATATAATGTATATATTACATTGTATATATGATATAATGGGAAGCTGGAAGCATGTTCATATTGCCAGTGTTTAAATAAGTAAACAAATAACTCTTAGTGGTAGCACTGAGGGTACAGCAGGTGGAAACTCAGTCTTCCACCGTTTCATACTTTATTAATGCAGCAGTTAGCCTTTATGCAAAGTGTGTAAGAACTTACCTGAATCTTTCTAGGTTGGATTTTTAGATAATGTTTTAGAAGATGTTACCCTGTATGTCAGAGCAGCATCTTTGCTGCTTTCAAGAAGCCTCTGCAATGTCTAGTTCTGAAGAAACGAGCACCAGATGTTAAAAAACATCAGCATAGTGTATTCAGAATCTTTCTGTCAGAAGCACTGTACAATACTTTCAGGGGATGAGAACAGGCTAAAGCTCACAGTCCATAAGAGAGTTCAGCTGCATTTACTCTGCTTCCATTCAGCCACATTTGGAAACTGGAAGCAAAGTTAGTGTCAGTACTCGTTTCATCCATTGAGATTGATGCGTACAGATGAATAGGGTGGCTAACAAGGTCAGTGTATAGTCCATGAATTATGTCTAGGAAGGAATTGGGCTAGATTTCCTCATTAAGGCAAACTCTCTGAGTTCTGTTCCAGACAAAATGAAATGAGATTGGGACTAGTGAGAAAAAAGATGTTTCTCCCATGTCAAGAAGGAAGAAAATCCACAAATGTCTTATATTTAGGTGAGATTTTCTAGAGGGAGGTAATGAAAAGTGATTCTGTAAGCAGGATAGGTTACATCAGAATGCTTTATTGTTTTGTGTCTGCAACAGCTGAGTCAGTTCACAGTGCATCTCAGAGACAAATAGTATGTCAACAATTTTTCAGTTCCAAACATCAGCTATATTTATGATCACAAGAATTCAAAACATTCACGAGCCTGATTGAATCTGCTGCCTTGGAACCCATTATTTCTCTGAAATTGTTTTATGTTGGAGTAATTCAGAAATGAGAAGCTATGTGAATGTAGAAGAGATTCTGTGGAACCAATCATAACACTCCCACAGTTGTGTAGGTGCTTTATAACTATCAAACAGTTTGATAAACATTCTTATTTTACACCCAGAATTGTAAGGAAAAAGAAAAAACAGTATTCACCTGGTTTTTTTTTAACAACCCATATTAATATTTTTACTTTTTCCAAAGGTATAATTTAAAGGCCAACTAGAATTTAAAAATGTAGTATGAATACCAAACAATTTACATCTTTAGCAGAAAAAGGAAAAATAAAGTTCTGTTTGGCAGGCTGTATGTAGGAATACCAAATTTTATCTGCAAAGTAACTTCTGTGTTGTGCCTTTTCATTTGAAAAGTTTCAAAGGTGTCTGTTTAAAATAAGTATTGTGGGAGGAGGGATTCCTCAGTAGGGTTCTGGCTTGCTGTCATTAGCAGTCCCATCTGTTGCAAGAGCAAAAACTTGGGACTTTGGGAACACCTGCTGATTATGCAGATGCTGCCTCTTTTTCAGGGGTTCTGTCATGAAGTAAATCATGAGCGTGTGTGATGGGGCATCTTTTACCTTGGTTTGGAGGATTGCTTCAGCTTTGGTAAAAAAAAAAAAAAAAAAAAAAAAAAAAATGTTGCAAAGACTGTGTACAAAGCACTGTGTAGGTTTTTGAGGAGAGATACTACCTGACAGGCCATAAATCCTGTTCATATATCTGGCACGTGTAACAGGCTGCCTCATACAGTAACCTGTTATAAATAGCTGCCTAACTGCTTTTCTGGTTAATTCTGCTCAGCAACCAGCAGGAAAGCTGGTGTTTGGAGGGTCGGTGCATGTGTACAAAACAATTCATGTCTCAAGTTGTCCTCATTTCATCCAGGTCTAGTTGGCTTGGAAGGACCACAGGTGGGCTTGTGAGGTTCCTGCCATCCCTTTCAGGACAAACCTGACTGTCACTGTAGTTGATGGCATTGCCAAAAGCAGGTGTAACTGTGTTTGGCCAGAGGTAAATTCTATACAGCACAGGTGCCATCTGTTTAAATCATCTAGTTAAAAAGGATGGCCCACCATATTCAGTGTGAAGTAGAGCAAATATATGATACAAGAGACAGCAGATCAGGCTGCCAGCTCAAATGAACTTGATTTATATGCATTTTAAAATTAACTGGGTTGCATCAGTCGGTCTTGGTCTATTCTTAAAATGTAATTTATTTCAATGCACAAACAAAAAGGTATTTAAAGTCATTGTTTAAAACTGCAGGCATAAAACATTATGCAGCATGTTTTTCCCAGATATAAGAAAGAATCAATAGACTCAAAAAAAGAGATAATCTGCAGTTTAATTTTGTTACTTTTAATGCAGATATAATAGAGCCAAAGAAGAGATACATTTTGGGGCAGAGATGAATATCCAGATCTTTAAAATGAACAAAATAAATCTAAAATAAATATAATAGGCAGCCTGAAAATATGTTTTTAACCAAGGCATACCACCACTCTGTATGCATTACATGACATTCATGATATCAATTCAGACAAATATTGTAAGGTCCCATTTTCAGTTTAAATTGGCAGTTTAATTTTTGTTGTGCCACAAACAGATCTCAGTGACTTTTATGACTGGGAAGTGACTTTTACTGTTCATCATCTTACCATGGCTGTGATCATCATAGCTTTTTTTTGAAGGTTAAAGAGAGTGACTTCTCTCTTTTTGGGGTCAACACTGTTTAATAGCCGTGTAAAAATCAGAGAGGAAGCACACTGGGTTATTTCTGCCCCAGCACATTTACACAGATCCTAAAGAGAAGACCTCTGTGCTTGAGGAGAGGGGAGTTTGTAAACTTTTTGTAAATAAATATGTTCTACTGAGAAAATGTCCCAGGGTAGGGCTTCATTAGGGTCTCTTTAAGTGACAAGCGGGTCTGGAAAGCCCCTGACTCTGGGCCGATGAAGCAAAACATCTACGAAAAAAAAAAAGGTAAAATTTCAGTCATCAGCAATTCAACTTTTTATTAGATCCTAGCAAAAGTACATCCTGTTAATATGGTCCTGCTGCAACCTTGCTAAGAAATGCTTCTCTGAGAAGGTACGGGGGGCTGTTCTGCACAAATATGTGTGCCTGACCTAGGGCAGTGGCTGAAACAGTGGCAGTGCAAACAACACAGCTGGTGTCTCTTAGAAAGGAATGAGAAATTCATTAAAACAGGAGATACACATTAGAAAAAGAGGCTTCTAGAGGAAAATGTAACTATTTTCATGGTGGAGCTCCCAGAGACCAATGTGCTTGGGGAAAGCAAGCTCAGGGGGAGAGCAAGCTCAGGGGATGTGCTTTAGCAGGGAAGAACTGATTTCAGTTTCTAGTGATTACATCTACAGCCTGATGGAATATTGGTAATAAAGTCACCAAGTTCTATTTGAAAACTAATTGGAATGGTTGTCTCCCTTGCTTATGCAGCCTCATAATTTCAGATTTTTTTATGTACTCAGTTTTTCTCATGCCAACATGACCAGTTAGCTTTGATGTCTTTTGCTCTTCCCTAGTGTCTGTGTATCTCTCTGGTTCCTTATATTATTGTCTGTCTAGTTTAGTTTCTATCTTCTTCATCTGGGAAATTTTTCCTTGGTATAAACATATGTGCACATAACCTCACTCAACAAAAAAAAATAAACCAAAAACCACCAAAACATTACATTAACTACTGTATTGTTATCCCTTAAAATTAAGTCCTTTCTTCCATTTAACCCCACTTAAACCTTCTGCAAATATACTGCCCGGTGCTAGGAACTGAGGCTGAAAACCTCTCCTCTCATAAAGCAATATAAAATGCTAATCTTTGATCATATTCCTCCTGCCTAGTTCAATCAAAGCAGAACACATTAAATGTAGAGATGACATTTAACTTTCATTCACCAGAACAGGGAAAAATGCAACCAGGAAACCCTATGACAGATATGATATTTCTCTCATTTTCTTGAAAAGTTCCCTTTAACACATATTAGCATCTTACACTAATGGAGAAGGAAGTAAAAAATTACTTCATGGAACATTCAAAATCTGATGATGCAGTGACATAAAATATTTTCTCTTATGAGTCATTAACTGATTATTTAATCTTTGCCAGAGCTTGAAATTCTGTATTTATTTCTGGGCCTTTTTAAAAGACTTAAGTGAAAGATGTAATGGTCGTATCCTGGAGATATGGTGCCAGAGGATTAGTGGTGAATGTATAATCAATATTTCCAGCATCTATTGATTTATGTCAGTAATTACTTTTGAACCCGTAATGCTGACTGTTGCCAAAATAGCCTTCTCTCTATGGTGTAAAATACTATTTGTGCCAAGGGATTCCTTATTTATCTCAATAAATTAAGTATAATAGTGATAACTCTAAACAAGTGTTTATATTATATGGCACCTTTGACACTGACCTGAGAGTAATTCATTCAGAAGATTTCTTGGCATGAATTAGTAAAGAAAGTAGTAATTCCAGTCAGAGTCAGACAGCAAAACCCATGGGCTGAGTCAGCCTGGGAACGCTGATGTTAGAATATATAGTTAAATGATAACAAGTCAGCTCTTCTGAAAACTTCCACAGATAAGCTAAGAAGCAACAGTCTAAGCTGCATGGCTGGGAAACTTGTTTTGCAATAATTTACAGCTTATGGAAATTGAAATGCAGTTCTGAGTTTCTCTAGGTTAGTAATTCATAACTGAAAAAAAACCCTACAAGCTTACCGGTATATTGTGACACTCTCTCTGTAAAGAGCACCTCTAAAATCTGGAGGCTTTACTTGCCCACTACATTATGCTTTTCCAAGGTGTAAGATGTTTCAAATTTCGTCAAAATTCATAGGCGTGGAGTCATGGATTTTTAGTAGCTTCTATGTATACTCAGCTCCTTTCAGAAACAAACCCACTGAAACTGTGGCTGTGTTTCCTGTAATTGAGGAGCAGTATTGAAGAACAGTAGTTGGTACAATTACCATTCAGCTTGGTCCATCTTAGAATATTTGCAGAGTGGCCACAGCTTTCTTCCTCGCTTGGTTGTAATCATGTTAATTATCACAGCGGCAATTCATCTCTTGAGCCACTTGATTATTTGAGCGTTCACCTGTTGCTTAAATGTGTTCTTTTGTTTGTGATAGACACCCTCCTTTCCTGGCTCTTTATTTTTTCTGATAAAATCACCAAGATTTTAAAGGAACAAAAACCATAAAATCTCATATTTTTTTAACTGAAAAGAACACAGCCTCAGATTAGACACGATGGCAAAGGCTGTGTGTTAGTGCTTTCAGTGCTAAAAAACACTAGAGCTTAAAATGTTTAATGAAAGTTGTTAAACTTTAATTTTCTAGCATTATTTAATATTGGCAGAAGATTTTGATGCTTGAAGATTTATTGTTAAAATCAGCAATGTAGTTTGCACATTTGAAAGTAAGCCTAAGTGTGAGAAAGGTCCTTTGCCGCAGAAGCTACCAAAGATATAGAAAACATTTTTTATAGCAGAAATCCTCTGTATAGAAATGCTTGTCCCTTATGTGTTTTCTCCATATTTCTGAGTTAATGAAATACAAACCAATATCCTTTGATAGGTCACGTCTACTGAAGTTAACAAGAGGAGGAAATGCATATGGATGTAGTGAGCTGTCACTCAGCATTTATTTCTGATTGGTAATGCCATACTGCCAAAGTCAGCTCTTCTGCAGTAGAGAACTGAATTAAAAACCTTCATATTAACATACATTATTAATACTACCAAAAGTTAACTGGAAAAAAATGCTGACAAAAAGTGGGGGGTTTTGAGTTATCTTATAAAAGCACCAAATCTTTCCTTTTGTCAGAAAATGGATGTCAATTGTTTAATTACCACAAACTGACTTTACCTGAGAGAAGCAGAGCCATGGCTCTATGGTGCTAGCAAATAAGTACGAGAGAGACCACTGCAGCCTAATTTTAAGATTTTTTTCAATTCTGTTTTTTTACTGATATAATTTACTTGTAACAGGACAAAAAAACCAACAAAACTACCAAAAAAAAAAAACAACCCAGCACAGCAACCTCTCAAACCAATGCACCTTCAACAGCTCCAGAAGGATTCAAGATGTAGAAAAACACCCCACTTTATATGATGCTTCCCTTTGTGACAGCCACAGCTTTTAACAACCTTTCCCTCACTGTCAGAAGCATTTCTGTGAAGGCTGCAGGTAGATGTGTATTGCAGCTACAGCTGAGATCAGCAGGTTCTGCAGCCATGGCTGTTATGTAAGACTCTTCCTCAAAGAGAAAAGTATCTTTTTTGATTAAGAACCTAATACCCTTGAGCTCTCAGCATGACACATAAAGTCCCAGTAACCTAATGGAAAGATTGAGACAGTAGCTCTCAAGAAGGATTTAAATTTGCATCTGGTCCAGAAAAAGAAGTAAGCAAGAAATTTCATACTCACCTGTCTATCTGTACACCAAGGTTTCCATTCAGGCTGGAGACAAGGGGTTGCTAGGGATATGTTTATATTTTGACAGGATATGGCATCCTTTACAGGGAGATTCTTCCCTGCCTGGTGACCATCTAATTTATCCCTGTGTTTCTGAAGACCATGGGCTACACAACAGTAATGTTTTTCTTGTTTTGGAGTAAAAGCCCCAATGACAGCTGTTTGTATTTTTTACTATCACAATTTCCAGCAGTTAACATTAGCAACTACTTTGAAGTGTTCCTTCCAGTGTAATTAATTTCTGAGAATTTAATATACCTGAAATACATCTCTACCTTCAAGGTTCGACACGTTTATCACCTTGCAGATGGCAAGCCCAGGGACAATCTCTTTAATAAGTGTAGAAGAGTTTTTTGTGCTTGTGAAATCTGGGGGAAAAGAACTAAAGCCAGAAAATACAAAATAGGAGGGTTTTGTCGAGAGGTTGTTCTGGGCTAAGGAATGATTAAAAAGTTGATATGAAGACAAAGTGCTAATAGGTATAATTCTTTGATGAGTGCAGAGTGTTAGCAGAACCACCCATAAAAATAAGTTGTTCCTGAGAGTGAAGAATGGGCCAAATCTTACCTTTGCCAGCAACATAAAGATGTCTAGCCTTATACTCCATCAAGGGAGTCCCAGAGAATGAGTGCAATGCAGCATGCACATACAGTTTTTCTGAAGTGAAACTGCAAAGCTGTAGCTAGCATTGCTGTTGAATTCATCAAAGGTGTTAGCTAACTTGGCAGTTTGACCTCTTGAGAAACACTTGGGAATAAGCATGAGAAGTTAGCTTGACTTGACTTCTTGTGCTTTGTTTGGTGCTATTGCTGCTGCCGTTTGGTTTTTGTGAGGGAAATTGCCCTTTTCTTGCATTCTCAGCTCTAGCTGTAAAGCCGACTCCCATGAACAAACTTCTGCCTCGGAAACCTAATGCATAAGATTTGCTTGCCAGCAGTTTACTAGCTGCTATTAAGCACAAAAAATGGTGTCTTAAGGTGTGATCAAGTTTTTACCTTAGCTTTATAAATATTCATTATCTTACATTTCCACTAATTGCTCTAGAGCAAGAGAAAATGTTAATTTTTAATCAATAATGCAGCATCCTTGAGAACATTTTACAAATTAGGACTTCATTGCAGTCCCAGCATATGTTGTCAATGTTGGTTGTTACATGCTAATTAGTTGGGATTTTTTTATATCAGGAGTAACACTGGAAGTACAAACTATGAAACTGTCATTTTGCAAGTTCTCCAGGCAAAGGTCAAGTAAGAGCTCAAGTAATATAGAAGAAGAGGGATGTAGTTACTTGCTGTCTGAATTTACTCTGTGAAATTAGCTGGTAAGGAAATTAACTCCTTTTCCTAATATAGGTTAACCAACTGTATGTGTAATGTACAGGAATTTCTTCTGATTTCACCATTTTAAGGCACCATGATTATAAATTGATGGGTTTTTTGAAGGCTAAGCATTTTAAAGCACATAGATTTATTCATGCAGACTATCAATTACTTTGATATCCTTTGAATTAGCATTCAAGTTGAGGGTCTTTGAACTGAAAGAATTTCATTAATTGAAGGCAAAAGATAGGGAGTCCATAATTCCTTTGGATGTAACTGCCGTGAATCTTGAAATGTGGCAGGAAGAGTCATTAGCAGAGTGCCATTCACACTGGCTCATCAGAAAGGGAGTTTGATGTGATTGCCTCAAGCAGAGTACAGAAGGTCAGCACGGGCCAATACCCTGAGCTAACAGAAATGTAGGAAGTTCACAGGGCTGCATGACAGCTAGCTCCAGTAAGCCTGACTCCTCTGTCTACATGAGTTGTTTCTCTGGAAGAAACCTATTGTCAACTGCTCAAGGCTCTTGCCATTTAAATTCTTAAAGGGATTTTTTTTTATTAGCTGACATTTCTATAATATTCTACACGACTTAACGTTATTTTTAGGGGTGTTAGTAGTAAGGTTCAGTTAGTGATTACGAATCAAGACAATGACCTGCTCCCTCTATTCTATGTGTTTCACTTCCAGTTTTTCTCAGTGTTTAATGCTCGCCTACTGCAGCTCTTCTGTAATTTCACATACTATTAAATGCAAACAAAAAATCTTGAATCTTTGCACACTGAGAAGATATGCGACTGGTCAGGAAGGGCCATTTCTCCACTTCATTTAGCGGAGAGAACTTGGGCACAAAAAGGATGTATGTTTGCGAGGAGACAGCACCTATCACCAGTTCTCAATTCTTTTGTGCTTTAGTTTATCCTGCTGGTACAGGACTGGGCAGGAAGGCACACTTTAATGACTGTAGGAATTTACCTTTCTTCCCCCTGCACCACCAACTTGGGTGGGCACAAATTTGAGAGCAAAGGAGGAAGCGTGGGCTGGCAGAGCCACCCAAGGCAATGAAACATGAGGGGGGCACTGAGGGTCTTTGTCCAATATAAGAAATTTGAAATTATGCTAGTGAGAAGGAGAATATTCCTCTAAACTTTTGCTTTTTGTCTTATCCAGCATCAAAAATATGAGATCTGGAGCTGTTTCAGCTCCTTTGCTAGATTTCAGTTGCAGAAGTTTAAATCTTAACCAGTCCTGTAGTGGACAAAAAACACTTTACTTTTTATATGGCAGTTGAAATTATATGTGCAATTTCATGCCTGCTGGTTTACATCTTTAGAACTGTCTGCCTCACTATTCCCTGCTTATTAATCCTCCACTATCCCATTTTGCCACATTAATGTTAAAGTGAATATTCCCCAAAATGAGAAGTTGAGACACCAAATTGATCCAAGTGGTCTGGTTTTCTGTCTTAGAAATTGCATGTAACTTGATGCCTACAGAGAACTAAAGGGAAGAGATTAAGTCTTCTAAACCTCGGTTATTTATGTTACTTCTGTAGAACACCTACCATTTCTTGAAATGACAGTTCCTGATCTCAGCCTCTATAAGAAGGTTATTTGAGACTAGAATTGATTGAACATATTGGCTTGATTCATTAACCTTTCAAATTACTAAACTCATAAATCTAGAAGAAAGCATGGAAAAGGCTGGAGCTGACTGGTAGCAAAATTGCTCTCATGTAAAGACTACAGTGCAGACAAGGTGGTTTGGTTTTGTTTGGAGGGCTGGGTTTCTTTGGTTTTTGTGGTGGGGTTTTTTTTTTTGTTTGTTTTTTTTGTTTGTTTTTTTTGTTGGGATTCTTTAATGTGGTTTTTTTTTGGTTGGTTGGGTTTTTTTTTTTGCTTACAGAGGGCGAGACTTTCTGTGGTGGTTTTAACTGTGGTTATTACTTTTAAAACTGCTGCCTTTTAAGAACCATGTGAGATGCACTTGGTTGTGGTTGCACGAAAGTTCACACTTAGCCTCTGGGGCTGTGAAAAGGTTCAGCTGATAGTTAAAATAAAAGGCAGACTACTCACTGCAAATCATATCTTAAATCTGGTGACACTTTTGGGGTACTACTTTCCATACCATTACAAGTAAAGGCTCTTTTTCACCTTTCAATTGACATTTCAGGCTGTAGCTGTATTTTCTCTGATAGTCAAGTCTTGAGTTTTTATGTCTCCTGTCACAGTTACAAAATGTTAATGATTTCATTCAAGCAGTCAAAATCTCACACCATTTGTATTATTTATCCATCTTGTCCTACTATCTCTCAATAGTACTTTTGATCACTAATGCTCAGTGACTCTTAAACCTTGATGAAAGTGTATGTCCCTGGGTTATTTGGATGTTTCTTTCTTTATTATTTAACTAAGCGTACTAGGTCTGTGGCCTATCACAGTACCTGCTTTATTTGTTTAGTTTTGGAAGTTCTGGTGCTGTATATACCCTCAGATTCAAGCCTCCCATGCAAGTTTCAGACCTAGAAGTCACCTCTGAATCAACAGGAATCAGAAATGTTGGGGACTGGAAAAATAAGGCAGTCACAAATATTTCATTTGTTAAGTAATATTTCACAGCTCTTCCGTGTATCTCCGATTTTATTCTTGCCTGGCCTTATTTTGAGTCAGCTATGAGTATATGCAGCTTTCCAGGAGGTAAAAAAGTGGAACTTGGTGACAGTAGTGCCAAACAGTGGAGCTCCAGTATTTCTCAGTCTTTTGAATCCAAACTCAAAACATGTGCAGTGTTTGGAAATACCGCTGTGCTGTATGACTTATTTGCCTCTTCTGAGATGGTTTTTCTGGCAAGATGCATTCCTCAAAAAAACAAAAAAAACTTAGGAAATGGTGACCTGGCCAATGGTAATCCAGCTTTTTCATATTTCTTCATTGCTGTCTATCTAGTAGGGAAGATTCAATAAGTTCATTTTGTGAGATCCAGAGATGACAGTATTATGAGGGAAGAGAGCAGAGTGAATGAGGACTTAGAGGGTATATGTATGTGCGTCTGTGTGTCAATATCTAATGTGTAAGAGTAGATACATCTGATAAGAATGATTTAATTTGATCTGATTTTCTAGTTATCCCAGAAATCCATTGAACTACCTTTTTTTCAGATGTAAATTAAATCTAATCAAAAAGCCAAAGCAAATTGCATACCTATTTATTCCACACAAGGGAAGAAAATTCCATAAATAAATTTAGAAGCATAATAGATTTTTTTAATGTTCATTTTATTGCACATGCCCCTTGACAGTTACTTAAATGTTTTGGGGTTTGAGTCATAGATTTTGAGCACACATCTCTTCAAAGAGATTATCAGTGCTGCTTCATTCTAAAATAAACTGTGATATAAGTAAAGCAAAATAAAAATCCTTCAATAATAAAATTTAAATGTACTTTATGTTGTAGTTCAAAAAATTCCAGGTAATTTAAAACACCACTCCTTTAATTTCTAGCTGTTTTCTTCACTTTTTCATCTTAAAAATGTAATAAAGTAGACTTTAAATTATAAATGTGAATATATATACAGTGTATTTAATAAAAATATATTAAAATATTGCATACACTATATACATATTCTCATGTACTGTTAGCTGATTCAAAAAAACTTCAAGTCAAATTTAAATATTCCAACATTGAGACCAGTTCACTTACTAACAGGAGACTTGTTTTGATCCATATCTGTATAACTTGGTCTAAAATAGGGGTAGGTGGAAACAGATACAGTGCTAGTTTAAGCTCATTTGAACAGTCATCCAACTGAGATGATGCTACAGATGGAAATATTTCAATTCAGTAACTGTAATAGAATACCTAAGTAATGTCTGCTCATTGGGGTTTTTTTATGGGTGTTTTCTTTGGTTTTTTTTTTTTTCATTTAGCCTTTGAAGAACAAAAATCAGGACTTACTTCAAAATACTACAGCACAAAAAAAGGGAGAGATGCATAGACACAGAGAAACATACTGGGAGGTTAAACAGTTTCCTCGGACAAATTCCTCCTCATGGTAATACATTAATTTGTCCTAGGGTTACCCTCCACCTTTGCCTTGTACTTCTTCAAGTACCCCTCATCAGGATTTAGAGGATTCATAACATTTCTGGGATGAGCTTTACTGATAAAGAAAAAATTAGCATGGAAGCACTCAAAACAATAAGAAGTGTCACTGCCTGGCATTAATTTTAAAGTGAAGATCCCAGCAACATTGATTATTTTCAGCTATTTCAGTATTTTCAAAGCCACAAAATGATCTCTCTCAGGCTATCAAAGGCTATTTTAGGATTATTTGAATCCTTTGTAAGAAAAGTCCTTGAGGATTCACTGCCATTTTTGATCCACATGTGTAGCTTTCATATTGATTGAACTGAAATTTTCATGAGAAGAAATCTTGTAGCATCTTTCTCTTTTCTACCTCTGGGTAAAGCTCTGCTCCCCACATCTCGATTAAATCAGCATTGACCTTGCTGCTCCCAGCAGAAAACACAAAAGTTCATCTTGTCACATTTTTCCCCTGTTGTTTTCAAGAAGTTGTTGTGCTCTCCAGAACTGTAGGATCAAACCTCCAAAAACATATCCAAAGCACACCATGGACATATTACAAATGCAATCTCTATATTGAAGGTAACCACTTGTGCAATTCAACGCTCTTCTTCTGGAAACAGAATCAGAAGTTCATCAAAATGAATTTTACAGTCCTCATTTGCACTGCTGGCTAACCTCAAGCCTCCCTAAATTGCTGTCTAGGAAGGCGGTGGGCCATGTGCCAGGCTGAACTTCGTAGTGGGGATTATTAGGACAGAGCAAAAAAGCATTATTGATAGAGCGTGTGTACCATAACTGGGTGTCACTGCCAGTCAGTAATTTGGTATAGAGGACAAGCTGCACAGGAGATATGTGAAGACCTGGACATTGAGAAAAATAGATCCTGCAAAACTGTTTGGGGTTTTTTTTCCCTTCTTCTCTGCAGAGGGGCTTGTACACATATGTATTTCATACAAAACATAGAACAGAGACCTACAGTGAAGGTGATGCTTCCTGAATCCTGATGATGGAGGGATATTTTTATAGAACGTTCCTGAATAGGGAATGAATAGATCAAAGACAGGTATAATTGATTTGAAGGCACTATGTTTTCTATGTTGTTCTCTACATTTTATTGGGCATTTACTCAAAAAGAAATTGCAGCATATTTTGCATTTTGATTATTCTGACTTTTAAAAATAGACTTCTCAAGTAGTTTTAACAGCCCATTATATTTTGTCATATATCTAGAATATGGTACAGATATTTTATTTTTCACTTCTTCCATTTTTTTTGTACTGGAATTTTAAAAAATCCTTTATTAGGTACTGGAACTTATGCCATACTATATTCCTAGAGTACAATGGACCAAACCCCTCAAGCTCATTCAGTTAGGTTTGCTAACATTTATGCTTTTAACTACTGAATGATTTTCAGAGGCTTCTGTTGTATTACCTTGAAAGGCTTTTTTCTTCCTAAGAAGCAGTTTTGTAAGGCTGGGTATTTTAGAGGCTTATTAAAGCCCTGGTCAGGGAGGATTGTTTGTTGGGTTTGAATGTTTTTGGGTTTTTTTTTTCTGTTTTACTGTTGTGTTTGGATGAGTATTAAAATCATGTATGTTGCAGATTGGATTCTTCACTAAAACTTGTTTCTTCCGGCATTCTCCCCTAGACTGCAAAAGTCACATCCAAATTCATTAGTCCCTTTCTATTTGCAAGCCAAGTAAGATGCTCTGACTGGTTATTTTTCATCTTTCTTGGGGGCATTTGGTGTATATGAGTGCAGATGTTTTTCCTCAGCTTTGTCTTTGATGATATGTGTATTACAGCAGAGTTTACAGGATCAAAGCCAGAAAGACTTAATAAATTCTTTATGTCTAAGCAGTTTTTTGTCTCCAATCGGACTGGAACGTGTATGTTGATTGGAATTTCTTCTGCAGATAGTAAAGGGGGATAAGAAGAGTTGATACTCGGTTTTCGTTTTACTAGAACTGTGGCCTGGTAAAAACAGGACATAAAGAAAGCAGAAATAACGTCTGAAAATCTGGGACTCAGAAGTTGTCCAGCCACAGCCTGATCTGCTGTGCTTAACAGAAATAGGTCACGTATTCAGCAGAAGAGATATTAAAGCAGTAGGCATATTTGCCAGTTTGGATGGCTTTGTTCAGTTGTCATTACCTGCTACAAAATGATGTCAGATACAAGATGTATGTATACATGGAAGGAGTAGAAAGCAATGATGCCTGGGTAGCACCCAGAAGACAAGTAGGATTTAATGAGCTCTCAGGCTAAGCCGTGGTCCATTAGCTTTGGCTCTCAGGCCGGGCATGCGGGGCCAGCCCGGGCCCGGCGGGAAGGGTCTGCCCTGCCGCCCCCGGCACCAGCCGCGCTGCTGAGCTGCCGTCTGCCACCAGCTCTGCCGTCACTGCTGTCACTGCCGACTCGGGGCTGGGACCTGATCATTCCCAACTCCCTTGACTGGCATCCAGGGCTTTTCCCTTTAGGATTTCAGACCTCGTTGTGTTGCTGCAACTTTCCCTCTTGAAAGTTAGCTTATTTTTCTTTCCCTGTCGAATTCTTGCCCTGTTAACAAGCCCCAGCTCAGCAACTGTCCCCATTTGTAATTTTTGTTTTCTCATCTTTCTATTCTTTCAGACAGCTCTTTCTCCTAATTTAGTCATTTTCTCGAAAGCCAGAGGCATAGTAACACAGTTGCGTTGGATCAGAGCTGGGCCTCAAGTTCTGGAAACACAGCCAGGCAGGGCCCTGGGAGTCAGAGGGGCAGCTTACCAAGTGTTGCTCTTGATTTTTGCTATAGCCTATTTTTGTTACTGTTAATATTTAGTTTTATCAATTTTTTGACAACTAAACAATAACAATTCTGAACATTTTGTTTGTGGAAGCATAGCATTACATGCTGCTTTTCTCCTTATACCAATATAGGCAGTTGCTCTATAATTGACCAATATTTCATCTTTCCACATTGACCTATATATTGACCTATTTCATCTTTCCCTACATTTTTCAACCATTTACATTGTTTTCTCTTCACAATCAACTTCAGGTGCATAGCATATTCTGTAGGCTTATGATACAAATTCTAACACCAGGAAATGTGTGTATTGCATGCATTACAGAGGAAAGTAAGTTATATTTCCATGACGAAAATGGAAGTTCTGTGTTTTCATTCCACATCATAACTACGTTATCTTGCTATGTTCACAGAAGCAGTTCTTATAAATTAATATTTATGTAAGGGCTGAAAATACCCAAATATTCAGTGAACTATTTTTTCTAGCATAGATTTACTTTTGGTACAGATTCCTTTTTTGAATGCAATTTCTCTGTTTCAATGGATTTTGTATACTTATGCAAATTACTACTCAGGTTACATAAATTTAGTTTGAGGTCATTATATGGATAATTTGTTACTTAGTAAAGTAGTTCGCCAGGTTATGAGACATTAATCCTCCAATAGGACTTTAATTAGGAGAGATGAACTAAATAATTCATAGCAAGACTTGGCCTGAAAACATTTATACTACACGATTATACCATTTCACATGCAGTGACAAATTGTTTTGGTGTAGTCTGGAAATAGCAGAACTTAATTAATTGCTTCCAAGGTTTTAGACATCTGTGATAGGTTCTTTAAATGCATTAGATTGGAAATTCATACAAAGGCTAAAAATAGAGTTCAAATCCTTGGGGTTAAAAAGCTGAGATGAGAAGGGAGCTTGCAGAAAAGAGCAGGAAGAAGCTGAAAGAGCAGAGCAATGGCAGCTAACTAGCATGTCCAATTCCCCTAATATTATTTTTGCAAAACTGAACTGGAAATTATTAAGTATGGGAAACGCCATGGTTTTAGATTTGAGTAAAAGGAATGTGCCTTTTGCATATCTGGTCCATTAGATGGAAGAGGTGGCTGCAAAAGGAGCCCTGAATAGTTTAAAGAATATACAACCAAGTAAAAAAAAAATAGGCAAGATGTTTTCCTGTTCTGAAATCACATGGCAGATGAAATCAACTAAATTAAAATAATTTATTAGACTGGAAGGAGATACTACTTAAAAAAAAAAAAATCCCAAGCAAAATAAGCTGGATTTTGTAGTAACCCAAGGATCAATATATGTCATTAAGTGGTGTTTTCAGATGATGAATTGGTGAATCATGCTGTTATTGCACCTATAGCTACTGGGAAGAGCAAATAGCAAAGAATTATAGTCATATGATCATATATAGCTGAGGAAAAAAAACCTCTTTTGGTAAGCATATTTACTAATTTATGCCATGGAGGAGGGTATTTTTCCTACGAACAAGAGACCGCATTGAACACTTGCATTGTGAACTCTAAAAGATGGAAATTCGTTACCCCAAGCCTGGAATTAATCTCTGAGAATGGTCCTTTTGAGTATGGACAAATAACCAATTTTTTTTCTTTGCCGTCAAGTTGCTGACCTTTACATGTAGCCTCGCAGCTGGAGCACTCATCCAGTGCTCTCAAGTCTGCCTTTAGTTTCCTCTGTGGCCTGAGAAGATTCAAATGCACGTTGCTACCTCTCAGGAGGACATCTGGGTTCAGTAAAAGAAGCTGCACCATTGTGCTGAATGCATCTGTGGGAGACCAGAAAATGAGCAATCAAAAGGGAAAGGAATGGAAAAGAGAAGTCATTTGCAGACTAGGCGGTGGGAAAGGGCAGTTTGAACATGATGCAGACTGAAAAGCGTGTTTTATCTGTGACTGCTTTCTGACTTTTTGCTGGAGATAACTGCTGTACACCTACCAGCAGAGCTTGAGGTTATACTTGTTTAATTTATTGGTGTGGCAATGGCTTGTGGGGACACCTTGAAGTTTGTGAAACATCCTAAGTCCAGGCTGCTACCTTGCACTTAAACTGCATGTTAGGTGCCTTAGCACTTGTGCTGATTTAGACCTTCATCACTTGAGTTTCAGGTTCTCTGTCAGTTTGTGAAAGTGCTGAACTGAAAACCTACTCTGCCCAAAGCACTGGCATTAGGAACAGTGCCACTGAGGAAAGCAACGGGTGTGACAACAACAGGAGGTGTCTGAAATAAGAAGGGAAATCATAGTAGCCACCCAGTAGCTCCTATTGCTAGAGTGCACATAGCTAGGCTCATTCATAATGGATTTCACTGGTAGCTCTCTGAAGTGATCCTGGGAATTCTCAGATCATCTTCTGCTTCTGGGACTATTTTAAACCTATAGAAAATTTCAAACATATTTAATAAAGAAAGGATCTGACGTCCCCCTCAGAAGCAAAACCTCTCTATGTATTACAAAAAGATATTGTCGAGATACAAGAGGTAGAAGAAAAGGAACCTGTAGGGTCTCAGTGAAACAATATAGTTATATCAAAAGGGGTAAACAGTTAGAGTACACTTACTGATTATATTTGTCCAATGCCCATACGTGAGTTAGGTTGAGGCTGAATTTTATGGGCTACATGTGAGCAAAGAAATCGCATTTCACAACTTCAAAGCCATTGCTTTACTTCATAATCATCCAAAATCAGATTAAGTTTTCTTGTTCCATTTTTCAGTCAGAAACACATTTTTACAGAAGCTACTTTTTAGCAAGACAGGGCACTTAGAAGGAACTGCAGCAAACTCTTTCTATTCACTTATCAAAGCAGGGCCCATTATAAAACAACAATAGATGTTAACAAAAGGAAGTTAATCTGTATTGTATAAATAAAAAGCTAGAGAACATCAAAGCTACTTGCAATATCTTATGTTTCTTTAAAGTTTTGTTCAGTTCCCCCTCTTTGCATCCATGTGATGAAGCTTATTTAAGGAGCCCAGCTAAAATATTTAGCATTAGAGAAAAACAAAAGAACAGCCTCCATGAAGGAGAAAAATGCAGCTGAGTGAGGAAGATGTCACAAACAGCTTAGCTGTCACTAGCTGTGATATATTGCTGAGGCAAAGCCCTGCAGACAGGCTTTAGTTGGCTGCTGCCTTCCTCAACATGAGAGGTCAGTGCCCTGAGCAGCTCCAGCAGCACTGCTGGTAGGAATCACAGGAGCACACTCTATCCCTTCAGCATCCATAGTCCCACTGCCTGCCTGAAAATGAGCCTGGATTTCAAACTAGCTGATGCTGCCATTATTTTTCCTCCCAGTTCACCTGAAAAAACATCAGCTGTTGGTCTTGCAGGGCCTGCTCCTGCTTCTTGTATGAAGGTTTGGACCCTGCTGCATGTCTACTCAGGTGTTCTGAGTTTGTTCTGAAGAAATTGATAGACGTGACGGCTCCTTGTGTGCAGTAGGAGCAGCACCAGTGTCTGTGCCATTGAAGAACATATGCCAAGATGGCACCAAAGCAGTGTGTACCTGATGTCTTAAAACCAAAATCAAGAAGAGAAAAAATTAAGTAAAGTGGAACTCTCAAGGCAAATTGGTAGTGGAGGAGTCTAGTACAAAAGCATCCTTTGCCAAGATGAACCTTTACATGTGAAGGATGCAGAGCAAAGGCAGCCGTGCCAGTAGAATTCAGCATGATCTGTCTCACTGTAGCCTGGCTGCTGGGACAACTTCAGGCAGTGGTAGATACAGCCCAAGTTTCCTTCCCTACAACAGAGTCCAGAAAACCTGAGATAGGTGTCCTTCCAGGGCTAGATTGCCTCTGTCATTCTCTGAAGGGTTTTTTAATGTAAAGCGTGTTGTGTAAAGCTGCTATGGATGCATCTCAGTTTGCTGTATAGATTTTTCGAGGGCAGAACAGGTGCTTGGTTTGCCTGCTTGGAGAAGCTACCAGGACAACTAATGGAGAAGTCCTGCACTGATGCCACTCAGAGGCTAATTGCTAGTTATGTCATAGGTGAAATCAGCCTGTGAAATTTTGATGTAAGTGAAGTGACCTGTAGGATTTATGGTTCTCCAGAAAGATTCCTACAACTGGATAATATAGATACCATTCAGTTCTTTTAACTTTGGGGGAAAAAAGCCCCTAGCATGCAAACCAAAAACCCAAGAGCCATCTTCAAAATATTAGACTGTGTTGTTATTTAGTAGTCATCCTCACTAAGAAGGTTACAAAAATGAAGAATACGTGCCGTTTCTCGAGCTATTTAAGTATATTTTGCATTTTTCTTATTTTTCAAACCATTACTTAGATGCGTACAACCATCCTAAGTCTACCACTCCAATTGTGAGATGGATCTTAAAATAAGGAGATCTTGTATAACTCAAGCAGGGCTTGCATATTTTACTGTTTACAAAAACACTTACTCAATATTGGAAATTTCAAGAAATACAAAATCTTACTATAAAAGGGGAAAAAGTAATAAAAAATATATATAAAAGGCTGAGCCTTGCAGGAGCAGCCACACACAGCCTCCTGGGAGTCTTGTGCTGCTTGTGAGGCACAGATGTGTGTTGGGGAATATAAAAGTCAACTTGAACATAATGCATCATATAGATAGATATTGATGATATAGATTAGATATGGATGGTATAGATTAGATACAGATTAGATATAGCTATAAATAAATATATATTAAACTAGAAAAGACCTCTTGTCTTCCACAGAAAACTCTTCTGTGTCTATGAGTCAGGAAGGGCTGAAAAACACTGAACTAGCAAATAGACAGCTGTTGGTATTATCTGAATTGGGGTGTTTTCACTTCATCCTGGTCGTAGTGTAGAGAGAAGTTTGAAAGGATGTCTCTTATGCTTTCTTGCTATAACACTGCATTAACTTTTGGATAGAAATAAATCAAGTGCTAATGCTGCTTTTGTGGAAATACAGTATTCATGATTACTAGTAGTTAGGGAAATAATTCACTCTGTTCAGAAACTCTTGACTCTGCTTTCATTTACTGCTGCTTGTCAAAAATGAGAGATACTGTATAAAATACCTGCATAATAAAGTAATCCGTAAAACTAGTGGTTATATTCAGAAGACGCATTCAGAATGTTCTATGTTCAGAACATTAGGTAGCATATTGTAGCTCCATGGCTCTGGGTATGTGCTAAATTTACTCACCAATATTCAGTGTTTTAAAAGCTTAATTAGGCTGGAAAACAGAGCTAATTTTTGTACTGCCTTCTGGTACCCTTGCAGAAATGTTTCAAAAGTGAAATAAAGCTTTTGAAGCTTGCCCGTATTGAGCCGCTCAAGGTGGTGTTTCTTGATAGCTCCTGCCAGACTTTTGCACAGCCAGATCATCTGGTGGATTAAAGTTGGTCTGTAATTAGGCACAGTTACATGCCTGGTCTCTGCTATGTGATGGCAGCCATCCAGTAGTGACTTTAACCTTTACAAAACTTCCTGAATTTTACTTTTTGCAAATCCCCGTGTAAAAAAGAAATGCCCTTCTCCCCGTTAACCAAGAGCCACTACCTTAGAACTCCTTCTGTGTACTGACAATTCTTCTTCAGTGCCTTTCAATGTGTTAAACCTGTATCTCTCTGAGATGGTGCCATCCACACAGACCTTCATGAGAACTCCCATGAGCAAAGAGTATTGACAAAATGTGTAGTTAAGTCTTAACGGGGTGTCTTCTGAGCAATCCTCTGCCCACAGGAAAACCATCTCACTCTCCTTTGATGTGACCTGACCCTAGCTATTATGACACTATATTCTTCAGCCATTAATGTTTCTCTCTGCAGTATTTGTTTATAACTTTGCAAGGGGGTCTTTTGGCCCTCCTTGGCCTGTTATTAGAGTGGGAAGTATTGGTGGAGGAAGCTTCGTGAAAATATTAATGGGAAAAGAATGAAGAGGGAGGTGAAGTTTGCTTTAGTCTACAGAGCAACTTCCTTTGACTGGCTTGTAAAACTAACTTTTATTAAAATGCAATTTAAAAAAATACTTTGAAATGTCTACTAACAAGTATATTAAATGTTCAGCAGTCTGTGGTTTGGAATATATTATGCAGTGATCTTTAGGCCTGCATTGTTTGGGCTTCTTACAAAGCCACAAAGTGGGGTGTGCCTGGACCTAGTTTTGGTGCAGAAAGCTCTCCCTGTTCCTTGGTATAACCTTAACTGTGTGAAATGTAGATTGATTTTGTCCCATAACAACAACATAATAATGAGACAAATTGATAGTTTTATAACTTCTAATACTTCTTTAATGGTATATTGTATCATAATGGCAACTAATCAACCTCTCTATACCAACCTGGGTTCATAGAATTGTTTGGGTTGGAAGGGACCTTTAAAATCATCACATCCAGCCATTAAAACTAGCATGGCCAAATTCACCACTTATCCAAGTCCCTAAGTGCCACATCTAAAGGTCTTTTAAATACCTCCAAGGATGGGGACCCAGCCAGTTTCCTGGGGAGCCTGTTCCAATGCCTGACCACCCTGTTGGTGAATATATTTTTTTAATACCCTGGCTATACCTCCCCTGGCACAACTTGAGGCCTTTTCATCTTGTTTTGTTGCTTGTTACTTGGAAAAGAGACTGATCTGCTACCTGGCTACAACCTCCTCCTTTCAGGCTCTTGTACAGAGTGAGAAGATCTCTGGTTATCATTAAGGCTACAAGACTACCTGTGTAGATCTCTCATACTGGTGTTTTTATTTTTATATCTTTGTGGTGTTAATTCAATGCTATTGGAGGTACATCAGGTGTTTGTGTGGCCAGACCTAAATGGCAAGTGTCCAGTATGGTCTGGGATCCCTCACATGTGAATAGCAGAGACTTTGGCTATGAAGCCTGCAAGAGCCATGAAATCTGTTGGAGAGTAAAAAAGCATAAGCCAGGAGCTGGGTTTGCCAAAGAGAATCTTTAGCAGGTGACTTGAAAAACTGCCACTGATACCTGCTGGAACCAGCTGTCAAAACCTAATATGCTGATTTGGTGTAGCAGCTTTTCTCTTTTAGTTGTTCCTTTTATGTATTGCAGACTTTTCTGTGTGAATGGGAATAATTATGTTATATACTGCACTGTGCTATTTTAACTGTGGGTAAAAGGTGATAAATGTGCAAGAAAGAAAAGGGAAGTGGTGAGATGCATAAGATAATAAATCACTTTCATGTCTTGCAAATAGTAAATGCATGTAAAATGAAAATGTTTCCTTAGGTTTCACTACTTGTCAGTTAAAGTTCTGCCATGTTCTCCAGAGCAGGAGGCAGGAAAAACCATGCTGGATCATTTCCTTGAATACAGCTTGGGAAAAAATCTTTTAAATGGAAACCTCCATTCCACAAATTATCCTTTGCTTATTGCATCTTAATAATAAAAGAAGAATGTGCTCACAAGTTGATTAGGTAATTCTTATTATTGAAATGCTGTTTTCAACCAAAAATGACCTTTTCTCACATTTATTGGGAAACCAGCTTTAAGACACATTAAACTAAAGCTTTTGTGCTGGTGCTGTAAAGCTGCCATCCATGAAGATGATCTTCAGTTTGTTTGCTCTCTACAGCCCTTATTACAGGCATCTGGCTGCTCAATAAGCTTTTGGAGAGAGGAGGGGATCTCTCATATTTTGTCTCCGTCTTCCTGGTCTTTCAGTCTCTGCTGCATGTTATTGTCAGCTTTACAAAGCTTTTGCTCTGCTAAAATTTTGTGCATAAAGAAGGATGAATAAGAAGGGGTTTTAGGTAAAAGATTGTTCACTGAAGATTATGCAGCAGTCTTATTGCGTGGGGTAGTGCATCAATGTTATCTTTAGATGTTGAATAAGATGATTTTGTTTTAATTAAGTTATTTTAGAGAATGTAAACTTGCTATTTTCAAATTTGCTTCTTATCTCCATTATAGTTCTATTACTAGTTTTCTAATAATCACATTTTATATTAAATAAACTTTAGCTCATTTCTGAACCCTTCTCATCCTGCTAAACAACATTGGAAGTACAAATAAGGTTCTAACCATGCTGACATTTGAAAGAAGGAAAAAGAAATTAGATGTGGTGGTATTTGAGAAATGCTTTCACCTGCTGTCTTTTATGTTTCTTCTTTTCTGTGGAGAGATTTTTTTTTTCAGAGCAGAATTTTTGTTTGTCTAACATTGCTTTATGTGGTTTTTATTGTTAATGATCATGGTAGGGAGTTTCCTTAGAATATTGGGTTTTGCTACAAAACTTTCAATATTTCATATTTTCCTGAAGCATTTTAAAGTACTTAAGCATCTGGTTTTCTGTAGATCAGCTTCTCCTTTTTGTGTGAAAGTGAAAATAGAAACCTTACTGAAGATTTTAGCTGTGTATTTTTTCAAGCTGTAGTTTTTCAATAATCAGTCATTGTGTACCACAGCTATGGTATGTGAATTGTGCTCCTCTATGTGTTGCTAAGCAAAGCTTTCACTATATTTTATGCCTGTGCTGTTCTGTGCTATGTAATTTACAGCAGTGCTATAGAGGATAGATTGTTTTACATTGAGAGTAGGGTCTTAAAGCATTACTTAAAGCATTCTCAACACAGGTATCCACATCTGAACCAGATGAGTAGATCCCCGCTCTGTAGTCGGTGCAGAGAAAAAGCCTTTCTAGGATGTGGTAAAAATCATCCGAAAGTTAGTGCCAAATATACAACAGAAGTGTTTGTTTCTTTCCACTGACAGTAAAAGTCATCTAGAAGTTGTCATTCTCTAGACATTTAAAGTGACATTTCTATCAACCATTCTCTCAGCTGTGGAAAGTGCAGAGTTGAGAGCATTGCTTACTGGCGGTCCGTAATGCCTCCGTGTGTTCAAGTTAATTGCTGTGTGGTTTTTAACCTCTTTTGAAAGAAAACATTGTGGGTCTGGGGACAAGAAGGTTTGGCTTTTAGATGGGTGATAATTTTTAAACAGTAGCTATACCTTATGGCTTGATACCTAGGGATGTCAAAAATAGCACAGTGAAAGAGAGCGGGATTTGTGGGCAGAGGGCAGGTGATGATAGTCAGAAGTACCCCATAAAAGCTATTTATCAAGTGGTTTTACTGCACAAAGAATTCAATTTATTCTGTTGGTAGTTACCACATAACATTTTTTTGCTGTGATTCATCATAACCTTTGGCTCTGTCACTGCAAGGGGGACAGTGACTTTCATTCTGTCCCTGTGCAGGAGAATGGCAGAAACTCCTAATTTTCCCCACACCTTCTCATGAGGCTTTGTAGAAGATCTTAATGGTGTCATGCTTTACCTAAGATTTTGTGGGATACCTCTGTCTGCAATTTCAAAGAATTAAAATAGATTTGGAAAAAACATGTCTTTTATGCCCTGATTGCTTGATGACCTGCCACAAGAGTGCAACCTCTCTGCTACTGATATACAAGCTACTTGGGATTATAAAACACAAGCTCTTTTAAGTATCAAATGAAATAAACTGTGATTTGGGTTGGGCTTTTTTTGGTTTGGTTTGGTTTTTTGATGCTTTTTATTGTAAAAGAAAGGCTGTTGTGTGCTGATAAAAATCTCCTAGAAGACTGTAAAAAACCTTTTTAATAAAGAAAACATTCTGTTGTGCATACGTTGGACAAACAGACAAGATATGTCCACAGTTAAGTGTTCTAAAATCATTCAAGGGAAAATGGAGCACAAACCATGAATTGTCTGTCTATACTCTTCTACCACATAAAGTTATCCATTCATATATAATATGAAGGTAGACTGGAATTCAGGCTGTATGTCTCAATTCATTTACATAAGAAGATAGTTCACAATGCAGTATAATTAGCCACAGTACCCAAAATTAGAGGAGAACTTTTTTTCTGAGAGGATGAAGTGCTCTGTGTTTGGCTTTTTTTTTTTTCAGGAAACGTCAGTATTAGTTCTCACATAGACATTGAAATTATGTGATGTTATTATTTCAGATGCTACCATCCCAAAGACTAAATTTAAGCAGGTTTTGACAGAAACATGACTAAAGTTCAAAGCATTTCTTTCCTTCAGGCACATTTTAATTCTAAAAATAATTAATATTGTGTCATGTCTACAGTAAAACCTATTGGACCTTTTAGTTATGTCTTAAAAAAAGAGAAACAGCAAAGAAAGTTTTCATCAAAGAAATTCCAGTGTACAAACAGGAGTTATTAATGTTTGGATGCAGTGTTGTGTCATAAACTACATGAGAGCTACAGGGACCAATATTTATTAATGATGTATGTCACCTCCTAGGGCATCATCTGTAAATTCTGGGCTGGCTTTCATGTTCAACATCACAGTACAGACATGGAAGCTGTTTATAGTGCCAGTGAACTGTGTGAATGAAGAGCAGTCTGATACTAATATATTTTAAGTCTGAGGAAAAAAATACAGCACTCAGAAGATAATAGTTTTCTTCCTTAAAAATTAAAGACCAAAGGAGAATAAGAGTAGACAAATGCCTCAATTTGCTCTTAATTTATTCAGATGTGTGATTCTGTGGCTGGGTAGGATAATTTGGTTATTTAGGTGAATTTCTGACTTTATGCAAATAAAAATTCAATGAGGCAGAAAATGAGAATTCCACTGTAAATAGAAGCTGTTCTTTTTACTCACAGTTAACTGATTGGAACAAGTGGAAATTAAAAGCAAGCCTGGAATTTAGTGACCCACTGATAAGATGCCTCAATTCAAGTAGCACAAGGGTAGAAGAGAAATTCATCAGGTTCAGGAAATAATATGCAAGGGTGCTAATACCAGACAAAGAAAGGTCGATTTTCAAATTGTGTGAGCTTCATCAGGAGTTTCTCCCAGACTCTATATGTATGTATGTATGTATAATTCTATTATACATACATACGTACACACACACACAAAGACGTATATACATTTGTAGTATATATATTGTACTGTCCATTTTACACATAACTTTGTTTTTTAAAGGCACGTTCATTTTCTGATGGCATATTTATCTACAGACTTTATTTTGATCCCTCAGTAATTATTAAAAAGAAAAGATTCTTAACATTACACTTCTGGCTCCTGTAAGATTTACACAGGAAAGTTGTAATCTCCACAGCTGATTTCTGTGTGCATGACAAATCATGTGAGGAAGCACATCTTTCTTGGATGGTTATTGCAGCAGAAGTACTGAAGTCATAGTTAAATACTCCAGTATCTCTAGTGTGCAAATGTTTTTTAAAACTCAGTTTTGATCTACTGACACTATTTTTTTAATTTATACATTTTGTGGTTATGCAAGTGCATCTCCAGAGAAGGGCTTTAAAATTAATATTATTTGGGCTTTTCAGTCACGTTTTCCAAAGACTTCCTTTTTCTCAGTTGTCTTTATAATATAATTTCCCTTAAGTAATTATATAACTAGGCAGACTAGTCTTCATCTAGTCTCTAGTGATCTTTCACAAGCTAGAAACAGATTCATAGTGAGAGAGAGTGAAATTTCTGTCAGGTGGCAAAAGTCTCAGCTGAAGTCCTAACAAAGGATTTTGAAATCTGGACTAAAACCTAGATTTTCAAACCCCTTTTCTGGGTCTTATTTCTTAGTAGGGAAGCAGAAAACTGCTAGTGAGAGAACAGATTTTTCAAGGAGGCAATCATGACACTTCCACACTTCCCCTCACCTGTTTAAATTAACTATACACTGTAGAGGTAGAAATAAAGCTGAAGGCTACAGAATTCAAAGTGGTGGGGTTTTGTTTGCTGGTTTATTTCAAGTCTTATTTGTAGCTTATGGTGAAATAAAGCTTCTGTATTTAAAAAGATGACAGATGAGATTATGAGAGTACAGAATTCAGCTGAAAAAAATTATTAAGAGATTTTTAGATATCTTCTAGTATACAGTTGGAACTGGCGTAAACAAAGAAAAAAGTGGATTTGTTCTTACTTTATTAATGCCTTTGATTTGTACTGTTGGTTACAGACACTTGCTTTCCTGACAAAAGGAGAGTATCAACCTGCTGGTTTGGATTTTTTTGTGTGGTGGGTTTTGGGTTTTTTTCTTTAATGATGTGATTTGCCATTTGTACATTACCAGCAGGAAAAGGCAGTAACATCACCTATCATTGAGTTCTATTAACTTTTACCTCTCACTTACATATTTAAAAAGTAATAATTAAAATTTATCTTTTTCACCCTCTTTCACTTAATTTAGAAGGGAGATTTAACAGACAGGGGACACTTAGGTGTTAATGAGTGTAAAGTGTGTAATCCTGATAAAGGCTGGGAAGGGTATTTTTTGCTTTTATTCATATGCATTTCTAGTACTATATTAGAAAAAATACTTCAGGCCACTGTCAAATCTGCTGTAGCTTTTTTAAGATGGTAAGTGGAGAGGAGATGTGCTGCCATCTAAAAAAGTTCTCATGGAATCTACTTGATAAAAATCAGCACAATACTTTCTCTTTCTTCACACACATCACCTGAGAGGTTTCATCCTTCCAGATTCACTCTTTGAGCTTTTTCTCTGATGTGCAGGCATGAGGCCTTGGCAGAAGTTTGATGATTGCACTTTGCTTTCCGTTGTATTCAGTAGAACTTTTCAATGAAATGGAATATAATCCCTGTGAGTTTTCAGGGAAATAGCGTTTTGATGTTGAAGGGCAGAAATCTTCTCTGACCTAAATTTTTGGAAGCGACTAATGCTTTGGGGAATTGCATTTTTTAATGCTTGAGCTGAGGTTATGTAAGGAGACCTTTTATGTTAGATGACTACTAACAATTGGGGAATTGACAAATCTTAAATTATCTAAATTGGTTGTCTGAATATTCATGCCATAAAAATGGATGCAATACAGTTTATTCTCTCAAATTGTGTAAAATAAATACTTTTTTTTTCAGTATTGCAAAATCTACGCATATTAAGTGGTGCACAAAAATGCGATAACATGAATTAAGGCAGGATTATTTTTTCGCTTCAGATGGAATTGCTCCTCATATCTTTCCCCCTCTCTTCCTGACTTATTTTACAAAAACTGCATTAATTTTTATGGAAAATGTTAGCATATGAACAAAAATGTAAAGCCACAGAAGTCAGAAAAATAAAAAGTAGGGTGCTTTTGATCTCTGTCACTTTTCCTATCCGGTGAAGATATGCAGGATTTTGTTACTGAGATTTGCAGTGCTAAACATGTGGCAGAAAGGAGCTGCTACTGGAAGAAATATTTTTGTCCTTTGATTTCTGTGCAATTTTTACGTCTTTTCAACAGGAGTACCTCAAATTTTGCTTGTTTGTTTCTCTGGATCATGTAAATTATTTTTGTTAAATTCCATTGTAATTCCATCTCGTCACCTTGCAAAGAAAATGTGAGTAAAGAGATACTTCATTTGAAGGAGGGATAGAGAGGTGGATGTAAGGTTTCTTTAGTCTCTGATGGAATAAAATTTGTAGATAGTTGTACCCTGACTGAGTGCCTTTGGTTGGTGGTCCAGCAAATGTAAAGGAGCTTTTCTAATTGCGCTTCTTGTAGCCAGTTTTTCACACAGGTATTTAGAATTTCAAAGAAATTCTAGCATGCCAATAAAAACTCTATTATTTTACACAGATTAAAGCAGCTGGGAATCACACTTCTTTCAAGGTGGTCCGAAGTCTTCATGACATATCTGCATTAATTTCCCTGTGCTGTATGAAGTGTATAAATATGTTCTTAGAAAAAATTATATCAGTTTTGAAATGCAAATAAATATTTGTCCTCTAATTTAGGCAATCTCTGGGTACCTTCAAAGCAGGTGACACCTGCATCAATATAATGTAAAAACAATGGATATTACTTAGAGAAAAGAGTTTCAGCCAGAGAAGCAAGGTGTTCTTAACTTATTTACATCTTTTTACATGTTGTTCAGGAGGATGGAGTTTAGTGAAAAAAATGGAAACATAATCAACAGAACAAAGGCTAGCTAGAAATGTGTTTCCAAACCCTTTACATTTCCATGGGTTTCAATATTTGGTAGATTTAGAAGTACTGCTTCTGAAGTTAACTGAAGTTAATTTGTTGTATATGAGAACTGAAACTGTTTTTAAGTGACTTGCAGAATAAACTGCTGAATTTTAGACAACTTGTAAAAAATGGATGTTGATAACATTGGATGAAATTTAAGTCAACATGATTGAAACTTATATCTGGAAGGATTGTGTATCTTAAAGCTCATTCTTTGATACTGAGCATATCCATGCCCCATTAAAAAGCTAGCTTTAGCAATTAGGAAAAAGTTTCTAATGTGTGGGATGCCTAAAGATGCAGTGAATGCCTGGCAGAGTTTTGGAGTCACATGCATCTGAATCCTACTGATTGGCAAGGTAACTCTGAAACTCAACATGGAGGGAAAAGTCCACATAAAGATGCAGCTGCCTAAGAGTTTGACCATGCTGTGACTGTAGGCACTCTGAAAGTGGTGGGAAATTGCAACTTTTCAGCTCACTCTGTAACTTGGAAAATGTTCTCATTATCTCATACATTGAATGTTATTTTATACCTTTATGTAAGATTTAATGGCAGATGATAGCAGAGAGGAAAATTTGGATAAAAAGAGAGATGCAAATACCCTACGAACAGAATTTTTGCCCTGGAAAAGAGAAGGGGTGCCAGAGTAAATGGTGTTTTTGTAAATTTAGTTTACTTTAAGAAGCTCTTAAATCCGGGTGCAGAATTCAGATGCAAAATAAGTAGCCGCAGGAGCAGCTGTTAGGATTTACTCAGTAAGGTGATTTCTTGCTGTTGAACCCTGCATTCAGTGCAATATCTGGATATACCCTTGCTGCACACTGTTTTCTCATCATTTTTTTCCTAAGTAAATTTTTGTGAAGAGCTAAAGAAAAATGTTCCTCTTCTTGAATTTTCTGTTCCTTATAGTGGCCTTCTCATACCTAAGGGAGCCTACAAGAAAACTGGAGAGCGACTTTTCACAAAGGCATGTAGTGAGTGATAGGACAGGGGGGAATGATTTTAAAGTGAAAGCGGGTAGGTTTAGATTAGCTATTCAGAAGAAATGCTTTACTGTGAGTGTGTGGAAGCACTGAAACAGGTCTCCCAGAGAAATGATGGATGCCCCATCCTGTGAAGTGTTGAAGGACAATTTGGATGGGGCTCTCAACAACCTGGCCTAGTGGAAGGTGTTCCTGGAAGTGGCAGGGAATTTGAAATTAGATGAGCTTTAAGATCTCTTCCAACCCAAATCACACTATGATTCTATTATTCCCTGTGCAAAATTCCATTGCAATGCTTTTGAAGACAAGATTCCTCTCTAAACATACTTGGGGAGACGGGAAAGGAAGTTAATGTTATTAATTTATTCAACACATCAGCTCTCTTAATCTCATAGGATACAGTGTCTTCTGCATTATTAGTTCAGTTCTACGACCACCAAAGTAATTATTTCTTGTTCCTTAAGCTGGCATAAGAAAGTTTCTTGCTACTTTCGTGGATACTCTTGAGTATATAGTCAGCTAGTTTGGGGAATTAAAGTCAGCAGCATCAGTGTAAGTTGTATAAACTCTTCTTAGTTCTTCCATGCTATTTTGTGGAAACAGCTTTTCTTACTTTGAAAGCCTCACTTTTGGCTGCTGAATAGTGAATATATGCAGGTTAAAACTGGAGAAGGCATAGCATGGAAACTAGCACATCTAGTAGTTTCTAATAGTCTGACTCAGTCTTTGATCAGGGCTATCAAGGGATGCATCCTACAGGATTTAATTCAGTTCACTGTGTTCAAAGAAACTCTATGCAGATGTGTACAAAAATGTCCTGAAGTAATGTTCATTAAATCACCTTCCATAGTAAGATACTGGTAATTTGCTGCAAGTGTTACACTAGAGCACTTACAAAAGCCCTGGTTAAAAACACCTTTCCAGTGATGTCCCTGTTTTGAAGTGATATGGAAATGTTTCTAACTTCTTTGCAGCCCCTTTATGTCCATAGAACCAGCAGAAAAGAATAGAATGTGAGGAAAGATAAAGGCTTACGTTGAAAATCCATTTGGGAAAGAAAATACCAAAATACATTTGAACTGATAATAAAATTATTCTTTCCTTTCATCATGGAATTGGTTAGATCTTTGGCTTGTGACACCTTTGAGAAGTATTATTACCATTACAACATTCCTAGTCCTGAGTTCCTAGTTTCCTCCTGTATAGTGTGAGCTATGGAACCACAGTCTAAGCTGCAGCAGTCTCCTTTATTACATGACAGCTACTTCTGAAAGGGCTATGTCATGCTGCATTGTGTATGTCCATTATTTGTCAAAGAAAATCACCATTCAGAATAATTATAATTAGCAGCAAAGAGGCAATAAGGTCAAAATAATAACTGAGGGTTTTTTCCCATATACATTAATCTCACATATTTATTGTGCAGTCAGGGAAAAAAATCATTCTTTAGAATGTGTGTTTTTGTAGCTTGGATCCAGCAGTAAAAGATATTAAAATGCAATTGCTACAACTGATTTTATGCCATTTTTTCACCTGAAGGAAAAAGTCCCAATTTAAGTACTCAAGTTAGGAAGTATTTTTTTGTCATCCCTTAGGAATTTTAACTAGGATGTAGTCCTATTCAGGCCTGTAGGTTGTTGGAGTCTTTTTTAGTTCCTTATCAGTCTATCCCCATCAGTGCTCATGAGATATATCAGCACCACAGAGTTAACTACAGAAATTAAAGCAGATTTTGAGGCTAGTGTATTTGCTGAAAGCACTGGAACAGACATCCTTAACAATAAGAAAGAAAATAAGAGGAAAGACCACGACAGCATCTTTTGTATATCCTCCAAACATGCACTGAGGCTATGAAGCTGCACAAATGGAAATAATACCCCTAGGCTTGACTCCAATGACTGATAAAAAGTAGGAGGAAGAACAAATCTGATCTGATGATCTGCGGACTGAGGAACTGGAGAAAAGGTTATGACTGATTTGACCCTGAATACATTAGGAAATCAAGCTGAATGCAAGGCCATTAAAAGATGATTCTGTATGCTGGTTATCCATGTAGATAGGAACCAACTGACTGAAGGTGAATTTCAAAGAACTAGATAATTTCTATTTAATGGGTCAGAGCACTCTGAAAATGTTAAATAAACTTAGTACTTGTTTAGTTGCCATGCTTCTACTTCCAGGACAAGAGGTTTGACAAAAGTAAATAAACCAATAAAATTCTGTCTGCTTTTGAAAAGTTAATGAAAATTAATTTTAATCTTTGCCCATTTCCTCTTTATATTTGCTCTTTTTTTTTTTAAACAGAGATCACTCCTGACATAAAAGATTTATTCCTGAGCTTATAAACAATGTTTTACACATCACCTACATGCTGTACACCAGATGTTGTAACTACTTTGATAACTTGGAAGCATAGGTTTTTGAATGCAAATATACCAATGTACTGGCTACTTAAACTCAGGGAGGAGTACTGCTGGGACATATCACATATCACAAATGATTGAATCAAACCAGGGAACACGATGAATTGCTCCTTGAGTAACTGCAAATCATGTAAGGAAAGTGCAATATTGTTGAAATGCCTTAATTTGCAACAGGCTTGTTAGAAAACGTTTGCGCATAATTTCTACAGTTGATAGAAATGTTAACCTCTATAATTGTTTAACCTGGTCAAGTTCTGTAAAATACCCTCTAGAAGCAGCAGTGTTTCAGAAAGGAGGAAAAATTATATAAATAGGGAAATGACAGAAAAAAAATTCATATAAGGCCTTGAGTGAAATATACTTGGGGGTAGCATTTCAGTGTGAATGAAAGAAAACAATTTAAGCTCTAAATTAGAGGTTCTGAAAGCTAGCTAAGAATAATGGACCAAAACAGTGCATTTCAGTGGACTTGAGTGCCACATTACAGATTTGGCCAAGAGACTTTTCATGATAAATATCAATCTTTAAAGCTGATAGAGGTATCAAGTGGCTCTCTCTTTTCCCTTCTCCATTCTAGTGTCTCTTTCAGCTGAATTATTTTAATGATAATTTGTTTTCCCCTCATGAAAGGTCTGACATGAGATTTCTGAAATACATCCCATTTCCATTCCCATTATGTAAATATCAAAGTGAAACAATACAACAGTACAGCGATATTTTTGTGTATTTTATATATATTATGAATATATATAATGAAATATTTAATGGAACAAAAATAAAGGAAGAGTTTACCCAGTTGCCTTTCTCTGAAGGAATACAGATAGATAAAAACTCAACTGTGCTCAGATCAAACTGAGTGGGGCTGGAGAAAGTCATATGCTATTCACCTTTGCATATTTTTTCTCTTTGTATATACATTTGACTTAGTTACTGGGGAACTTAAAAAACACTGAGGACATGATTTGAGATGGGAAAACGTGGACATGACCATAGCAATAACTATGAGTGCTGTTGACTGGAAAATAGATGTGAACTGAAATGCTGTTGTTTGAAGTGCTTGTGCCCTCTTAATAAATTACTTCAGGGATTTTTTTTTGTTGTTGTTCCTATAGAATTGTTTATTACTGCTGTCCTCTGTTCCAAAATGCAGCATCATTCTAGAGTGCTCTGGGAATACTTCCCCAGCACCTAAACATTGTGTTTTAATGAGCAGATATATAAAGCATGCTATTATTTTTTTTCATGATAATCCCTTGCATGTTAATGTTGCTGAGATGGTTTCTGGAAGATTATTAAAACAAATTGCTCAAAGTAACAAATCTGAGCCACCAGGGCAAGGCAGATGAAGAGAATTTAGATGAAAAGCATGAAGTCAGCTTTACAGTTGCTTTATTTTGCTTCAGCAGCCAATATGCCCTTGACTAGATAGGGTCTAACCATCTAGTACAAATTCTTATACTTGCTGCTTCAGTGGGTTTTGTTGAAGATACTGACTTCTTCTTTATGAGTCAGCAGTGTTTATCAATTTTTCTATCATGCCTCAGGAATATTGCCACTTACACTTTAATATGACTTGGCTTGTCATTTCAAATCTTGGAGGTTTTTTTGCAATTTCAGCTCTCATGTTGTTATATTTTATAGAGTTCCATAATAATTAAACTATGACTGTCAGTTCTCAGACAAAAAGTTTAGGAAGATGTGGCTTTTTGTTCTGGCAATGAGCTGATTTATTTGGCAGGTTTTACTTAAAGGTGTAACATTGAGAAAACTCTAAATGGAAGTTGAAAAGTTCATATTTGAATCACAGTGGGCATCCTAATTGGAAAATGCTCCTGTAGATGTCATCCTCTAAAGATTTAATTCTTGTTGCTCATGTGCCCTACAAAATTCCTTTTATATTCATGTATTCAAATGACAGCTTTTATAAGCCTATTTATGTGGAAAATTATACCTTTTGATACAAACTGATACCTTAATCTTTATCACCCATCAAAACACCCACCAAAAGAGTGGGTGTTTTGATGGGTCTCCCAGTATGTGCACAGCCCTGAAATGAGAACTCCTTGATATAGCCTTTGGTGTAGAATTTTGCAAAATCATGCTGAATGAACACTAAGTCCCCAAAGACTGCTGAATAGTAGCTTTCAGAGTGTTTGAGCCTCAGTTATGGGGAGAGGTGGAGGTGTAATAAGGGTTTAGGGTTTTCTTCTTATTCTCTTATCCAGCATTTTACCAGCCCTCGTTTTTTTGTTGTTTGTTTCCCTATTTTCTTGTCTGTAGCCCTTGCTATTTGTACGTCTGCAAATAGCAAGGTTACTTGGTACAGTTTTTCCTATCCCTCCTGCCACCAAGTTACTTGGTACCATTTCCAAGGTGGTGCTTCAGGTGCATGGATGGTAGCTGGTGAGTTAAAACCTTTGTCAGCTGTAAAAGAGTAGTTTAAGCAGGAGGTTTACCGTGAAGTATTTACTGCCATAGGGTGAACTCAAAACATCTGCTTTAGGAAAATAGTATTTGCAAAATACATTGCTACTATACTGACAGAGAATTTGTACACCTCCATTGTTGGGTATTACAGTCTACAGGCTGACAGAATAAGGAAAAGCAGAAGGAGTTCCAAGGATTTAATTTATAGTATGTGATAGAGTTATAAAATTGTAATCTTGTTTTATATGTTTAGTTTTCTCTAAATTGAAGTTTATGGGGTAAAGAATATAATGAATCCCTGTATATCTCTTTCCTTTATTTGTAATTTACGACTTCAAAAATCTTCAGTGAAAAGCTGTTTGTCTCAGCTCTGTGCATTTTGACATACAGGACTCATGTGGCTTCATTTATTTCATCTAGAATGCTTGTGAAAGAAACACCAATTTCAACTGCAGATATTCAGACACAGTGCAATGATAGAAGAGCAGGACATCTTCTATACTTTATGGTCTCGATTTTTCAATACTTTCTTTTCTGAATAAAGTAAACATGTAGGTAAATTTGGTAGAAATTTAGGATAAATCTTTTTAAAAAATCAAAATGAGGAAATGAAACAATGTTTTGTGGTTTTGAATCTGTGTATATACAAGTATATGCACACACTCATTTATTAAATAGCAAGTTTCAATATTTATAATGCTTTTCATATTTGCAGATGATTATTTCAGTGGAGCTACCTGACAATAAAACTTTAGAGTTGTGCAGGGGTTTTTTTGTGGACTTCTGCCCTTTGCCATTCCACAAACTAAGAGTGTCTGGAGCATATAAATGCTACAAAGAAGTTAGACAAAATAAATGACCTGTAATACCTCTAAGGGTTGCTACAATTTAACATTTCTTTTGAATGCTTTACATTTATTGTTCTGAGAGTAGAGTTGAGGGAATTAATGAGCTCATCTGTAGTTTTATATTGGGAAGGTAGCAGAGGTGACAGGCTTGAGCTGTAGGAAAAAGAAATTTGTGATAGCTTCTTAGAGTTTGTGTAGAGTTTGGGGGTCTTTTGGGGTTTTTTCACAATGCTCAGCACTTGATAATTTTAAGTTTTCTTGGTGTCAAAATCAGCTTTTCTTCCTTTTTCATGATCTTAATTACAGGCCCATCTCAAGAAATATGTTTATGATATTTACAGTGATGGTCAATATACTGCCCTCCTTAGATACTCATTAAGCATTGGTTCCATGAACTGGTCTGTTTCCTCTGGGCAGTGCTCTTATGTCTGGATTCCCACAGAGCTGAACACACTGTGTGGTCATTGCTGCCATGGCTGTCAGCCATTTCACAGATCACATCACAGCCTGATGTGATGCTTCTAAATACCTCCTTGCTCTGAAAACAATATTCTACTCACCCAACCTTCCAGCTCTTTCCTGATCCTAAATACTGTGGTTTTTCCCCTAGAAGTTTAACTTTCTTGATTTTGTAACTGCTTGCATTCTTCACTTTTCCATGCTCATGTATATGTGAGGAATACTAAGTATATGGAAGGATCACTTGTGTTACTTCTTTCCGAAAGCTCTGTGTTTTGTTCCTCCCTCCAAACCCAACATGTCCTGGAAATACCTGATATTTCTGAGATGCAGTCTTCTCATCCACCTCCTCATCTGTTTGTGCAAAACCCTGTATCATTCCTGGATGACCACAGGGTATAGCTCTGTTTTCCCTTAGAACAATACCCTGACTGAGTTTTTAATCAGGATGGTGTTGTGGTTTAACACCAGCTGGCATCTCAGCCTCTTCCTTACTCCCCACAGCAAGATGGGGGAGAGAATCGAAAGAAAACTCATGGTTTGTGATAAGGACGGTTTAATTGTTAGAGCAAAAGCTGTGAATATAAGCAAAGCAAAGCCCAGAATTCATTCACCACTTCCCACGGGCAGGCAGGAAGCAGTGCTCCATCACATGTAATGGTGACTTGGGAAGACAAACACCATCACTCCACACATCTTCCCTTTCCTTCTTCTTCCCCCAGCTTTATAAACTGAGCGTATGGTATAGGATATGCCTTGGGTCAGATGGGGTCAGCTCTTCTGGCTGTGTTCCCTCACAGACTTTTGTACACCCCGAGCCTCCTCACTGGTGGGGTGGGCTGAGAGGCAGAGAAGACCTTGATGCTTAACAATAGCAGAAACATTTCTGTGTTATCCACACTGTCCCAGCACAAATCCAAAACACAGCCCCATAGGAGCCATTATGAAGTAAATTAACTCTACTCTAGTAAAATCCAGTGCAGATATTTAAATAAACTCTATGACCTGTACCACATGAACAATGAGGGGATGTGTCCTTTAATAGCCATGGATGAAATTACTTAGGAGGGCCAAAACTTTAAGTAGTCATCAGGAGAAACTGCAACAGCAGAGAACGTCTCTCTGGACTCCTCTGCCAAGCAAACATCTACCTTGGCTTTTGGGTAGATTACAGCTGTTAGACACTTCTGGCTGCCATGTAGAGATCAAGCACCTTGGCTCAGTGTTTGTCTCTGTCCTGCTCTAGTGAGCCTGGAGTGACTGGTGAGGTGGTGAGTGACTCTGTTTTCAGTGTGATGGCCTTGACATATGCTAATGTTCTACCACACAGTAAACCCAGTGTTTTGTGATATTGCTTGTTTACTGTGTTTCATTGTGACTTACCTAAAGAGGTTCACCTGCCCATTTTAATGGTCTAAGTGGCTCCCGACCTTCTCTGCATGACTTTCTGTGCATCTATCACAATGAGGCGTAAATGAGCTGTGACTGTCAGCAGCAACATTTTTTCAGCAGCAGTGTATAGCCCAGCTGATCACTAATCAGTCCCACAGCCTGTTTTACTCCTGTGGATGAGAGCAGAACCGCAGCAGTCAGCTGTAGCTATGAATTTTGATCAGAGTAAACACCGAGGCTCATTTGTTATGGAGATAGGTGGGAGCATGGGAACAGGAGATGATGGAGAAAAGCAGCGCAATGTGCTGGTAAAAAATGAGACCGTCAAATAATGTTACACTTCACAAATTTTCAGGCACAAAATATAGTATGAGGGTTTACAAGGCAGGTATATCGCATGTTATCTGGTAGCACTTGGAATGCTAATTCTGGATTCTGGATAACTGTCTGTGCCCACACTGTTCAGATAAATCTTTTAGGCAATGCCTCTAATAAAAATTAGAAAGAATTGAAAATGCTTTCAGTGAAAGGCATTTATAAACTGCCTATAGGTGCACTCAGTCTACAGCTGTTAGTATATGTCAAAAGAGCATCTGTGTTAAAATTGGCTGCTTCATCAAATGGAAATTATATCTGATGTCCAGTTAGATGTTGATTTTGCTTGCCTGTAACATATTCTGTGACGTCTGTTCCCAGTATCGGTGACATCAGTTTGGGATTATACAAATTCCAATCTTGCACATTGATGTGATCTATCAAAAGCAAGAGATGCCTTTCTTCACCGTATTTACCAAATAAACTGTCACATTCATTTTATTAGTTTGCTTACAAGCTTATAGTAAAGATATTCTAAAAGGAGGCACATGGGGACAGACGGGACTGTATTTGAAACTGAAGTGATAGTCATGAATCCAGGGGGATATTTTTTTCTCTCCGTGGCCTTTATTTTCTCATCTTCAAGCAGCTCTCAGTTTTACACAAAAGGCTTCTTGTGACAATTCAGTTTAAGGAATATTAAGATAATTGGAAGAGATACTGGTTTGTTCACTATTTGTACTGTGCCTTATTTCTAAGGCCCCAGTGTGCTAATACATTAGTACATTGTAACAAAAAGTTACCCTACCTCTAAAGGGTTACATAGTCTATTTAAAAGAACATTGGAAAGTCAAAGGCTCGGCCATGACACTCACTGCAGGCTGCCCAAGCTGCTTACAGCCAACTCTTTTTCTGTGAGAATTGTGGCATGCCATTCCCTATGTTTGCTACTCCCCAAAAGTGTAGTTTTGGATCTTGCTGAGTGCTGTATGGAAAACTAATGCCATTGGCTGTAGATCATCTGCCTTGTTTGGTCATGTTTGACTGCATGTAAATAACTTCAGTGCCTCCAGTTGCACAGCTGTCTTGGGTATGTGTGTGTATATCCTCTTAGATGGGTTCAAAGTTCATCAGAGTTTCTACACCACTCAGATTCTTCTCTGATTGAGCAGTGCATAATTAACCACAGCCAATTTAACAATTCCGCCAGGATTTTGCTGGAGTGCCGCAAATATAATTTGGCCCAATGCAGAATTTCCCAAAGATAAACTCTGAGTGTCCACTGAGCAGGTGCTGCACAGAGATCAATCTTTCAGCACAACATTAAACAATCCATACTTCTACTATCATGGGATATATCTATGTAAGCAAGTTTTATCTGCTTGATATTTATTTTTGGGTTTATATTTGTATGTGTTAATGAGTCATTTAGGTGCCAGGGTGCCATGCTGTACTGAAGGCCTATTAATGAAAAGGAAAAATTTGACTATGAGGAAGATACACATAAAAACAAAAGATTCCTCAAAGAAGGACATGGTTTCACAGGGATTTTATGATTAGCACTGACTGGTGCTGCATTTCTGTAGCATGGCTCTATGCTACAGAATCATGAATTAAGTGTTTTATGTAGTGACATCCTTTATACTGAAAGGGATTCACCCAACATTGACATTAATTCTGTTCACACTGTCACTGAGCAAAGTGCTGAGTGAAAAAGAAAAATTAGATATTTGGTTTTTATTGGAAGCAATTTTTTTTCATATTTGTATGGAAGAATTTAAAAAATATGCCCGAACATCCACAAGTCTGTTTTATCAAGCAGCTCATTAATAAAGTAATATAGACATGTCCTGCCCCCAACTTTACAACTTTTTTTTTTTTCCAAATAATGACTGACAAGCATTGGTCTTGAAAACATATTCTCATGGTTTAGACAGTGTATATTTGAGAAGTTCATTCTCAATCACTGGGCCTCTGTCAATTTTTTCAGTGCCACGGTCAATATAGCTCTCAAAATACGATGAAATTGTATTTTATGCATTTCTTCGCAGATTTTCTTTTTTGACTTTCACTTGATTCAGGGTATTTATTTGAGAACGCAGTGCCCTTACCAGGGAGATGATATATGCAATAACTACATTGCTTTAAATCTCTCTAACTTAACAAGACCTCAGAGGCTGAGCCGACATTATCTGGCTGATTACATTTTCTGCTGGTGGATTACTGTCAGGAATCAGTGACGAAATTCTTGTTGGGACAGATAGAATCTACCTGTCAATTCTGCTGTAATTAATGTAGAATTTACAGTAAAAAATCCAGACTCTCAGTGATGTGTTCAGTACCTTACGCCAAGGCCTTGTTATCAGTAATTCTTACCTTTGGAAGAAGCGCAGTTAATTTCTTCAGTAGTCCATAAATTACTGCAGAACTTACAAATCTCCTATAAAACCAATGCAAATAATTGTAAATTAATAGATTTCTAAGTGCAAATGTAATAGTGTAGACGGGTCCTTGAATGAGCATGCCAGTTCTGGTGTCAGGGGTGGGAACTTCCCACTGTTTTATGTGACATCTTCAAGTGTAAACACATTTCTTTTCCTTCCCCCAACTGATTTAGCTTGCTACCATAGCAAGTAACATTTCCATTAGCCTCCCACCGTTAAATCTTGGAGTAACTATAATCACAAAAACATCCACCATGCAAGCAAACTAACGGAGCAGCAACTGTGGTCATAGCTTATCTCCATCTTACAGGCATTTTTTGTGAGTTCACCACAGTTGGTGCAGAAACAAATCCCTTTAAACCGAGTCTAATGAAGGAGAATAAAAATGGTTGGTTGCCATACAGATTAAGGGTTTATAGATATTCTTGAGTGAGCTTGCTAAAAAGAAAATGTTGTGTTTTTTCCCTTATGTGTAGTACTTAGCAGCAAGGCAGTCTCCTGTGTGTTGGTGCCTAGACTGCTCAGGCTTGATGGGGCAGAAGAGGAATAGTCTGACTTCAAGATACTTCATATTTTACTTAAACTAGAATATATGTAGATGTTTACAGGTTTAGCTTTATTACAGGTAGCAGGACAGAAACAATCTTAAGACCAGAAGAACTCTCCCGTTTATTGCTTGCACTGTTTTGGTTTTGGAACTTAACAGACTGCATTTTCATATGGTGAAATATCCACCATTTTCTGTGATTCAGCTTTTCTTTTAGCTAGAATTAAAAAAGAAAAAAAAATAGCCTTAACTGGATAGCATAATCAGGTTTTGGTTTTCTACAATCCCAGTTTTGCAAAGCATGTAGACTTGAAGCTGAAGTGACTCTAAGGCAAGGTTAACTTTTGCATACAAGTTTTTCTGATCTGGGATTTCAAGGTGTCTTTATCTTCCTCTGTGGCTGAAGCCTGGAAACTTGGCAGAAAGCCATTCATGCCAAGGGCTTATCTTGCAGCACAGCTTCTCTCTTCTGGATGCAGCTATAACTGTTCATATTAGTGAATTTTATATCAGCACCTTTACTACCTATGGGTTTGGCTTGTGTTTTTTTTTTTTAAATAACAAAATCTTGAATAGGATGGTGACATAAGGTATCATAAAGAGCAGTCTGTATGTTAAATATATGTAGTAATAGAACATTTACAATTTAATATTTTGGAGGGAGGACAGAGTCTTAATAAGCTTTGCAATGAACTACTAGAACTAAAGTGTGTAGAAAGTAGATGGCTTTTCTTTTTTGCTTTTGTTGATTTTAAAAGTGAAATCCGGGATTTTTCTATCAGCACATTAGGTGATGTAGCAGCAGGGTGACATGGAGGGAGGAAGCACAGCTCGCTGTCCTGACCTTCTCAGGAGGAACAACAGCAGCAGCAATTCCTAACAATATCAGATGCCACCCAATCATTCTGGCAGCCACCCAACTTAAACATTTTGATAACTCTTTCCAGGATTGCTGCTTACACTTTAGTAACCCTTAATGCATATATATGTTTCTTATAAGCTGACTGTTGTTCTGGGTTTCCAGCTGTTCTGTAGCAGTAAGATAGTGGTAGAAGTAAGAGGTACCTTAGAAACAGTATCAGACCTGTGCTCTATGTTCCCAGTCCTAGGTTGTCAAATCTATCACGAATGTGATTGGTTTTGTCCAATTTGAGCATTTGTTTAGAGCCTTAGCATTTCAGTCCTTTCCTGCAAAGTGTCTCTTTGGATGAAAGAATGCAGAAAAGCAGTATCTTAGCTATGAGTAATATGAAAACATTAAGCAAAAGGCTGAAGGGAAATGTATTTCTTACAATGTCTTAGTTTACTTATCAATTATACAAATTCTAGAAAAAAATGGGAGTTAATTACGAGCTTTACAGGGATTGACAAAGGGGGATTGTTGCTGTTGTGTCACCTCCATTGTGGTTTTTTCTGGCCCTTGACCCATCTGCCCCTCTCTCCCTTGGGAGAGAGGAGCTGGATAACAGGTGAAAAGGGCTCTACAACTACATTGAATGACACAGCCTTGTGCTAATTAGATGCTATCTCTGTCTCCATAATAATAGGAACATTTTTGCTATGTTAAGGGGAAAAAAAACCCTAAAGGATGCACTTTAAATATATATTGGAAGGCTACAACTGCATGCAAACTATTTTAAATCTTCTGACAATTGGAAGTTTATTATATAGTCAGCTGTACTCTGTAGGAAAATCCTTTGTTTGCCCTTAACAGGCTTTCAAAATTTCTTATTTAAATGTACAACATCACGTTTTAAATTATTCAAACACTTCCTATGATGGCAAATTTAGAAAAGAAGTAGTGTAGTTCAAAGGTGGTATCAATTGTAAAGGAGGAACTTCATTCTTTTTCTCTCTTTCAAGTGTCCTTACACATGAAGCGTTTCATGTTGAAAGGTTGAAGAACAGTGTACCCTCAAACTACCCCTTCTTTGATAAAATATGCTAGTATTTAGAAAGGATTTGAATGTCTGTATACACATTTACAGTGGAGACAATATGTTGGTTTTTAAAATCTCGTATCCCAGGAACTTTCGGATACTACCTCATTTCATATTTCACTGAATTAATTTTTATCATCGCAGTTTTTGCTTACAAAGTTAATGAATTATGGAGGACTTCTGATCTAACACCACTCCAATTATTAAGAACTATTTAAGCAGAAGGGATTAAATACTGTGCCAATTTTATAGTTGCTGGGTTTATAGCAATGCATGAATTTAGCTTTATCTTGCTTTTGAGTAAGGTCACTGAAATCAATCCACCCATTCAGGAGGGGTGAAACTTCCTCAGGTGTGCAGTGACTGGGTGACCCATTGGCTGTTGCCTCAGGTGTAAGTGTTTGTCCTGACACACCCCCCTGAGGGAGTGGTGGAGTGAGCTGTGGGTCTGGCCCCCTAGCCAGGCAATTGTCCAGAGCTTCTCTGCTGAACAGGATTTGCTTGGCATATTGACAAAGATGTGTGTTGATTAAATATATATGCTGGATGTAGTACGTGCAGACTACTATAGTTTCTCATCCTATGAAAAAAAAAGTTATACACACACACAGACACATATATATGTATAAATTTTTTGTGTGGGAGGGAGGGGAAAGAAGGAAAAGTTAAAATTAAATGTAGTAAAAGTAATTTTTGTCTCATAATTACCAGATCCGTAATACTGAGTTTCTGATAAATTATCTTAATCGTACTTATTTTGGTTTTTTTTTGTTTTTTTTTTCATTTTAGGTAAGTGGAAGCTTTCTCTTCATGACTTAGGGCCACATTTAATTGCTGTGGTAAGTGTTCATCATAAGAATATGGGGATCAGCTGTGTGTAAATTAACACCTTAAGTTGGCTTCATATGTGACAGTGGATGCTAGGAGGCTACATGTATATCCATGTGCTGCATAAGTTACTGATGTTTTTGAATGCAGAAGATGATGTTTCCTCTGTGGACCTGCTCAGTTGTACAGCTTGTAGGTATCCTGGCTCCTTTTTCCTCATGTAACTATGGTTTAGCATTAGCTTGTTGTGTTTGGTCTTACAATACAAAAGCTTGTTAGCTTGTTAGCTTGGTTTACTTGTGTTTCTGTTTTGGCTACTTATCCTCCACATTTCTTGTGTTTAGCTATAGAAATAAAGATTGTTTTTCTCACCTCCTTTAACATTATTTCACACTGCTTTGTAGCAGCATAGTTTGGATTGTTACTGGCTTGGGTTTATTGTGGTATGTGGTTTTTAAATTGTACATTGTTCTATAAATTACGTGTGTGTGAAAAAGAATTTGAACACCTAGCCATGACTTGTTTCAGAGAAAAAATAATGTTTGAATTTACTTTAGTGCACTTACTATTCCTGATGTATCATAGCTGGGTGAAAGGAAAGTATGGGCTATTTTTTAGGAACTTGGGTTTTAGATGATAAGGGGGAATTTTCCTATTGAGGCCATGCAAATTCCACAGGGGTTTTATTTTTGCCGAAGCGTGTGTATGATGAATGAGGTGGTGGACTGCTGGAGTGACAAACTCTCTTTTGCATTTCTGGCATTGTCCTGGGAATAGCATTCCATGTGTCCTCCTCTTGTTGAAAGGACTGTGAACCTGTGTTGTAGCATCATCTATTCATTTGTGGCCTTGAAATTAAACTTTATGATTCTGCTTGAATTTTTGTTTCTTTTGGAGGGGTTTGGAGGTTTTGTGATTTTAAATCTTTATCCTGTCTGGCTTTTATTTATATGTTGGATTAAATCATGTATTGGTTACAGCATTAGTATTTTAAGCATATCCATCATGTTTAGCCTATGCCAACAGCATTACTTATATTGATGGTATTTTTGGATGCAGATAAAGAGGGTTGTGCTAGTGCAGAAGAGTTCCTCAATAAAATGGTTGTTTTATTTTCAGTATATCGTCATTTCAATCAAATGAAGTCACTTTATTTGTGTTGTTGCTTTATTGAAAATATAACAATGGTGATACTTCCCTTACTTTTTAAAAAAGTGATTATTAAGTGATGAAAGTGATGGAGCTGTAATATGTCCTGATTCAGAATAAACCTACAAAGGCTTGGCACAGTCCATCTGCACTGGCATGGCTGTTTTATGTGGGAAAAGTTCATTGTATAGTTAAGTCCCTACTTGTAAAATTCATGTTTTATGGAAGGCATTTGTGAATTAGCTGGAGGATACCCAGGTGCACTTTTTCTTTTTATTCTGAGTTGTTTTGGGATTTTTTTTCTTTTTTTTTTTGCTTGCTTAAGGGAAACGTTTATTCAATACCATACATAGATAAAAATTGGATATGTTTTTTAAAGGCTATAGGTTATTTAGGTTATTGCAGAATGAATTCTGGGGTGAAAGAGAAGCTAGCACAACAGATAAAATCACAACCAATGTGTGATTATGTACATACATAAATATATGAACTGTTTATTTAAAGATGTTGTCCAATTAATCAAAATTCTTTCAGTGCTTAAAATAACTTAAACTCCACAGAAACCTTTCAGTAGTATAAAGGTTAATAACAAGTTAATAACATATGTTGTATTCAAGTAATTTTTATAGGATTCAGTGACCTGGTAAAGAATGTTGTTTACTTGTTAAAAAAATTGAATTTATAATGGAACAGTACTTTCTCGCTTCCAGTGTCCTTTCCCCTCCTCCTTTTTTCACTCAATATTTGCTAAAAATATTTGATGAGGCTTAAAAAAAAAAAAATTGCAATCAGCCCTTACTAATACAAATAATAATCTATTGCTTGGTGATATAGAGTAGAAAAATACCAGCTCTAAGAAGTAGAAAATGTCCAAAGGGAAGAACATTTGGTGTCAAAGTTGAATGAAAACCTCATGGGAATTTTCATGCCTTGTTGCATTGGTTGAGCAGGGGGAAGGAAGCCATATGTGTGTGTAACATTAAATACAAACTATCTGCTGAAGAGTTGCCAGTGGCCTATGCATAAAGGAAATTGTGCTTGGAAATGCAGCTATATCAGTGTCAACACTAGTTACATATTCTTTTTCAGCTTTTAAATTATATCTTCTTGTTGTGTAGGAAACTTAAAAATCAATTCCTGGCAGATAATTTTTTCTTGAAACATAATAAAGACAGCAGATTTTCCTTTAAATGCCACATTGAAGTCTGTGCCCCATGCTGTTCACCAACCCTGTTATGGTTTTATTTTCTATTGAAGAAAAAGGACAAAAAAAGATCAGAAAATAGAAAGATGTAAAGGTGAAGGGCAGTTTTTCTGCTTGCATAGGCTTTCTATGTTTGTGCTTTGAACCCTTGTGAGAAGGACAGAGGCACACAAATCCAGATATTGTTTGAAGAGCTACCTCAAAGAGCTTGGTCAGAGGAAATGACACAGTGTCAGGGCAAACCTGTGATTGTGCTTTTTCATGACCTTTTACAGTTTGATATCCAACAGCTTTACAGCTGTATCCCATTTGAAGTGTTAATGATGTACTGATATGTCTGTCTTTCCTCTGTGTTTGATTTGAGGGTGCTGGTCTTTGACACTTGAATTTGTTGGCAGAACTATCTGCAGTTAACAATTTGTCATAGATTTGGGTTTGGTTTTTTTTAATACTGCTTACCCACAGGGATCCTCATTTATATTAGGCATCATTTTCCATGGAGCTTTCTTTATTTTGGCAGTGATGTTCTTAATTTGCATTGTGTTTCAACATTCAAACAAAATATTAGAAAGTGAATTTGGGATTAATGCAAATACTCAAACCTTTTCAATTTTTTTTTTTTTTAGCTCAGGTTGCTTCCAAATTTCTGTGGAGAAACTTTAGTAAAGTACAATAGTGTTGTAGAAACTGGGAGGTCAGTTTTGAATCCTTTACACACAGCAAAAATTCAGGTTAGTCTGGATTTGCAGGCTTCCTTGGTAATGATTATTTTAGGTTGTAAATGCTTCTAGTCTTACATTTCCTTATTCAACCACCTGTTACATTCTTGTTCAAGTTTACTTTTGTTTTCAGAAAGGAAGTAAATTTTAAAAAACCTTTAGCTTACAGCTTCTATTACCTTATCGTTTGCTCTCCTGTAATTAGTAGCTACATCAAGGGCTGCAGCCAGGACATTAAAACACAGAAAGAACCTGCCCTATCTTTTGCAGCTGCTCAAAGGAGAGGCCAAATGAAAAGTTACACTATCAAAAACTTGTAAACACAAAAAATATCACGTTCCATAATAGCTATTAAAAATAACTGTGCAAGTAAAAAATGTTGGGTTTGGTACTTACAGCGATTGCTTTACACTTGTGAAGTCTGCTATGTGTATGGGAGGGGAAAGCATTTCCAGCCTGCTCTGTAGGTTGCTTCAGGTGAATGTGACTTTGAGGCATGTCTGAAGTGCATGTGCTCCTAGGAGGATGAAGGCTATTATGAGATTTCTCCATCTGGCAAATTTCTGAAACTTTCATTTCAGAATTAACCCTGAACTTCTAGGGATGGGAAGTGTTAGGTGTTTTTTTGTGGTGGTCTGTTATTTTGGTTTCTCCAGTTACTACATTTCTCAAACTACTTTGTAAAAAAAAAAAAAAAAAAAAAAAAAAATTGCTAGTCTGTATACTTAATAACAAAAATTATTTTCAGAATCGTTTGGTTCCAGAAAATGCTCCATAAGACTCTATCTTACAGGATAAATCAATGTTTTTCAAGATGTTTCATGAACAAGAACAAAGCAAGTAAGATCTTAATTTTCTGACAGTACAAGGTGCAAAATTAAACCTGTTCATCTTGTATTTTGGAACAGATGTGGAATATGCAGTAACAGATTGCTTCTAATAAATTTACTTCCAGTGCATTAATCTGTTTAGTAACGTTTAACTTTGCTATATATATTATTATACTATCAAGATTTTTTCTAACCTGCCTTATTTCTACAGCACATTGGTTAAGGTTATGTGTCAAAGAAACTTCCATTAAAGAAACATACAGTGTCTTTGACTGAACTGAACCATGAAAATAATAATCTAAACATTTTGAAATATTTTTGAGTTTGTGTGCATATATGTGTAAACACGAATGTAACAGAGTAGGTTTATAATACCAATCTGGCTAGGTAATTTGTTTCACTTTGTTGTTTTGACAGTCATAACTGCATTACTTTTCTGATTATGTATACAGACATTTTCTATTGCATTCATATCTCTTGTAGTCCATGACTTCACCTTTACCTTACTCATTTTTGGTGGGATTAGTTAGGATTGCATTCCATAAAGCAAAAAGCACATTATTTGCATTAATTCAGAAGTCCAGTCCAGAGGGATTGTAGTCATAAGCTTATCATTGTACCCTTTAGTCTATTAAGTTTCATTCAAAAGGCTTAACAATGAGGTTAAGGGGTTTGTATTTTTACTTTTGGGTTTCTTAATTTTGGAAGTGAAGGGTGAAGCTGTATGGAGATAATCAGTGTAATCTCAGAAGATGCACACGATCCTCCATCGAGGTTTTGTTTCTTTCTGCTGGAGTGAGCAGAACCACAATGGCAGCAATAATAGTGAGCTCCTTTGTGACAGGGTTTCACATTGCTGGTTTTACTTGGCTTGTGCAGCGTCCCTTGTACAAACCCACTGTGTGGTGAGTTGGGGGTGACAAATTGTCTTGTTAAATTGGCCCTCTCAGATTTGACTGAGACCCTGTAGAGAGCACTTAGGTGTACGCGTCCCTGCCCTTATTTATGCCTGTGAAAGCAGGATATTGAAACTAAGCATCTGCTGGTTTACATGCTAATGGAGCACTTGGCTGGCCTTACACATCTTATGAAGTCGATCTTTTTGTGGGTTTGTTTTTGGGGTTTTTTTCTATCAACTAGTGAGGACAAACGGAAAGGCAAATTATCTAGTGTTGTGCATGAGTGTTGGATGTTTAAAAAGAACCATAGTGTTCCTTATGGAGCAGAGTAACTCCAGAGTGCTTAATTGCTGTGAACATGAAAAAATTAAAAATCACAGTGTGGATTGCCACATAAATGTTGATCTATGCATTTTACTACCGTGATTTTTTTTTTTTGAAACAAAGTTAAATTTGTGAACTGCAACTGAAATCCAACTCGTAATGATTTATGAAATATTGAACTAAAATATTTTATTTGGCTACTATTATTTGAATGAGTGCTTTCCTAATTATATGAAACATCTGTTTTCCTCAAGATTTACCTGACAGGAAACAGTAAAATGCTATTTTATAGTTTTTTTAGCAATAGTGGGGGGGTGTTGTTTATTTTTGTTTTGATTGTATTTTTCTTTTGTCATCTTTGAGGATTTCCCTCTGCGTTCTTTATTCAGAACTTAACTTTTCTTTTGTGGAAAAGAAATGGGAAGATAAGCTTCCCATTGTTGTTACAGATCTGTAACAACACCAGAGTGAAGTGACAGCAGAGGTGTTGACAACAAATTGTTTTAACCTTTATTTAAAAATGTAATTAAGGAATGAGAAGATTACCTTAAAATAAAATCATGGGGGAAGAGTCTTATGCATGGCAAAATCTGCTTTTTCATTACTGCACACTTTCAGCGCTCATTTACATTGTTATTTCCCTAAGTCCCTGCAACTGTTAAATTATGCAAATCAAGTTACCATAATATTCAGTGCCAAAATGTTTTATTTAATAGCAGTCATTAATTTATTTCTCTAATCGAATCCACTAGGAAATCATTTTAAATGTATCATTTTGCTTATATAGGTCCCAGTTCAGCAGAAAGAAAACCTGTTGGGTCTTACAATCATGGGAGTTTTTTAACACATGCATGACAATTCAGCAGCGATGCCTCCCATTTTCCCTCCCATTTACCCAGTAATTTTGCATAATGGGAAAATCAAACAACATGATAAATGTGACATGACCAGTTGTTTTATTATGCAAAGAATAACTATATTGTTAATTCTCTTGCTCAAAGTGAAGCATTGTAAGAAGGAGAAGAGTTGAAGCTGACCTGAGAGAACTAAGGTAGCCCCTCTGAGAGATGGTGAAGGCAATGCTAATGAGATTGAAAAAGAAAAAAAGGAGAAATTCTTGTATAGCTCCAGGTGTCTTATTCATGTGATATTTAGAATAGAATCCAAGAATATCTTGAATGCAAATGCTGCAGTGAGGTAAGTTCAAGTGGTTTCTGGATCTCCCCAGGAAAGTGGTATTTTTCAAAATCGTAGCTAAAGGGAGGCAGAAGAATTTTCTGTTGATTCATCCTTCTGTGAAGTGTATTTCAAGTGTGCTGTTTAGAGGAGGGAGATTTTAAGGGACATGATTTAGTTCACTGCAATCACAAGAAAAAACATTTTGGAGCTGCCTTAGGTTTTGAGAGTGCTAAACAAAATTTAAGTGTTCTGTGATATGATCTGAAAATACTATATGAGTAACTTACACAGAATTTTTTCTGGTCAGAGGAAGGTATTGCATTTAACATTCTGAACTTTAGGCATAAAGTATAAGGATTTATATGCACATATTTGCAAGCAAAACTTGGATATGGGCAGATACTCTTTAACTTAACTTTAAGCCTTTGCACCCCCCCCTTCATCCCAATACCCTTATGGAGCTGTGACAGGAAGTTAAATTCAGTGCAGGACTCGAAATTGCACTCATCTCTTCTGTATCTGACACATTTTTTACATTGTTCTGTTGCAGGGAAGTTCTGGCAACTTGTTGGAAATTGCAAGTGAAATATTTTTGCAGGGACAACTAAGGTTACCTCTGCACCATTTAAAAGCCACAGGAAGCAGAATATCCTGTTGTCTTTGAGAACATGCAAATGAGATTCTTGTCTAATTGAAAAATAGGACAGTTCTGGGTTAATTGCTGGAAAAGACCAATTATCTAAATACCTTCAGTAAAAGAAACGGCACAACCCCTCTGCTATCTTTCTTCAAAGAAATTATCATCTTTAATCTGTAGCACATTCACCAGAAGACTACATGACTCTTATTATTCACCTTTGTGAATAACTGGTGGGATTGTTTCCCTCCTGCCTTATTTGCCATCTGAAATTAATTGGAGCAGTGGTTCTGTTTTCAATGCATTGCCTGTGAGTGTCCCTCCTAGTGACCAGCTGCAGATCCTTAAGCACATGAAGTGATGGGAAATAGTAGTAGGTAGAGGGCCATAACCACATATTTTCCCATCTTCTATCTATGCAATTTAATACAGCCCTAAACAGGTTGATTCTTCCCACATCCATTCTTCCCTCTCTGCTTTACATCTAGAAGTGTTGCTATAGGAAGCAGAGGAATTAAAGGAGTGAATAACCTGATCCCCTTTCTTGTGTGCTAAAGGGCAAAACAAGGCTGCCCTGGACTCCTCATGCTTCTCTCCCACTTCCCAGCAGCTGGGCTTCAGATAGATCTGGCACAGAGGCAGAACATTCCTGGCTTTCATCTTAAAAGCAATCTGTAAGTGTTTGTAGTGGTGTGGTTTTGGTTTTATCAGTTTTTATGTATGTATTTGTTCCTTGTTTTATATTGTTTTTTATAAGTTGTAATGGTGTGTCCCATGTCACCCATGTTTAACCCTTTTTTGTTTTACCCCAACCCTCGTTATGTGTCAGTCATAAGTTATGCAGCCCCTGGGGCTTGTCTATCACTTTGAAGTCTAGAATGTTCCAGTGAGGGCGTCGAGTGATTGGTCAAGACTCTGGCTATCTCCCCGCCTAAGTTACTGATTTGTTGTAATAGGTGTCATTTACCTGCAGAGCCATGCCCACATGATCCCTGATTTGTCCTCAGTTAAACCCATCCCCGGGTTCCTCCCCCGAATAAGGGATGTAACTTTCGTGTGCCCTGCCTCTTGGTCTGCTTGGGGCTCGGACTGGCTAGGGGTCTCTGCTGAGGCAGGCACCCTGAGTGGATGAATAAAGCCAGTGGTTGAACCCTGAGCAGACTGTCTCCTCCTTTCCTGCTGTCGTCGCTTCACTTTTGTGGGCAAACCAGAACCCATGGGATGGGCAAGGTTCACTGAGATACCAAGCCGTGCCCCTTCTTGCCGTGATGCCAGGGCTGGCCAAGGCGCAAAGAGACACTGACACCATAGCAAGTGTTCATAGGCTTCTTTGTATAATATATTTTTCATGCAACCCCAACATAAACAACATAATGTGGTATATGCATCTTTTTGCCTCGTAAATAGTGTTTACTTCAGGTAACTTTGTTTCTTTATATGTAAATTATCAGGACTTAAAATACATTAGAAGAATAAGTAGGTCTTTTGGGCAAATCTGCTGATATTTTGTTGGTTTGAAAACTAAGCATTTCATCACTCTGAGTGCTTACATTCATGCTCAGGACAGGTTTTTTAATAATTATTTTCAAAGTCAAAACCAAAATCTAAGCAAGAATGGTACATAGAAAAAATATATTGACATTAGCCAAAGCAATGCAAATTAATTTTGACTATTCTCCCCATATATATATAGATGTTGTGTTGGGGCAGAATTAAGCATTCCATGTATTTTAAAATAATACTATAAATAAAAGTAACAAGCAAAATTGGTAACTATCTCCTCTCTTTCTGTAGTTCTTGACTTTGTTCTCGAATACTTTCCTGTCTCTGATTGTGTATTTCTTCATTCCCAAGATATAAAGCTCTCTGCTGAATCTCAGTGACAGGAAAGAATCTCAGCAGGTTTATTCTTTAGTGATCTGACATTTTCCTCTGTCAACTTGTTTACTTACAAACAGTTCTGCATCTTTGGTTCAGCTTGCAGTTTACTGAAAAGCAAGAAGCAAAACTTTTCAGTTTGCCTCTCTACTTTTGTGCTCATTAATTCCTGTTGCAGAATAATAGTTTGGAAGAATAAAAGGAGGGTTTTTTTCTTGGTTTGTCTGTTGTTTTCTTTTTCCCTGGAGCATGGGGTCTCGGGCTTGAAATTTTGTCGGCACTTTTTGTCTGTCTTGAAGTGATGTTTGCCTTGATCCAATATTAACTGGATGAAATGGAAGTAACCAGCTGCTACTGCCTCAGCTCCTGTCACTTCTATGTGGAGATAAAATGCAGTAGGTAGGGTCCTAGCTCATCAGTCCTAGGCTTTTTCCATTTCCCTGGCTGAATTTCTTGGGGGTGATCTAGAAATACTTTTACAAACTCACCAGCATTGAGAGAAGCCAGTTGTGAGGGAGGTGTGTCTGTGGGCACGAGGAATGAGGGGAGCCTCTGTCAAGGCTCACTCTTAGGAATAATAGTTTTCATCTAGATCCCCTTTCCTCTCACCATATTTTCATCTGTCCACGGTGACCAAACTTGTCTTAGTTAAACTGCATCTACCTAATCTGCCTGCCTCTAGCACTTCATGTGGGCATACATGATTTCCTGTTGGTTTTTGCTGGTCATGGACAAGCATGTGTAATTTTTAGAGTTTTCTAATCATAATAACAGGGTAAATACTAAACTCATGCATAAAAGTGGATTTTTTAAAATCTAACATACCTTCCTTACGTGAAAACTGTCCAAAGCTCAGAAAGCACTGCTTTTATTACGATGTTTATTCTTGTCATGTATCACAGCATGTCCTGTAAAACAATCCAGGATTATCTTTCCCTCCTGCTGGTTTTACAGATGAGAATTTTTTTTTTTAAATAATACGACATGGACTTAGAAGGTCTTTAAAGAGAGAAGTGTTTCCTTAAACTAATTACCACTTTGGCAATCATTTGTAGCTGTTCCTAGGCTTCTCCTCCCCCAGATTTCCCTCTAAAAGAACCTCTCTTCTCAAGGCTTGGGAGGATGTTTGAGGACCTTTCAATTGCCTGCAAGTGCTGAGCTTTCTGAGGGTACCCAGGGTGACAAGGTGGGCTTCTCTACCAGCACACAGTAAAGACAGCTGGAAATAAGGATTTTTTTTTCAGAAGTTCAGATATTCCCTGCCCTATTGCTGCCCTTCTTAACAATTAGCATTATCTACGAGTAACGTGTCAGATACTCATTAAAGCCCAGATGCTTGAATTTGTTTGCATGACCAACTTCTTTACGTTTCAAGAAAACCCTCAAAAAGCTTGTGGAAAACATAAAAAACATTCTCAACCATCTACACCCAGTTTGTACTCAACTTCATTTCCCTGATAGCCGTCTGCTATGCTGCTGCACACTCTTGCATATAAAAAGTACATAGGGGAACTTAAAAGTGCATTTGCAGATTAGTTGCTTCTTTGTTGTTTCCATAAAGAAGGCGGTGCCTTTTTTGTTCTGTTTTGGTTTTTTTTTTCCCAAATATGTGGTGTGAATCACCTGAAGCTGTGCAACTGAAAGATACTTGTATTTTTTTCCTTACAACTTTTTCTGGTTTGCATTGTTTCATTTTTCTTCATCATCAGAGGGGTTTGTGTACTTAGTTCTGAGTTTATTTTTACCAAGATGTGATTACTTTGTATGGAAGAAGTAATACGTTATTTAAGTATCCCTGCTTATCTGCAAAGACTGTTGTTCAAAGTGTACAAAGGATAAACGTTAGCAATGCTTAGTACTCTTTAATTACACTAGTTTCAAGTGCCATTTAAAGCCATTAGTACCTGGTAATAGTCACTGGAACAAGCCACATGAAATTTTGAAGTGGTTTAGAATTTCTGCATTTCATCGGGTATGTAATTAAATTGGTATTATTCAAAAAAATCTATGTAAATGAAATATACTCTATACTTCTTTCTCATGAAAGAACTAAACTGCGAATTTATAAGAATTTTTTGTAAGAACGGGTGGAAATTTTGGGTAACTTGGCAAGACAATCATTTGAAAAGAATGCTGACCAAAAAAAGATCTAAGATATCTAACTAACCTAATTCTGACCGAGTTACAAATAGTGCTGGTACAGCTTATATGCACTGTCAGGCAGAAGTTTCATCTGTTAGATATCTGTTTTTCTTGGTCGTATGACTTAGAATGAGTCTTGCTTGAAACTATACTGTTCCTTTTGATTTCAGTGAAGATTTAGTCATGAAAATGCTTTTTGTGAATGTATTTGCTGGATGAGGCTGAAGCCTGACTACTGAATTAATTTTTTCATGCCACAGAACTCTACTGAAAAACAGGTGGGAAAACTTGTATTATTGTAGTATTCAAGTTTCAGCTTTTCTTACTGAAAAATTATACTTGTTTGTTTTCAAGTTTTAATTTTTAATCAATGCTAGGTCTTAGTTTTTAACAGTGTGAAACCATGTAGAGTTAGGGAAGTTGTTAATGTGTCTTTGAATGTTAAGGAGCAATGTGCTTTTAAAGTAATCTGAAGACCATTGAGATAATGTTATGTAAGTGAAATGCATGTACTCTGTAATTATATAACAAATTTGATTGAAGAAGGAATGAAATTCCTAAGTCTACTTTAGCAGCTTGCATAAGATTGCTGACCATGGAAGATGATAGAGCCCTTTTGACACTAAATGTGAAGAAATGAATTATATTGGTAAACAGTAATAAATAAACTGAAGAGGCTAGAAAGCGTATAATGATAGGGCTTTGAATATTACTTCATAGGACTTCATAGAAGTTCTAAAAACTGCTTGGCAGGTTTATAAACTTTATAAATTGAGGAAAATGGCTCTGACCAACAGAGAAATGCAATAACAGCTAGAATTTACATTTTTAATTGTGTAGGAGCTGTATAAAATCCTTTCGGCTAGTCTTGTACCTAAAAAGTCAAGGAAGAAAGATGCCTGTTTGCTGAGATCTTTCCTGTTCTATATTAGAGAATCGTAAACCTCTCAGACTTTTATTATTCTTTTCTACTAAACTTTTTCAAAAGAAGACCAAACATTGAAAAAAGCACAGCATTTGGTAATTAAGTGCATGTTACTCAAAACCACGCTTTCTTTTCTGATTCAAAGATGTTGGTCTTCAGTTGACTACATGATTGCTGATAATAGACATCATTAGAAAACTGGTAACAATACTCACCTCTGTATGTATTTTCTCAGCAGATGTCTATCTCTGAAAATGAAGTTAAATTCCTACTTCACTCACAAATCTAAGAAAGTTATCTTTGGTATACTGTAGTCCTGAAAATTGAAGTGATAGCTGAATTAAACTGCTCTGTCAGGTGTTTTTTTTATATTTCTCACATGGAAATGCATTGCACATCTAGAAAGCCACTGGAATGTGTTGCTAGTTATTGTTTTAAAAAAGGTTAGTCCATCATCCACATAAATGACATTTCATTTAAGTGTGATGAATGCGTGTTTCTGTATGAAGTGGGACATCCTGTTTCTGTTGCATACATCTTGGCAATTATTGTAATGCTCTCTTCTCAGAACCAGGTTTTTTGCAGATAAACATTTTTACCAAAGTGTGGGACTCTAGAAAGTCACAGGTACTTGATGCTTTAATGATCCTCAAGAGAACCTAACAGCATGTTCAGGAGCAGTAGATTCTAACAACCACGTGGATGATGTCTTAGGTTGGGTTAGTGGCCACAGCAGCAGGATCTCAATTCTCATACACTTTGCTGTGTTGGTGTGCCTCCAGCTCTTTGTTGGATTCCGTGTGCTTATGAAGTGGAATGCCTTTGGAATTTTGCCTCCAGTGTGGCCATGGTGGCAGCTCCAGTATTAAGTGTCTGGTGATATCTTTGCCTCTTGGAGACATTTGTTTAACTGTGTAACATGAGCTTTTCCATCAGCTATTCATCAGCCTCGAAAGGAAAGGAGTAGGTCACATAACAGCAGGCCAGGTTGTTCTCACACTTCCTCCCTTTACAGCAAGGAAGGTTGAGAGTTGTAGATCTTGAAACAGCAGAATTTGTGATACCAAAGAAAAATTGAATTAAAATACCAGATTGTTTTCTACTTTAAACTTTGTTTTCAGTTTGTTTTGTTGGTTATCTCTCAATTAGCTTGCTCAAAAATAAAAATGTGGGCAGGTTATTTCTAGAGCTTTAATTTGTTTTCTAATTTCTTGGGCTGGGCTCTTATTTTTGTGTGGATTTATTTATAAAATGTGATTGGTACATTAAAGTACATTTAACGTGTTGCTTTGCTTGTTAAAGCAATAATGTACTGAGTTTCCCTAAAGTGCAATAATGAACTGACTGTCCCTAAAGTGCAAGCCTCCACTTTTGAAGCACTCTCTCTGATTAACCTACCCGCCTTCATAATTAGAATAATCACATAATGTAATTTTTAATAAAGTGAAGCTACAAGGAACGACATAAGATCTATAAAAGAATAATCTTGTTTGGTGCTGATAATGTGTCAGATATTGACATGATTTGGAAATACAGAAAATTGTTGTAAATGCATAGAAGTAATTTGTTGTTTGAAAGCAAGGACATGTTTTCAGTGCACGTGGATATGTTGTTTGATCATGGGAAAAGAACAGAATATTTTTGGAAGATCAAACAAGCTAATGTGCAGGGTAGATTTTATAGTTCACCTAATGTCTGAGCCTTTTCTTCTTAAATTCCTCTGACACCTGTAACTTCAAATCTGGGGGTTTTCAGTTTATCACAATTTTGTTCTGTGTAACAGTCAGTGAAGTGGCTGCACAGTCAGTTGTCATGTCATCAGTGGGAGAATCTGTCTGTGACGCCAGAACAGCCACCATACTGGAATTCTTTGAAGGATGGTCAAATCTGTACTTTTAAAAACATACAGTGAAGATCTTTCAGTAATAGTCAAGTTATCACATACATAAAAACCTGATCTTAAGGGTTATTTCACGTTTCACTTTGATGTCATTTGGAATATTGAACTTGAACAGTGTCACGGGCACTCTTCCCTATGGCCAGATAACTGACTACTCTGCATAGAGCAGATCAGTGGCCCACACTCAAGAAGAATTTCTTTAAGTGTACATGCATGTGTATAAAGGCTTGATAGCTTAACAAGTACCAGGTAAAATTTAACAAACAAAAAAAAAACCCAACCAAACAAAAGAAATAGAATCAAGTCCCTTTTGGTTTGTATCAGTTGTTGTACATGCTGAGTAGTTTAGAAATTCCCTCACTTAATCATCAGTGAATAATATGATAATCTTTCAGCGTTCTAATATGTTGTCTCCTGGGGGAAGAAGAAAATATTTTTGAATTTAAAGCAAATAGTAGTAAAGTCAAGGATGTATTTCAGAGGTATTTCTGTTCCAGTTGGCATTTTAAACAGCAGATTCCTGATTTGTGGCATTTGGCTCAGGTATAGGAGGGGGATTCCTTTCAGAAGGGCAGAGGAGATATTCCCACACATACTCCAAAAGCACCAGCAGCGCTGCCCTTCACTGACCCTGCCGTTTGTCCTGGCCTTTGCATATGCCTTCCAAAGCACAGGCATCATGACAGAGTCTCAGCTCCTCCTGTTCCCTGGCCTGTCTTAAACCCTGCAAACACTTGTACACTTATCTGAATCCAGAGAGGAGCTTTGTGCCAAGTACTCAACATGAATGTAGTGTGTGGCTTCTTCAGATAATGCTTCCCAGCTTTTCTGTGAACTGTTATTAAGGGTGGTAAGGTGGCTGGAAAATAAGAATGTAGGAGTTTGCTGCTACCTGCTTGTTTTATCTGTGCTCTGTTCTCCAGCTATCAGTCCATGTAGCCTGTTGATAAAATGAGTTTCCAGTTCAGCCACATCTCCACCGTATTTGTTTATACACTTCTGTTTGAACTCTGGCTACTTTATATTTCACTACAATTAATACTGTAATGTTATCATTACATGTGGCAATCTGTTTCCTTAGCAATAGAAATAAAAAGCAAAAACCACTCTGCCTTTTTTTAAGTGGCTTGCAGCTGAGCCAGGTGCGAGACTAAAACTTCCACATTGAACCCTTAACATCTGCATTTCAAACCATTATTACTTTCTCTCTATTTTGCTCTGCACAGGCCTGCTCCTTCAAAATTGCTGCTATCCTGTGTTTCAAACACACGATCAGATCAGTCACTGACTCTCCTACTATGAATACATAGTCTATGTACTTCCTAGAGAGCAGGAAACATTCATAATTGTGGGAGAGGATGATGAAGGTCTGGTAAAAAGTGGGACAGAACTGGATTCATAAGTCTGAGGAAATACAATACTCTAGGACTCATTCTATAATAATTAAGTTATGTTAAGTTGCATGCTACAGGAAACTTGATTCCTTTCTGCATGTCCCATATTGAGTTTTGTCATTGCATGTAGCTGGTTTTTTCTTTTTAAACTTGTGTGGCATGTCTTAAACTGTATGCAAAATATGATATGGAGATTATACCAATGGCATTTCTAAACATAGCATTTCTGGTTTCCTTTCCCTAGTTTGATGTCAGGGTTTTGACAATTGCCCTTTACTTCTGTGCCTACATGCCGCACTTGGAAGCCCAGCTTATATGCCATATTCTATCTTTAAAGCCATATTATTTTTCCTTTGACATTTTTTATCCCTTTTTTTAACTCTCAAATGATTTTACGTTTTTGTGCTGATTTTCTGTTACTCTGTCTTTTGTACTAATAGAAACAAATCAACTCAGATGCAGTACATAGGTGAGTTTTTTTTGTTTCTGTAGTTTTCCACCTTTCCTGGTGTTCACAGACATGCTGCACTTAACAGACAGTGTGCTCTGGTCTAGCATTACACTCTGTAATAATTTGTAATCAAAATGGCCTCAGATGATTTAACAAGCAACACTGAATGCAATTGCTAAGTATAGCTAGTAGGGAGGCAGAGCTTATTTAGAGCCTGCTCTTAGGTCTTAAGGCATAAATCTACTGGTGCTAAGATGGTAATGTGGAGACAACTGTTTGTTATCTGAGCCTGGTGTTACAGAAGCCTAAATTAGCTTAGTGCTGTGGTCTTCACATGTAACAAAAACTGCTACCCATAAGGAGAGCACAGAGACATAAAATCAGCTCTGCCTGTCAAAAGTGAATTCACAGATGCATCTCAAGAGGATGGGCAGCATATTTTTAAAATTCTGTTCCTGATGGTTTCCTTGTTCTGAAACAATGGGATTGTTGGCTTTTACTTGGAAAGGCTAAGATGGGAGAAATAGTGTTCCTCCTTGGAAGAAGAAAATAATTCCTATTAAAAATTCCAAGGCTATGAAAGCTAATGGGGATAAACATGATTGGGTTTTGTGGTGCAGAATGATGAAGAGAAATATTCTTGCAGTCTGTGGTTGAAGAGGTTACATATGATTTTTACTTCTGAAAGGGTCTATAATAAACCTTATTCATTATATTTCTCCACCACTGTCTCTGGATTTAACTTTAAATTCAAAATTTAGCAGTGACTTTAGTGGTGATTCGCAACAATTGACTTGCAACAATTTCAGACATCTTAAATGTGCTTATAAACAGGCTGACTTGTTGTTCTGTTGATGCGTAAGTCTATGTAATGGTGCACTATGACAATATTTTATGATGTGACATCTTCCCCAAATTGTTAATGAGAAGTTACATGTTTGAAAAAAAGACTAGGGGGGTTGCAGGTGAGAAGTTCATTACCAGTAAGATGATAATAATGCTATTTTTAAAATCAAACATATTTTGGTTTCATGTTAAGAGATTATTTTCAGTTTCAGATTATTTTCATTTTGTAACCTAATTATTAAATGAGGTTTTTTGTTTATGTTTATTTGTTTATTTATTGGCTTTTTCATTCCCTTGCAGTAAGTTTGTCTGCAATTTAATAGGTTGTTTGGTTTTTGTTTTTTTTTTTTTTTAATACCTTTAAGTTTTTAGAAAGTGGAGGTCAGTAGTGCTTCCCACAGAAATGTCCAGGTAACAAATTTAGTACCCTCCTGGTGGACAGCAGGGAAAAGACTTCCTTGGGAGCATTTAATTTGCCTAAGAAGACTGTCTTTTCAATTGAAGGGAATTTATTATTATGAAAAATCAAAAGGCATTCAACCTTTTTGGTGATAAATTGGCTTGTTGCAGTCAGACAACACTTTATTCCAAAGACAAGGGCATGGATAAGCTATTTAAATTGAAAGGTGTAACAGACGAAGGGAATGTGAGTTTCTAATTGTGTGGCTGCCAAGCCAGTTGTGGGGGAGGGGGGCGTTTAACTTGAGTAATACGAAGGTGTATTACTCAGAGAAGGGAAACGAAGCTGGTGAAGGGTCTGGAGTGCACATTCTGTGAGGAGAAGCTGAGGGAGCTGCAGTTGTTCAGTTTGAAAAGAGGAAGCTCCTGAGTGACCTTACCACTCTCTGCAACTCCCTGAAAGGAGGGTGTAGCCAGGTGGGAGTCAGTCTCTTCTCCATGGAAACCAATGATAGCATGAGAGGACAGAGTCCTAAACTGCACCAAGAGAGGTTTGAGTTGGATATTAGGATGAATTTATTCACAGAAAGGGTTATTAGGCATTGGAATGGGTTGCCCAGGGAGGTGATAGAGTCACAGTCCTGGGAGGTTTACAGGGAAGGCTGGATGTGGTCCTGAGTGGCATGGTCTGGTCGACATGGTTGTGTTTGGTCATAAGTTGGACTCGATGATTTCAGAGGTCTTTTCCAAAGTACTAAATTCTGGGATTCTGTGATCTTAGGAAATACATTAGTGAGTTAAACCAGAGTCAGAAGCTACTGATGCAGTTGTTTCATGTGTGATGGCAAAGATAGAAGTCCCAGTGTCAGGAGTGACTCACTGCTGAGTGATGTAACTGTGCCTGGGCAATAATATGATACTTACTGGTGAATAAAGTTAGACAGGGTGAAGTGGTAACAGAGGATTGCGGTTTAAGTGCTCTGTTATACTGGTCCTTAACTGCACTTTTATTTTTAATTTTTTAAAAATCTTTCCAAAGTTATTTCTCTCTGCACAATGTAATGGTGGGAGCATTGGTGTGGAAAGACATAGCTGCACTCTGAAGCTGTTTACTAATACTGCAGTCTCAGTAGCTGCTCTGTGCACTTCTAAAACAGATACATCCTATCAGGTGGTACAAACACTGTCTGTCCCAGAAGACAAAAAAAGAAATTTTCTGTTAAATAAGATAATAGTATATCTGTATAGTGTCTTTGAGTCTGTAATTACATACTAAGGTCTGTGAACTACCACTATTTAACCCACTTCCAGTTTACAATTTGACAACACTGCTATGTAAGCCTAGAGTTATAAGAGAGGATAATTTCAGGCTTCAAAGCTCCCAGCATAGATGTGTCCAAAAGTCCATTCTGCACTCTGAACTCTCCGTGGTTTTCAATTACTACATACAAAGGTCATGATTTTCAACCCTATTGTTCTGCTCTCCACTAGCTTTTCTAGCCTCTGATTTATTATAGCAGAGAGTGAGATAAGAGCCAGTAAGTTAAAAAAGTGTGTGTGTTTTGGTGGGATATGTGAGCAAAGGCTACAAATGCTTTTAGTAAAACAGAATGCTCTCCTGGTAGCTGCTTTTCTGAGCTTTATTAGTTCACCTGCCTTCAAGTGTGTCCTGCAGGTGCTTTGACAAATGGATTGAGAGATTTCCTAGTAAATTCCTCAGCTTCTTGTAAATACTTCTGTGCCTTATGTAGATGATTTGTAACTTCCTATGCCAAGGTGTCTTTCTAAATCACATCAGGGACCCCTGTGCCTTCCAAAAGCCACAGTGTGACTTGGATGAGGAAATGAATAAAAGCAGAAGAAAAATACTGACAAAAAAAAAAAAAAAGGCGTTAATAGAAAATTAAGGTGTTGAAATTCTAAATGTATATTGAGGAAAGAGATGTCCTTTACCCTTACTAGTTTCTCCCACTCGTGGCAATATGTGCTGTTTGCTTGTGGAGCAAGCAAGACCAGTTATTTCTTCTGCCAAGTGCCAAGGTCCTAATTTGAATCTCCTCCTCATAAGTCTCATTCTCCCTGAACTACTACTGATCACTGAAGTGATACATCAGACACTTGAGTTTGGCTCATCCCAATGCCACCTCTGCCTTGAAAAACAAGTTTAAACTTGACATAGGGACTTAAATAATTCACAACTCCTGTTGATGTGATAATGTATTTGATCTCTCCCAATAGTTGGAGAAAAGGTGACAGCTGTAGGTGTTTCTGATGCATGAACAAAGCGGGGAAGATCATGCTTAGAAAAACTAAATAAACCATTACTTATACAATAATCAGTTTCATTTCACCCTGGATATACTTTGAGAACATTTAAGTAATCTTGTGCACAGCTCTGAGATAGTCAAGTAATGTTTTTACAGAGGGAAGAAGTGGGGAACATAGCATAACATTAATTGCTCAATTTGAGCAGCTGGAAATTCCAGTGCTCAATTTCAGGAGCTGAAAATTTTGGAGTCCCTCATTTCAATCCCCTCCTTGTTTAAAAGCATGGTTTTGGTTTTCTGCAAGATCCTGCAGATCAAAATTCAGGGCAGGAGATATTTAAAAAATGTGTAGATGTGGCACTTAGGGACATTGTTTAGTGGTGGACTTGGCAGTGCTGGTCTAATGGTTGGACTCAATGCTTTTAGAAGTCTTTTCCAATCTAAATAATTCTTTGATTTAATCAATTCTGGAAATGTTTCCTTCTCTATGTAAACTGAGTGTGTACATGTGTGTATATATCTGTGTCTTAATGGTGGGAATAGCACTCCTATCACTTACTATGTTAATTTCTTTGTAGATATTCTTACAATTTCTTCTGAATTGATTACTGTCAAAACTGAGCTCCACATTTTAAGATTAATCTAATTAATTATATTCAAAATTAATAGCACTAGAAAGCTGTCTCTAGCTTTAGCAAGCTAAATATACTGATTTTTTTTGTTGTTATTTGTTTGTTCCCAGCAGAAAGAAAAGGGTTTACAGAGAAAAATTTTCAGGTTTTAGACTTTTTTTTTGCAAATTGTTTAGGTACTTGGTGTCCTGATTTCATAAAACATATTCTGAAATGCTTCCGAGGACAAAATGAGAAGACAGATTATTTCTAAAGGAGCACAGAAGCAGGTTTTCTAAAATCTTTGCTTATTTTATAATTGAGAACATTTTTATATTTTTTTTTTCATTCTACATAAATGGGTGGAGTGGCAGGAATACTTTCTGATTCCTTCCTAGAGCTCCTAGGCTGTACTCTGGCTGGACCTTAGCAATTTCCTTTTCACATTTGTAACATTTTAGCACCTAGTAATTTTGGAAAAATTAGAGGGGTTGAGTAATACTTTACCTGCACTTACTCTTCCCTGTTGGTACAAGAGGACAATTTTTCAATCAGGTGTGTTTTCCTCTGTGTTATCCAACATGGGAATGAGTTTTCTATTTGGTCTACCATTTCTCCTGTTTCTTTTGGACCTTAAATCTTAGTCTGTGGCTAAAAAGTGCTGATATGCAAAAGTTCCTTGCTTGCAAAGATGTTGGTGTCAGCTCTTAAATTTCCTGATGGAAAGAAATTAAGAAAGCTTGTTAAATTTTTAGAAATGTTATTTTACCTGCTGGGAAAGTTGCAGTGCTTCAGATGATGTAAGTGATAAATGCAGTCCTGGGAGACCTACAGGTTGTCAATAACCTTTGACTGACTATGGCAGCACATAAAGTCTTAATAACTGACTCCTTACAGAGATAACTTGTAGTGCACTGTAGCTGTAGTAAGTGAGGGTTCTTATAGTCAGATGCATATTTGGAGGCTTGTACAAAATGAGGTGTCTTGGGCTAGGCTAGAGTTGACTATAGTAGAATATACCATAACTCTGTATCTTCTTTTATCGGCAAATTCACAACTTGGCCAAGGTTGATGTAAATTGTCTTTGTGTTAAGATCATAAATAAGGACATACTTAATTCCTTGGTCAAATAAAATGCTTTAAAAATGTTTTTCATTTTTATTTTGTTTCAAATCAGAAGTACAAAATAACTGATACAGGTATGAGTTACAGGAAAATATTTTAATAAATATATACAGACCTCTGACTAAGACAGACAGGCCTTTCATATTGAAATTTCTGGTTATTGATGAGATCATGTATTTAATTTTCTGAGTGTCAGGAAAATCCCTAATATAATTTAATTTAAAAGGGAACTTTCGAATGTCACTGCTGACCAAATGTAGAACTAGTGCTAATAAAAGAGCTCTACTTCTTTCATTGCATGAATGTACACATATACTTCCACTATGCTTTCTATTTTTTCTTATGCAGTGTTTGCTAAGGAATGGGTGCTTTCTGATGGTGCTTACCACACAGTGAGATACCTGGGCTTGGAGGCTGCCTTAGATTACTTTTTATTTTCTATCTCTTGCGCAAAGTTGAACTAAGAAGATTGTCTTTCTTTGTACAAGAGAAAAAAAAAACGTTCACTATTATGGTTTATCAGTCTTATCATTTCTACAAACTTGAGAGGTGATAAAATTTAGGCAGACTAGTGTCTTTCTGTGAAGCATTTGTTAAGGGAATGAAGACAAGAACAATACGGAGTCAGAATTTTGGAAAGGTCTATGGTGGAGCACTGCTTACCTTTCTTCTTTTCTTGCCTTCCTTCTTCAGCACTCTGACAATGAAAAACTGAAAGCAGTCATCTCACTGTGTAATTCAACATAATTTTAGGGAGAAATTTCTAAATCCTCTGAAAAATCTAAGCTTCTTTTACAAATGCTAACTAAAACTATTTTCCATTAAAATGAGTTGTTTTCTGGTGAGTACTTGTATGCATTTTACTTATATTTTTATTATCCTTTTGTTTTTAAACTCTGATGTGGGAACTGTTTCTTCCTGTGTAGAGGGAAGAATATTTGCTGTTAAGTCATTCGGGTTACTGAAAGTGTTTAGAAATAAGAGTTTGATCCAAGGACAGGGTTGATTTTTCACAGTGGCCATGAGGAAGAGGAGCCTGGAGCTTTGTGGGCATGGCCAAGATATTTCACTGTTTGATACCATTTTATGTCATAACCAGGGTGAGACAGGGATTCTCATTTCCAGAATGACTGGGGAGGTTTTTTTTCTGGGGGAGAAAGTAGTGAAGGGAACGGTGGTAATGTTGGTTCCGAATGGAATGTTTGTCCACCAGTGGTTTTCATTGTCTCAGGCTTGGGGGAAAAACAGAGGGTCTGGGGCCATTTTGTTCTTTGTCTCAGGGGCTGCACAGTGCTGGGTCAGTTGGTCAGTGATCATTTTTGTATGTAAATTACCCTCTTTTATAATATACATTCTTATTAGTATTTTTGCTGTTACTGTTTGGGTTTTTTTAGTCTCACTGCAGTTTCCAAAAATTGTTTTTGTATAAATTCAGGTTCTCTGCCTTTTGACTCTCTCTGACCAAAAGGGGTGGGAAGTGAAGTGGAAAGGCTCGTGGTCTTTCATTTTTGTGGGAGCACTAATACTATTCCTAAGCCACAACACAGAGTAACACCCATCTAAATTCATTTAAAATGAGTATATCAAACAAACCAAAGCCAACTCATTCGTGTTGGCATTTGTCTTGACAAATGTGTGTGCACTAAGTGTAGTCACTTCAAACTATGCTTTACTAATGAGTTAAACAAATTTTTATTTCCACTCCGCCTTTTTAGTGTCTAGTTTTCTATTGTGGGTACAAGGCAGATTTATAGTAAAGTGGGGTTGATAAGGTGGTGAATTTGGGGTTTGAGACAGTTTAGTGCTAGATCAAAAATCTCTCAGCCATGGTGAACAATCCGTCCCTGTTCCAATTTGTTTAAAAGCTCTGAAAGAACAACTTTCTCCTGACAAGATTCCAATTGGATTGTGTCCTTTCTGCTTTCTTATGCTATTTGATATTCAGGGAAATGTTAAATTGGAACGATGCCTCTGTCTTATTACAGCACAAACACCTGTGTGGACTTGGGTTAGATGGAAGGATGCACAAGTTTCTTCATGCTTGACCCACTTTAAACTGGTACTACATGGTCTGGCGTTAGTGAGCACAGCAGCGTGGTGTGAGCAGCCTGTGTGAAGAAACTGAATGCCAACTCAGAAAACCTTTGTTGTAAAACTTAATATAAAACAAAGCAAGGCCACTGTGGTCAGTAGAAGTAAAAATAGCAGTATAGATGACAGCACCACAGTGTGAGCTGTCTGTTGAAGAGAACTGAAAGCCATGTTTGTGGTGAATGCTTTCTGGATTCTGTCTCAACCTGTACAAATAGATCACAGCTGGAGTATTTGCAGAGCCTCAGATCTTTGGGACATGCTCAACAATGATGTTTAGTATAGATCCATTTTTCCTTTTGCTGGCTCTAAAGCAATTGAAGTACAGGTCAAAAAGAACATCTGACTGAAAATATCCATGTCAAGATAGCAGGACAATTAAAACAGGAAGAGAAGGTGCAGGATAATAGCAGGACTCAGCAGTCACCAAAGCATGGCAACCTTCGTTGCTGATCCTGACCTTTTTGCCTCTTTTCCTTTCAATTCCTGATGTCATACTTCTATTTTGGGAATATGTTAACTGAAAAAAAAGATTAAAAAAAAAAAAGGAAGAGAAAGCAGACACTAATCTAAGGATACTAAAATAGCTCTGCAAAATGGGATATCGGTATTGCAAATTAAATGCTATTTAAACGTTAATTTTTTATTTTTAATCTTTTTTCCTAACTGAGCACAGATATACCTATGAAAAATGACACTTGGCATGCAGTGATTTGAAGATCGCTGTCTGTCCCTTGATGTCTTCATTTGACATCTATATGTTACCAGGTTGCCATGGCAACTAAGTACAGTTGTAATTGCAACCCTGGAAAGGTAATTCTTTCACTCGAAATGTAGCATACATTTAGCCTGTCTGAAGTTTCAACAAACTATCTTTTAATGACAAGTATTTTGAAAGGCCTGAATGAGGTGCTTTCTTTGATGTCAATTTTTTTATTATCTCGTGTAGCTTAGCCAGACAGATATGTTGGCCTTTATTGAGTGGAGACTGTATTTTTTAACCTTTTTATGTCTTATTTAAGTTTCAAATATATGGTATTGCCTGTGAATCTGAAATTAACATATGAAAGCAAAATACCACACAAAGTGTTCATTATTTTTATTGCCAGTTCTGAAAGCAGATCTTGATACATTCCTCATGCTTACTATCATTTGGGTTAAGTCGAGTGGGTTTTGGATGGCTGACTGTATTTTTTTAAATTGAAAAAAAACAACCAAACCAAAAAGGAAAATACAAACAAAACCAAAAAGAACAAAAGAGAACAAACCAAAGAGAAACTCAACCAAATACCAAAAAAGCACACCCATAAAACCCGAAAAATAACTGCAAGGGTTTCTACTCAGCAGGCAGCATAGCCTTTATAGTACCACAAAGGCAACTTTAGGAATCAGAAAAAATGCAATAATTTTAAGAACTTTCCACCTGATTTTTATGCCTGTGGGAAGAGAAAAAGACTCAGGGAATTATGTGTGCAAGGTAGGCCTTGTTATTCATCTACAATCCTGGATGCTGAGAATTAGCACCATGTGGCTGCATTTTGCCCTGTTGGCAGCCTGACCCATCTTTTGTATTCATCATGATGTGCAGTCTCTCACCATCCATTTCCATGACACAGGGAAAGTAGTATGAGAGTCACTATTTAGGAGTAGTGGGAAAAGTCACCTTCCATGGATGTTTTGGTACTTGTTTAGTGCTAGAATATCGGGCTTTATATTGTCTGAGGGGTATCAACTAGCTCTCTAAAATAAGAGCAAATGTGGTACTAAGCTTTCCACATTAATTTCCTCAAGTTGTGTTACCACTCCATGAAGACATGGTAGGAGCATTTTCTAGGTTTCTGAGTTCTTGCTTACTGAAGACTAATGCTATTACTTGGGATTTCTGGAATAAATCAAGCAAGTTTAGCCATCAAATTCTTTAGAGGTTCAGTGAAAGCTGAACATAAATAGTGTGGGTTTAACTTCATATGGGATAAATGCCTGCATTGATCTGTTTGTTTGTCTCAGCAGTCTCCAGCCCTCCTTAAGACACACAGAGAGATGTTTGGGATTCATTTTTTCCTTCCCTTAAACACAAGAGCAGGGTGGGGCTTTGAATGTGTTTTGAAAGTCAAGTTGATTTTACTACAACAGCTTTGACTTTTCAGCATACACTTCAACTGTCAGTTGAAAAATAGTTTAAATGCATCGAGGCCATTCACACTTTCATGTTGTTGTTCAATCCCAGCTGGCAAATAAGCTCCAGAAAGACACTCACTCACTCCTCCCCAAGTGCGTTGGGGGAAGAGATTTAGAAGAGTAAAAATGAGAACTTGTGTGTTGAGGTAAAGACACTTTAACAGGTAAAGCAAATAACGCTCACACATAAGCAGAGTAAAACAAGGAATTCATTCACTAATTCCCATCACAAGCAGGTGTTCACTCATGAATAACAAGGAAGGAAAGAAATGAAGGAAGTTCTCCTTGGGAAGACAAATGTTATAACTTCAGATACTCCCCCTTCCTTGCTCTTCAACCTTCCCCTTCAGCCCTAAAGAAAGATTTTGTGCCCCTCCAGCCTACTTGCTGGTGGGGTTGGCTGACGAGCAGAAAAGGCCTTGACTCTGTGTAAGCACAGTTCAGCAATAATGAAAACGTCCCTGAGTTTTCAACACTTTCCCAGCACAAATACAAAACACAGCCCCATACAAGGTACTATGAAGGAAATTGACTCCCTCCCAGCCTAAATCAGCACATCCAAATATGGAGGGGTTTTAAATAGGTCTCCTTGCAAGTCTAAACATCTATGATAATTTCAGGACAGGTCCTCTGCAACAACTGTGGCATGATGCCAACTGACTTGCTCTATCTCTTCTTTTGCATTTGAAATTATTCAAAGTATTTTTATTTGGTTTTTTTTTGTTTGGGTTTTTTTGTTTGTTTGGGCTTTTTGGGGTTTTTTTTGGGTTTTGTTTTGTTGTGGGGGGGTTTTTTTTGTTTGTTTTTTGTTTTGTGGGGTTTTTTTTTGTGGTTCGTTTTGTTTGTTTGTTTGTTTGTTTTGTTGCCTCCTAGTGAAACAGAGGTCAAAACCATGGTATCATTCAGGAAAACAGAACTTGTGTATTTTGAAAAAGGTCACAGAGGCATCACTTGAGATGTCCTACAGCTCAGTATAACCAAAGTACTGAGCTAGGCTTTCAGTATTCTAACACACAACACAACAGTATAAATTGCAGAGAAAGAATCGCGATTGTTTAATTTGAAATAATCCTTTTATCTCTGAGGCCTGTGCTTTGCTGTATCATTTGAGCATTTTGTGTGATCTGGTAAACAGTGTTCTAATTGTTTTTGCAGATCACTAGTTTAAAAAGCCAGGCACACCTACACAGGGTAGAAAACAACCATTCTGTGATTAAAAGACATAGAACATCAAATGTATAATACTAACTGGTAAGGCAAGAGGATTAGGGATGGGACTGCAATCCCCATATCTCTCAATGCATCTTACTCTGAATATTCATATAGGAAGATATTCTCGTGCCTCTGAATAAACAAACTAAGGTGTGCTGGTGTAATTCAGCTCAGAATTTGCTGCTTAGCATATATGAAATATATGAGGTGTTTTATGTTGAAAGTTAATTTTTTTGTACTGAATATATCTAGTAAATCCCTCATTTACTTCTTTCTATAAACTTCAAATACTCACTTTAGCACACGGGGAGATCAACAAGGATCTTGTATTCTGATTTCTGGTTTTTGCTGTATTTGTTAGTTTTCCTTTTCTTAAAGCCAGTGAGATAAAAATTTGGCCCCGTGTTCTTCCAGGAAGACAGGTTGTTTATGTTTAAGCTAGTAATGACTGTGTCTTTAATTTTTTATTCCAGTTGCTAATGTCTCCTGGCAGAGGTACTGTCTCCTGTTATGCCTTCAAAGTATAGAAGTTCTCTCAATCCTATAGGAACTCCACAACATTTGATCTACACCTTAACCGTTGTGCTCTGAATTTTCTCTTGGCATATGAAGGGACCAAATCCCTTCCTTTTTTTTTTTTTTTTTTTTTTAATTTGTTTGGTTTATAGTTGCATATTTGCTGAGTACATGGTCTTGCCTTCCCTTCATGAGAATTGTGCTTTCTGACTAACCCTGAAATCAATTCCATGCTATTGTGCTCTGCCCCCCTGAATGCTCTGTACCTACAATTTATCGCTTTACAGTTGCCTGACAGGGTATGGCTTATATGTTTGTTGCATCGGATTAGAATGTAACTTTTTCATAACCTGCACAAGGAATGCAAAAGTAGGGGTCCCTTTAGTGTATTTTCTCAGTTGCCTCGAGGTCCTTCAGAACCCCTCTGTTTTAAACCAATTTGCTTTCCCCCTTTCTCTAACCCTGTACTTAGGACTCCACCTGCCAGGAAAGCAGGCTCTTCACTTCTTTGTGTTCTGCCAGTGCTCTTTGGGGGCTCAGTTGATTTATTGTTATGGTGACTTCATCAGCCACTCCCAGCACTCCTTTGCACAGAGCCTTAGACAAATTGTGCCCACCAAGGCAGCCTGCTTAGCCTCCTGCCCTGGGCTCAGCACAGCAATGTTATGAGATAATCACTTCACCTGAGCCTGCTTCCCACAGAGACGCGTTGCAGTCCCTTTTCCCACAGACACACACTCCTCCTTAAAGCAAATACATGTCAGCATCATCATGGTGCCAAGAATTCACAAATTATATATAGACTGCCTGTGTCATCATATTTCTTCTTTGTCAAGGCAACCTCATTAGGACAGAGGTGAGCTACTCCCCTGGGTGCCTCTCTGATGTTCTGGCATCTCAGTCACAACACACCTTATAATCCTTATTAATTGAGACTTCAGCATTCACTCAGCTACTGGCCCCCTATCATGAAGTTATGTTAGGTCTGTTTTCATCTACCCCGTGTAAGTCTCCTTTTTTGTTACATGTGGGAAGCTGTACAGAAAGAAGCATTCATAGCTCCTAGTTCTTATGTTCAGTCATCTATGAAATCTGCGTTTCATGTGTTTCACACATGAATATTAAAGGAGAGGATTTACATGAGGTAGGTCTACACCTGTGTCATCATTCAAGCAAATGGGTGGTTTTGGTTGTCTGTATGGAAGAGAAGCCACTTATGTGCAATTTTGTTATTACTGTAATAACAAAAACTTCTTAGAGAAGTTTGGAGTCCAGAATATGTTTGTCTGCCAGTCAAGGTGGGACTTGTAGTTAAAAGAGAGTAAGGACTACACATTTTCTGTTGCCCATTCAGCATGTAAGAAGTTGTATCTCAGGTGGAAGTGTGACATAGATATAGTGCCTTGCAAACTCTGTAGCAGTTCTGGTCTTTAATATGCATATTGTGGTTAATACAGTCCTCTCAGCCTTTGGTTATAAATGTGGAAACAGGCTCATCTGTAAGAATCAAACTTTCAAAATGTACAATCCATGCTTATAAATCTGAGAACCCATTTTGGCAATGACAAACGTGTTTGAAGGGAAAACAGTATTTAAATCAGAGGGTCACACAACATTTTCTTGAAATTATAATTCAATAAAGAAATTGATGCTAATTAGTGTTTAAATCTCTCATCTTGTCAGCTCTGTGTGGTGCCTTGTTTGAAGTGAAATGTTTTTCGACACAGCCTTCCTAATGCAAAATTTGTTTTCCGTAGTTCTTTGATGTTGTTGTTAAAGGGAAAGATATTAAAAAGCCCTTTTTTTAAGCAATAGTAGTAAAGGAGGGGAATTGAATTGATTTGATATTCATATTACTTTGCATGCAAAGCCCCAGAGGATTTATCAACAGCTCTGACCCATCTTCATCAAGAATAGAGGAAAAATGATTTGTATTTTGTATTAGAGTTACACCCAGAGGCCCCTTTCAAAATAAGTTCTATGGAATTTGATGTTACACATGTCAGTGAGCACATCTGTCCTCCAAAAATTCACAAATAGGCCAGGAAATGACTATAAGTAAAACTGGTGTTAAGTGCCCCTGTCTGTATTGCTTTGTGGAGCTGAATGCAGCAATAGCAGTATCAGCTCAAGGTGAGTTGAAGGAGGGGAAAATGGTGACAGTAAAGGCTTCCTCCGAGAGCGTTGGTACTGTACTGATTTGCACTGCTTCTGCACTACATACTGCTAATGCACTGTAGTATAAACACATATGTGCTTGCTTTAAATGCTGTGATAGTGCCATGCATTGTAATCTGCTGCTTGTCTTGCACCTGGCAGATGCATAAAACAAAATATTCCAGGTGCAAGTGAAACAAATTATATAATATGCATTATGAAATAATAGTTTGAAGGTGTGTTTGTTGGGGAATGTATGTGTGCATGTAGGCATTGTATAAGTCATAACTAAACCAAAATTATGTAATATGCAAAAAAAAGCGCTGTAAAAGTAGCTTAGTTAAAGTCAGCAAATTTAGCTTTTAGGAACCTGGAGATGTTGTGAAGGTTTTCTTCCTGATCTCCATTTAATCTTTTCTTCTCTTCTGCTGTTTTTTCTTTGTGCACAGTCCCTATACCTGCTTTATTGCAACTCATTCAGTTCAAATAGAACAATTTATATCCTTTCAAGTATTCTAAGTTGTTTTATCATTACACATTTAATATTAAAAATTGGTATCATTATCCAATTTATCAATTATTTTTTCTGGAGTTTTATCACAAAAAGGATTAAAAAACAGTAGTTTCCGAGTAGTGGGAAGTCTAGAACTGAGGCAAATAGATAAAGTTCAAAATAGAAATTTATTTGCCTGATCTGAGATGTCTGGGATCATGCTTCTCTGGGCACTGTTTAGTTCAAAATACAGTTCTTACTTGGATCCACAGCTAAGAAGTTTGGATCTGTATTCCTTCTACAAATAAGAACCGGACTCTTCAGCTAAAAACCTCAACAATGTAAAAAGCAAATATTTAACCATCTATGAAAGTTAACATTCTGATTTTGTCCAGTGTTGTGTCTTTTCACTCAGTGAATATGTAAATTGAGAATTAAATTCACCATGGCAACATCCTTAAGACATGACTTTTTTTTCTGCAATATCTCTCCAGCTTTCATAGGGACATCCAAGCATGAAAATGTCACAACGATTTTGTGGATGTTAGTAATCTTTACAGATCCCCAAGGGGAGGTACATGATATCCAACCACATTTCACATATAGTGTCAAGTAAAACAGTATCTGGTCAATTTTGAAGATATATTATGCAGATAGCAGTCAGTGTGACACATCATTTTATTATCTGCCTTGTGTCATTGTCAGGAATGAAAACTTTAGGGCTACCTACAAATGATGACTGAGTTAACAGAGCACTCAGCAGTAATGGGAAGCTATTCTTCTTTCAGTCAAACAGAAAATATTGAAGGACTGGTAGGGGTGGGTGAGTCTTGGGTTTGGGTTGGAGGGTGGTTTGTATTTTTTTGTTTTGGGGAGGTTTTTGTGATACCTTGAATTTAGTTGGTTGGAATATTTTTCTTCTTGAGACACAGTACAGAAGACAGTTGCTTACGACCAGAATAGCCTGTAATTGAGCATATTGTCTTCCATTTTAAAAAGAAATCAAATTTTGGTAGTGCATACTAAAAAGTTTAAAGCTTTTTCTCTGAAATTAAATATAACAAAAGCAGTTTAAAAAAAGGTTATATCAAGTCTGGGTGTTGGTGGGGTTTTTTTAATACAATAGGGTTTTTTTGAAGACACCCTGATCACTCTTGAGTGGTATAAAAAAATCGTAATTTGGGATCAACTTCGTTACCAGATTTGAAAAAATAGAAATCTACACTAAAATAGATTCTTATTCTCTCTACATAGCATAGAATCAGCTAGAATGCATAATACATCTAGAGACTATTTCAAACACTGTGTTTGTATTAAAAGGCTGTTTCATTTCTAGTGTTCTTAAATAGTAATCAATTGCATGAAGCTTAAATTTCTAGATGGATTGATTCATTCTGTCTGTATTATTAATGATGAATTGCAGTTGCAATGCTTGTTTATATTAACTGTGCATCTTCAATCAATAAACAGATTCCAGCAAATATTTGAAAATACTATCAAATTTGTTGGCATTTTCCATGGATTGATTTGTATTGTATGGTGCTGATTTTCTGCTCAGAATTTTTCTTTCAAAATAGCAATTATTATAATGTGAACTTTGTGTGGAATATCTGTTATTAAGAGACCTAATAATTATTACTTGCCTTATGATATGATACAGTTTTCCTTATGAGCCCTGTCATTTGTTAACTTGACAATTTGGAAATTTTCAGTTCTCCCTCACATACTAAGGTAGCTCTAAATGTAGTATGATAGTGCTGGAGAGCAGTGAGTGTAGAGAAACCATCTCACAGAGCTGTCTGAAAATCAATGATAGTCATTAAAAATAAATTCTAATTTATACTGCTACTCCCAGATATTTTCTCTCCATGGATTAGGTCATGTTGCATTGGAATGTTTCTTCTTTCTTTCTTGCTGTAAAAAAAACATTAAAGCATTCAGGCTTTTTTAATCATCTTTTTAAGTACTGTTAATACTGTCATTTAGCTGATCCACAGTGGAGCATTATTAGTCAAATTAGTTATTTCCCATGTTCTAGCAATAAGTGTCATGTTTAGAGATATTAATAGTACCTTTGGTTTGGGTAGATGTGGCCTTCTTACTGCAGTGGCTTGGAAAGGTCTCAACTCTTGCTTCCTTAGGAAGAAGTTATTTATATGATGTCCAGGCAAACCCTGTCTGGAAAAGTGTGTTTTGGCAGTGGGTGTGGGGACAGCACAGAGTGTGCTCCCCGTGGGCTGTTTTCTTCTCTCGTGTTACACGTTTGTGTGTTTCGGTCTGTGACTGCCACTTAGGTCAAGGGCAAGCTTTGACAAGGCTGTGCCTTTCTGTGACTGGAGCTCCAGGCTGTCTGTTCAGGCCTAAAGGAATTAATTGTAGTGTTAGCGTGGTATGTCAAAACATTTGTACAGTCAATATTCATGGATTCTTTAAGGTAGCACTTGCTTTTAGAATTTCCTCGAAGTAAATCAGCACAGAACATCACTGATCGTATTTGTAATTACTACCAGCCCTGCTTGCCTATGGAGCCATGTGAACACCCTCTGTTTGCAGGAAATTCTAGGGTTGTTCAGCCCTTGCTTTGCCCAATTTAAAAATGTCATTGTTGTCAGACAATACATCACCGTTAGTGTGACTGCTTAAATGGGAGGGAAATTTCCTCTTGTCTTAGGGTAATATGTTAAATAGAAAATGCTAGTAATGTCAATAAAATAAGAGGTTTTCTGTGTGGTTTGTTTGGGGTTTTTTCTTATATTAAAAGACCTTTTCCTTTAAGTTCAGGTACTCTTTAGTAGGATTTTGATAAATAAACTTTTTGATTACTGCAAGATCAGTTTAGCTTAGTAGCACCACAAATATGAGACACTGTCCATTTCAGACCTTTCCCTGCCTCTGTCATGTTGCCACCAACTGCTGCCCGTTTCTGAATTAGTGAGAATATAATGGATCTGCCAGAACAGTTTAAATGTTTAGGAAATGTAACCTGGCAGGAGGGATATTCTAACAGTGCTGGGGCTGCAAGCAGAAAACTGCTTGTCTTCAGGTTTATCTTTTACAATATATAGTTACATGGAAGGTCTGGATGTAATGGCTTGCTGGACCTCTCTGGCATCTATATGTAAATCTGTTTTGTATCCATAGTTAATATTTAATTTGCCTACAAGCATAAAAACTTTAGAAACTTGTTACTTTTCTCTTTGATAATGTTGGATGTATACGTTTAGGGTTTTAGTCTCTGATTAATCAGGAGAACAAGGAATTTTGCAGGAGTGCCATCTGAATTTAGTTAATTGCATGTGAAAGATAAATCTATATTCTAAACACTGCCCTCAAAGGCCCCAAGTTTAAAGGCATCCATGCTGTGCCTATGTAATTCAGAACAGTATTCTGTGTGAAATGTGCATGTTACCCTCAAAGCTAAAAACTCTTGTATACTTGAAGCTAATATTGACTTGAAGCTAATATTGCCTGGCTGTGCAGGTAAATGACAATATACAATCAGTATGCTTTGTATTCCATCAGTTTGTTTTCTCATAAAGAAATAAAATGGCAATATTTTTTTCTATTTGTGAGCAAAACTAGTAAATTTTATGACTTTTTAAAATAATTTTGTGTGTATTTATATTACATACATAGTTTTGGGAGGTTTTGTTCTCGTATTCTCCATATAATTCTAGTGCTGACAACATGACCTCTGGTTCACCTCTTTATTGCAAATGTGGCTAACAAAATATATTAGTAGGTAGACAGATCTAGACATTACAAATAATATGTTATCACATATTCCATTCATTTAAAGGTAGAGGTAATTTTTGAAAATACTATGAATATGACTGTCTACATCTGTAGAAATTATATCATGCTTGAGTACCTCTGAACTTTAGGGGAAATGTGCATGCTGGAAATCAGAACACTTGCTCATACAATTTAATACTTTTGCTACTGAATTATTTAAAGGAAAAACTAAAACTGCATCTGAAGCAATTACTCAGAATTAAGAAATAATCACAAGGTAATTCTGTAATAGTTTCTCAATGTTTATTTTCCTCTTGAGATAGATTTTGATGGTTTGGGTTCTTTTTAGCCAGTTTATATGGCAATTATTTGGAGTTCAGCCTGCCAGATAAACAAGCATAAAAGTTTAAAGGAAACTTGCATTTTGGTATGTCAAGAGACATCAGGATAATTCTTCTCTTTAACCCTCTCAGACTAAAGGAGCTAAAAATATGCAGGGAGTGAATGTGCTGGTGCCCCAGAGAATTAGAAAGGCTGCACATCTTTCTTTTGTCACGGGAACACACTTCTGTGGGTTGGAGGAAAGGAAGCTCAAGTGGAGAGAGTTCCTTTGGCAGAAGGCAGGCATTTGTAGGCTTCTGCAGGTTTATCCTTTAGGTCCGATGATAGGCGGCCTTGATTTTGAAGAGAACAATTGAAGGTGCCTTTACTATATGTTGACTGGATTGAATGAGGAAGATCCAGAAGCCCTTAGGCTTCAAATAAAATTCCTGGAAGACAGAACACAGTCTGGATCTCTCATCTCTGAAAGCAGTTAGGGTAGCTTGTGAATAATTTTGATTTTTTGAGAAAGCATAGTCCTCAGGCCCAAAGACTTTAAATCTTGATTAGAATCAGGCCTCATGGGTTGGTCTTTAAATAAATTTATGTATTCAGTACAAGAAGTTAAAAGAAATTGCTGTCTCTTGAAAAATGAGAGTCAGCCTTTGCTGAAGAATCCGTTTAATTATATTTCTAGTCTACATTTTTTTCTTTTGAATTCATTCAGTGTAATCTTCATTGCTGTCTCCAAAATAAAACTTATTTTAGTTAATTGTCTGCTGAAATTAACTGGTAAGAGCCTGCTGACCAGGCTCTTATGGAGCTGCTGCATGGCTCTTGCAGTGATAAGATGGGGAGTGGGCTGTATCCTCTTTGCAGAGCTCTCAAGACATGCATGGTGCTGCTGGCAAGACCTGCTGCACTTTGGTTTAATGCTTGCTTTCCTTCTGTCTATATTCCAGACCAGCTGTGAGTATTTGTATATGTTTTCATGCACAGCTCTGTCAGCATATTTTGTCACTATGCACCCCCTCTTTATTTCTTTGCAATATCCAAGCAACAAAAGGCAAACTATTTTTGCAGTGAAGGTTAGTGATTTGTTTGAAGCCATCAAGTAAGTCTTCAGCTTTGGCCAGAAATGGATTTTTAAGCTAGATCATGGTGATAGAATGGCAGAGTAAGTAGTGCAGAAGAGTCATAGGTGATATTAAAATAGTAACTTGATAATTCTATTCTTGTTATTGAACTGCAATAAAAATTATGACTAAAAATAGTTTTAAAAAAACTTTCATTTAGGAGAATTAAAAGGCTGAGAAATTCTGTCCCATTTTAGTTGCATGATTTCAAATACTTTAGAATAACTTCACAATATATTATTTTTAAAAAGATAGGTCCTTCGTGAAAAATATTATTAGTGGAGTCCTTGAAGCAAGTACTAGAAAATGGCTTTTCCATTACTTTGGAGGCAGCATTAAAGTACCATGAAATTCAGAGCTTCTGATTTTATTACAGACATTTTTATACTAGCATTTAGGCATTTCCCTTATAGCCCTTATATCTAACATCCAGCATTTTAGGAGAACCTGTATACCTGGAGATGGATCACCAAGTGATAATTTAACACCAAGTTATAAATCCATCAGATTTTCTAAGTGTTGTAAATGATTGTGTATCTCTAACTTATCTTAAAAACATATTAGATGTTAATTAAAATTCTACTATACATAGAACTTGCTTATATAAAAGGAAGTTTTAGATTTAGTGCACCTGAAGCAAGTTATTATTTTGTTGGGTTTTTTTTTTATTTAGGTGGATCTTTTGCAAGTTAAATTATTAGTTTATGTCACATAAACGAGTAAACATCCAGAATGATCCAGAAGTCATTCCAATTATAATCATGATTTTCATGAAGTTTTATTTCCTTCTGCAGTGTCATCTGCACTCTATAGAAAAAAAAAAAAAGATTTGCCTTTTATTCCTCCTTGGAGGCAGTTTACAAGAAAGAAGAATTAGTGAGTAAAACAGAGAAAGTCTGAAATATAGCCCTTGTGCTGGCTGTCCACCCTCCCATCAGTCTCCTCTTTTCAGCAAATTCACTGAAGTAATATTTTTTTAGGCCTGCAGATTACTTAAGGTAGCTGTGGCTGATGACTCCAAGAACACAGCTGCTAACACCTGGGTTATAAATAGAGGTAACTGCAGGGGAAGAGCAGATATATACCTGTCTCCAAGCCAAAATACTCTATTCAAGGAGCACTTCCAGAAAAAGAGCAGACTAGGACAATGGGAACAGTTTTGAAGAAATATGCGTTATGGCAGGGCAGGGCAAGAGGGGTTACAAAATAAGAGCAAATGCTTTTCTTAGTATCCAGAACTACAGCTTACAGGAATCCAAAAGGAGGGAGGAGCAGGGCAACTCAAGAGGTTAGATGGGCATTGCCAAAAATTTGCTATGACACTTTTTTTTCTTAAACGCTGACAGTAGAACATGGTACAGGTCACTTCCTTTTGGGAGGTATTTGTGCACCTAACTAGCACATGAGGCAGATGTATTGTTCTGCTCCTCAGTTACTGGTCAGATGACTACTCTTTGAATATTCCAGTTAGTGCTGGCATCATAGAAGAATATATTATCTTATAGCCATAGTGTTTTGTTGGCTTCTTTCACCATGATAAAGGACAAGGCACAGGGAAGGCTGGTCAGTCCTTGATTGGTAGATCTATCAGCTTGAGACAATTCATGGAACTGGTTGGTGAAGGCTGAGGGGGGGTAAATGATTGCATTAACAGAACATTGCATAAGGTTTTTTCCTCGTGGAAAATTTATAAATCTCATGTTTGACTGCTTGAAGTTTTGGCATTCTATTTCACCTTTCATAAGATTCTTTCAGAAGTAACAACTACTGATGTTCAGACCAAATTTGATGCTAGGTAATTGTGTCTGTGTTGCAGTGCTTCTAAAGCAGTGTAATCACAGTGTCTCACAAAATATGGTCTGCTGTTATTGAATATTTTATAAAATAATTGTTCCTTCTTCCCTAAAGCATATGTCTTGAAGGAGAATAGGCAAATTGTTTCTGACGGAATAATTTTAGGCGAGCTAGCAGGGAAATAAGGTTGGATAATGCTTTCCATCATTAAAGTCTGCTTCCTGTAGCTTATAGTTTTACCAGACTTAAATTTCTGGTTTGGGGTTTTCTGTGCTTGATCTCTATTTTAGGGGAGGTGTAAACCCTTTGCATGGAACAAGGTTTACAGGTGTTACACAGACATATGTAACAATTATATGACCAGATCATTACACATAAATTTGGGTTGAATTGGTGGACTTACTGTTAAACGTTTTTGGACTCCTGTATGGTTTAAATAAAGTTAAACATTTCAGTAAAATTAATGTGGCAGTCTTGTGTTTGGGTAATGTAAAAAGTAACTGAAAGCTGAGAAGGCAAAAGTTACCAAATACTATATTATGTATAATGTTCTTTCCAGAAATTTGAGGTCAGTTCTTAGTATGATGAATTCATAAGTTTGAAATTAATTCAATTGTTCAGTCACCAACAAGCTAGGGGAGCCACCCAGAGGAAAATCAATGCCCTCTATTTCATGGTATTCTTTCATTATTGGGTTAAGAGGGGAAATTATCTAGATTTAAAAGTTTTTCATTTATTATGAGATCATATGAAGTATTGCTTGAAAATATAATTCCAATTTACTTAAATACCCTTTGATGGATAAAAAACTGAAGGCAGTAATTGAAAACCACTGAGTGATCGATGACAGTGCACTGATTATAGGAAGCAGGATCTATTGGGGGGCAGCCCCAGCTGTTGGTACCACTGCCTATGCTGAGCAAATGTTTTCAGTAGTTATTTCTTGTGAAAAAATTGCTATGTTTATAAAACATATCAATCACACTAAACTGGAAGAGGAAATAAATAATGGACTGCAAAGCAACTACTAATACAGAGAGGCAATAACCGATCTAAATTTATTATAGGACATAGGTAAGAAAAACAATTGCAGATTTACTTTTAAAAAAAGTCTTGTCCTGGTGGGCATATCTCTCTTTGTAGTAAGGATATAGTTTGGTGCCATGCACTGTTGTAGTGCAACAACATCAAAGCTGCACAGCTTGGTGTTAGAAGGTTACAGGCTGAAATAGAAAATCACAAGTTAAACCTACAATAATGAATCGTTTGTTAGATTACAAGTTTACAGCATTTACATTAAACCCCTTGTTGGTGTTCCTGCCAGGTACACATTGCTCTCCCCTGGACTATACAGGGCACCTCTGCCACTCCCAGATGTACTTAGGTGAGCACTGGGTGTGGACAGAAGGGGAGAAGTTCCTAAGTTTAAATAGAGAGAAGACTAAGCCACAGACCACCAGAGTGGTTGTGTATGGCATAATGGTGAGGTCATGACAGAGAGCAGTAGTCAGCTTCTCTAATAGAGGAGCTGGTCTTGGCAGAAGGTGACATCAAGTGTGCTGCCTCATTCATACTGCCCCTCAGAAGGAAAAGCTGAAGTAAGTCCCCACATTACCTCAGTAGTGTCTGAGTGAATACATTCTTCAAAGAAAGAGGCACAGATAGTCTGTGGGATGTCATCCATTAGCAGTCTCTGTTGTTTAGTGATGTATGTGCATGATCACAGTTGTTTGTGTGGGCTGGAATGACTTTGAGTCCAATCGTTCTCTGTAATGATATATAAATGATGGGCTACAAAGAATCATTAAGTATGCTAAATTAAGATAGGAAACCATGAAAGCTTCTGTTGGACTAGTTCCAAAAAATTTATAACCTAATGGATTGTTGGTCTTATCCATATATATATATATCTATATATCTCCAATGTTTTCCACACCACTGCAATCAACAGTGCCTTTAAAAAGCCATGAGTGACTATGTTGGTAAGAAATTCCATCCCTGTAATGATTATTGTTCTTCCCAAGCTAATGTAGTTGGTGGTTGTTAACCTGAGAATTATTAGGTATGGCATCAACGATGTGTGCCATCTGTAACAATGGAATTGTAACTTAAAATGGCCAAAAACATTAATGTCTAATACTGAGTCTTAATAAAAAGGCTTCCATTAGAAATACTGTAACTGACAGAAATGAGATTTCACATCTAGTTCTATTAATTTCAAGCATCTAGGTTTTGTTTTGGGATCTAAAATAGCCGTCTAAATCTAGATAGAAATCCCTAAGGAGTATCAAGTGCATGTTGTCAAAATTTAGCAAAATTAAACTTACAAATGTTTTTACAAAACCAAGAAATATCTCCAATTCAGAGAGAAGGATGTTGTGGGGGTTCATGTCAAAGGCCTTACATCCAGATAAATGACATGTGTAGCCCTTCCCTTGTCCACCAATGCAGTCACTCCATCAAAGTATGCTGCTAGGTTGGTCAGACAGGACTTGCCTGTGAGGCACTTACAGAAACACAAAATAGGTTGGTCATTAAGGTGTAGCATATTGTTTATGAAAAATAAGCAACTTGATGGCAATATATATGTTGTTATTGGATATTGAGGCAGATTTTCCACAATGAGAGTTACTATTACAAGGCATGTTCTGTGACACTTTGCTTTAACATGCAACTTGGTCTACAGGCAGTTGCCAGTGAGTCCCTTGTTGTGTGAAAAATAGATTATAGAAGTTGCTTGTGAATATGTTCACATCAGTCACTGTGTATGAAAACAGAAATTCCATCTGAGCAATGAACTACGGAGAGAGGGCTGAAGAATGAGCAGTAGGATCTGTGCCAGTAGGATGTCTTATATCTTGAGGAGAATGACTTTCTAAGATTAATTCATTTTAAGCAAGAGTTTTGTTTTATGGCCATGCAGTAATCTCAAGATCTGTGCATTACATTTTGTCATTATGAAAGGTTTCTGAAGTCACATAAAAGACATGACCTGTTAGAACAATCCAGTATGCAAAGCCTATTTGCAAAAATTGTTTTATAAATCATGATTCGATTGTGATCAGTATGTACTAGAAAAAAAAATCTTTTTCAGTGATGTATTCTTTTATGACCTTCTTTTTATACAGTTAAATTGGTTTTCTACTTTGTTCTTTATCTGAGTTTAAATACTTTTTACATCTTTGCTTGCATATTTTCACGGGATCTATTTTATAGCACTGAAACCTTTAAAAGAAAAAGGAAGGAGTTTTTTTCTTTTGTGTTTTATAGAGCCTTTCATTTCCACTCATGCATTAATGTTTCAAACACAAGACTAAGCATGTTTTAGTGAAGTATCACCCTGCTCATTTTTGACTCAAATTGTGGATGATGCCTATTGTCTGGAGATTCCCTAAATCATCTGCACCACTGTCTTGGTCTTTAAGTTGTAACCTAGAGGGCAGCAAACCAGTGCTGCTAAACATGAATGAGAGCTGAGGTAGAAATCCTTCCTCACTTCTCCTTTTCTGCTACAGTGTGCCTGAGCTGTCACAGAGGTGGGAATGATTTGCAACACCGTAAAACTGTCACTATGCTCCTTTCCTTTGAGTTACTGCCTGATACATCTGCAACTCTTGAGTTTCTCCCTTGGATTTTGTATCAAAGGTAGAATTTAGTCTCCGTTTGTAAGCTAAGCATATAGGTGTTTTCAGTCTTTGTGAAAATTTCATCTTCACTGACCCTCAAATGATTTAAAAGTATAGTTCTCGTCTAAAACGTGATGACAACACAGATTTGTTACTTTCCCTTACATGACATGAGATCAATTTACACCCCAATTTTTTTTCATTCTTCTGTGCTTGAAGTACTTGAAAATATTTTTCTCTGCCAGCAAGTGCAGATAACTTACAGACCCTCTGTATTTAAATACCCTGTCTGTTTAAGAGTGTTGCCAGTTACCAAACTTCAACAGTGTAAGGAACAACAGATGGAGAGCATAATAACTTTACTATCTCGGTAGAAAGCCAAAAAGCATCAAACGGTTTGACACACGCGCTCAAGAGCACATAGAATGATAGTTTTTCTCACTGGAGAAATTTGAATCTAAGATCTCATTTCAAATTGTGAAAGGTACACTTGGACATACACAGTTTTCAATTAAAAATGCATTTGCTCTAAGCTATTTACATTCACATCAGTACATTCAAGGATCTATACCTGTAATAATTAAAGAATAACTAGTTATAACACTTCACTCTAAAAATCTCTGATAATAGAGTACTCTATTACTGAACTGAGTAAGACTTATAAATCTTTCACTTGTATGCAGAATCTTGAACCCTTCTACTGCAGACTATCTAGCTAAATGTCCTTTCTTCTCTATATTATGATTAAATACAGGGCTTTGAAACTCTGAGCTAAGCTTTTCCAAACATATCAGTGAATGATTTTTCTTTCTTTTTATTCCAATGACATGACCTCTGAATCAAATCATGCAAGGCTTGCCTTAGAATTAGTCTCTGATGCTTTGAGATCAAGCCAGCAAGGGATGTGTAAATTATGCAGAGAGCAAATCCCGACTGTGTGTCGTTTACTTGCACAACAAGCTCAACTTTAATTAAGCCAGGGCCTAAGATCCTTTGCCAAGTTGCTTTCAATACTGATTTTACAGTTCATAGAGCAACATCCTCACCTATATGAAGAATGTTTAACCCTTCCAAACCCTGCCTGTGGTAGAATGTATGTGGTAAAGGGTGGTCATAATTCAGCAGCTGTAGGAACATCCGTGGACGGCAGGGAGAGGGAACTCTGCAGACCTGAGATATTCTAGAACACGTGGTTTTATTGCAAAGGTCGTGGGTAAAAAGGGCCTTGCTTTCAGCCACCAGCCTCGGCTGAATGGAAGTCCCAAAGAGTGAGGGAGAGAGAGAACAAGAGGGTAAGAGGTAAGAGAGGAGAAAGCAAGAGAGCCAGAGAGAGGCGGCAGGGGTCGGAGCGCAGGGGCAAGAGCTAAGAGAGAGCTAGAGAGAGGAAAAGGGGCAGCAAGAGCAAGAGAGGAGGAGAGTCAGAGAGCATGAGGTCTTTGTTAAAATACATTATATCTCCTTTTGTGTTGAATATTCTAATTTACACTAACCAACCAGTACATGACACAAAACCCTGTAGAATCTACATATAGCCTGTAAGAACTACTACATTACCATACTGTGTTATATTTTAAACTCTAAAAACTACTCTTTAGACTATTCTCTTTTGTTACATTGACCTTTGGATTCCTTAGCCAGCAGAAGGGTATTGTTCAATCAAGAGGGATTCTCCTTCAGCTGGCTAGACTATTGTTTTCGGGTTATATAATAACTAAGGCTCAGTATCCTACAACTCAAAGCAAGCTTTCATTTCTATTGTGATTATAGGTTTCATATTTTCAGAATCTTTTGCTAAGCAATCATATTTATAAGGTTTCCCTGATTCATCTTCCCCAACAAGCAGCTGACAGAAACACTCTTTGATAAATATAATGATTTTAGCAGATTGCATACCTGAATTAAAAGATGTGGATTTTTAGACTTCTTTGGTGTAACAGGTATAATGCTTGACATGATCTACCACTGTAGTATTGGTATTATATCAATGAGATTATCACCTGCTAACATCAAATGGGAAGGATTAGAAAGAGATGACCTAAAGGGCACACCCAGAATTTGGAAGGGAGATAAATTCTCAAAACTCAAGAATACTGAACCTCCCATGTCAACGTGTTTTCCACTGAGTGAAATCCTTTCTAGGGTTTCATATTACTGTGTGAATTCTTTCCTCCTTGAGCAAATAAAATATTAATCCATTTTGCTTATGTTCTACAGAGCTATATTTTTCAATTCTATTACAGCTGCCAGCCAGCAACTGTCACTGTTTCATTTTAGAGGGATTGTGGTTGCAGCAATTTATATTCTAATGTGTTAAACATTATTTCTAAAACTGATAGGCTGATAGGGTTTGAATTCAGTGAACTCAGTGGTGTAGCTAATGGCAAGATCCATCTAAAATCTTCATTTTAACAAAGAAGAAACTGAAAAGAATTGATTTAGTGATAGATAACTGTAAATGGTTAAACTTGGCACATGCTGTTAGTGTTTTGGACTTAATTCAAGAAAATTAAAAAGAAAGAAGTTTTAAAGAAATACAAGTAAAAAGATTGGAAGGATTTTCCTTTTTTTATATGTACAGTGTTTTTTTAAAACCACTGTACTAGCTCTGATAAAGGACTTAGTGCAGAAGCAGAACTTAGAAGTGTGTATAAAAACTAGTCAATAGTTGGGGGTGGGGCAGGGAGGATGGTGGGGTTTTTAATGTTTTTTGATGTTGGGGTGTTATGGTTTGTTTGGTTTTCTTTTTCAATATTAGATACCTCACGAATGTTCAGGAGCTTTTTCTCATTGTCTCTAATGAGTTTCAATGGGTTTTCCTTGCTTACTTAGTTAATGTCAAGTTTCTGTTAGATCTCAGGTGAGGGTGGGGATTTGACTAGATAGGAAAGAGGGAAATTTTGGCTGTTGGCAGTCTGTTTTAAAGATGTTACTGTGTGTCAAATGCAGCTAAATTTGTTTCTTTCGTTGGATTTCAAATCCTTTCATTTATTAGCAATTTCAAAAATTTTTTAAGCTTCATTATGCCTCAAACCTTTTGAATTAAGCTCTCTGAAGCTTGGTGGTGATGGTTAAAATTACAAACTGCTGTGCATCCTGGTCATTGAGCTGAAAGCTGTTATCAGGTAGTGCTGTTTGTAGCACATTGCTCATATTTAGTTTTTATGCATGCTATGATATATTTTTATGAGAGATTTCCCTTTAGTGCAATCTCTGGAAATGTAATAATAATGTAATAGCAAATGTGTGTAAATATTAATGTCTGGTTCAGATGATATCTTTGACATTAGCCTATGTTGCCAGCATTGTTTCCTCTGTCATTTCTGAAAGACACACAGTGAATTGCTTAAGTTACGTGTTTGTCTTGGTATTTTAAAAACTCTGTATGATGCTGAGTTAAGTAAGAAATATTCTACTGGCTGCTTTTAATTTTCAGCTCCTGGTCATGCAGAAATTCAGCAGTTGTTAGTTCCCCACTGGTCACCCTCTGTCTTACTGAACTTTTCTCTAGGTTTTTGGTTCATGAATTTGCTATTGATAGTCATGTAAATATTAGATATATGGTGAAAATTCAGTATTTAGTTATCAGGTATACAGGTACAATCTCCACAGAGACTTAATACCTTTTTGTTTCCTTTTGAAGGACCGCACACATCTCCATATCTTTTTTCCAGTTCTTTATTTGCCTTTCAGTAACTTCTTTTAACGTCTTTTTTTCTAGTCATCATCTGATCTTGTCATGAAAACTGCAGTCCCATCATTGTGTTTTAATTCATTACTTGAAACAAATTGTCATGGTTTCCTCTTCCAGCTTCATAAAATTCTTGTTCTCCTCACCCAAATTTCATGCAATATTGTTCTCTCTACTCGATATAACTTAGGCACCAACTCATCTTAAGAAGATGGAGCCTAAAGGAGAGAAAGATAATCAGGGATATAATTGCAGTTTTCTGTTAAACATGGGGGAGGAGCATTTAAGAAAAAGAAATTGGATTCCTCTTGGAGGTGTGCACAAAGAAAGAATAAGTAGCAGCAAACATTTGGTTGGACATACTGGGGTAAAAAAGTGCCCCAGTACACCCAGGACTGTTCATTGAAGTGCAAGTTTTTGGATGAGATGGGATAGACATGGAAGAGAAGAAATTCCAGCATAGTTCTTGATTCTTTTGCTGTGTTTGTATGGTGGGGAACAGATAGCGAGTTGTCCAACGCTCAGGTAATGTTACCCATTTCTTACCTCAGGCTCATATGAGGAATGGTTTTGAATATGCCCTAAAGAGACTATCAGATATCTTTAATGTGTTGGATTAAACCCAACTTAAATCTCACAGGCATTACCAGTGTAATAGATACGATGGTAAATTCGTGCAATTAAATGTAGGAGATACAATAACTGTAGTTATGTAGAATGTATATTTTTTAACCCTGTAAATGAAAAGTAAGTCCTGGTCCCTGGAATGAAGAGGGCATTTTCCAAGTACCAGGACACACTTTGTGAACTGTGAATGGACAAGTTAGCACCCTGATTTACACAAAAAAGGAGAGTAGCTCGCCAGGATGTGGCTCCTTGAGTTAATCAAATCCTGTACACCTGGACCATCAATTCACCAATAATAATCTCAAGGGTGGACCCTGAATTTGGAGAAATCAACATCCCAAAAGAGGATTCCCGGAAAATCCTTTCAAATGTGTTCCAGTGCCGGAAAATTCATCACCGAGTGAAAAGACTGTGTTTGAATCTGAAGACACAATACCCCCGCCGCTGCCGTGAGGCACAAAATACAGTATAAGAACCCGGACCCAAACACCGGCAAATCGTGGAACAGTGCGAGATAGCAGCCCTGCTGTTGGTCATCTGTTTCACCCAACATTCGAATGTTGTTTTCGTGGCTGTCCCAGATAGATTTTAAAATGGAAAAATAAAATTTGTTTTTTCTATCCGATTGGCTAAAATTCATTTATAACACCAGCAACAGGAGAGGGAGGGGGAGGATGAGGAAGGAAAAAAAAAAGAGACCTTCATAGGATTATGCCTATATCAGCAAAAGTTATGCCCAAGAAAGAATGTCACACTTGTGCTACAGGAAAAAAAAAATTAATTATTTACAGTGACATTATGTAGCAGGAATTTCTATTTGTATTGTTTTTATTTGCTTTAATTTTTCATTCATGCATCACCCTTAACCTTTAGGGTAAAAGGTATTTCACATTAGCATAAATATTAAGCAGATGCCATTTCTACTACATAAAGAACTTTCGGCTAATCATTTTTCCATGCATTTAAATAGGAATATTAGAATGAGGGTAATTACTTCAGTTTTCCATGAGTGATCCATCAAGACATTGAATTTCACTGTATTTTGTTGCACAGATTAGTAAGTGTAGAATTAAATTACAAACCAGTGTTAGAATATTTGAAGTGTTTTGCAGTTTGATTTTTTTTTCTAACAAAGTTAGGGTATATTTTGAAAATATTTTATATATATATATATATAAAATATTATGACCTCTTATGTAAAGGTTGTTTTGTCAGGAAAAGTTACATCAGATTGGATGATAGGAGAAAATTTTAGGCTTAAGATATGGTCTGTTACATGAAGGAATAACCTAGGAGTGAATTAGAGTGTATGAAAAAATCAGCTAGAGAAGTTGCTTTAAAGATTTTCAGATTATTACTGTTGTCATTATTTGATTTCACATCAAAGATAGCACTCTTCGCATTGGGGAAAGACAGCACGACATTGTTGAAGCAAATGTTATTGTGACAAAATCATACAACTTAAACGTAAATATTTCTGGGAGTTTCAGATTTGGCTACCATCAAGTAAAAAGAGGTTTTATCTGCTTTTCCAGTTTTTTGGCCATTATACCCAGAGAAATTTTATTTTCCAAGTCTTTACAAGAGGATTTCACATTAAAACATCACACTGAAATAAGTGCAAGAATGTACTGTTCATCCCCTTTCCAAGTGGAGAAGCAAAGCTTTTTTTGTGTCCCTCTCTGCCTGACTCTGTGCTTGAAAGCCAATCATCTAAGCAAGTGATAGGACTTGGAAAGAAATTTGCTGTTTGAGTAAAACAGACTACATTGCCAGAATAATGTATCAGAGGAACTGCTTATTGCATGAGAGCAGATCTGATATTAACAGGATGCTTTATTGGTTGGAAAAATCCTAAGTAGGCATTGACTTCTCTTGCCAATATCAAGATTTATTGGTACAAGACATATTGACTTCAGCAAATCCATGACATTATTATATCTCGAAGACTAATAAATCTTGTTACCAGCCAAAAACATAAGTCAATATAATTATGCTTGATGATGCCTGTTTTCCCTAAAGATCTCAGTGTCATGTTATCCTTCCAAGAAATATCAAAAGATCAAGAAAAAAAAAGAAGTCAGTATAAATAGCCACATTTAAATGAACATATGTCTTGTAGTCTCTGGGTATTCGTGAAAGGTAATTGCCTGTTTCTGTGTCGTTTCATATGCTTTTTGAAACAGGTTCTTTTCTCTTCAGAAGTTGGACTCCTTTTCAGCAATAAGATTTAATTTTTGTTATTGAAAAATAACCAGATGACGCATACATGTGTCCACAGGAATTTCTAAATTCACAGATAGTCTTGTTTCCAAATTATACTGTAAAATATGTGGGCCTATTGGGTTACATAGGACTGTGGTCTGTTGAAGAGACCGTGTTTTATAATTCACAAAGGAAAACAGTGCTGCAGTGTGCAATTTAGATAGAAAATCAAAAACATGCTCCTCAGTAATCTGATTTATTTTGAGTCAATTTATTGTTTTATGAAAACCAAAGTAGTTTTTATTGTAAAAAATCTCTGCCGTTGATTATACCAAAGGTTTATTTTCATTGGGCTTTTGTCTTGGATTGTGTTCTTTACAGCAGAAGGAAGGTGGGGGAGGCCCAGGAGGGCTACTCAGCTGTCCTGTGGTGGGAGGGAAGCCCCCTCAGCACCCCACCTGGCATGGTACCCAGTTGGGATCTGAAACATGGATGCTCCTTGTTGGCAGGCATGGACAACATTGCTGCTCAAGATTCAAAATTTTTGCAGCTAATATTTCACCATGGGAACAGCATCACTTGGGGACTGTGTTTGTGGTTGTACATTCATTTCTGGTTCTCTGGGAACTGTTATGAAAATTTCTTTGCCTGGACTAGTTTTGACTTCTTTCTTGATTTAGAAATGATTTTTAAAAGTCTAAAGAAACTTCTGTCTGAAAACACATAAATACTTTTTCTCTATTTCTCAAACTATTACATATTTCAGTTATATCTTTTTAATTATCCTCTTGCTCGGGTCTTCTTAATTTTCTTTTTTGAAGCATGGTATTTTCTTAACCTCTTGATATAATTAGCAATAGCAGCTTTTCTTTCTGATTTACAACGTAAGTGACAGTCATCTTACTGTGGAAGCTTTGGTTTAATCTGTTGACTTGCAAAAATGTATTACATCAAATTTGGGAGCTCTATTGCAGCAAACGTGTAAATTTCTGAAGAAAAATAGGGCGGTTAAGAACATGTATCGATGCATTAAATTACATGTTTGTATTTTTAAAAAGAGGATATTTAAAGAAACCCTGATGCGATGACCTACAATCACTCAGCAGTGATGGTAACAGCTCGACACAGGAGTTGAATTCAGTTTTGCAAAAAGAAAACCAGTTATTGGAAATGCATTTGAACAAAATTGAATATACTTATAGGGTTGAGAAAGAAGGTAAGTTTAGGACATTTTTTTAAGAAGGAGGACAGTGTTAAGAATAGGTGCTCTGTCAGATCTGATATAGTTGAGGTCACAAAACAGTTTCCATATAATGTGAGGGGTTGTAAAGTATTAATGGCTCCATAAAATGTTCAGTTCGAACTTAATTTGGCAACTTTTGTAAAGGATAATAAATTTTTTTTTTACAAATATATTAACAGCCAGAAGAAGGGTAAGACCAACCTTTGTTCTCTACTTGATGCTGGAGGGAACCTAGTAACTGCAGATAAGGAGAAGGCAGAGGTGTTTAATGCCTTCTTTGCCTCAGTTTTTAGTGGGAAGATGACTTGCCTTCAGGACAGCTCCTGTCCCCCTGCACTGGTTGACGGTATTGGGGAGCGGAATGGTTCCCCTGTTATCCAGGAGGAGGCATTCAGAGAACTTCTGAGCCACTTCAATGTTCATAAATTTGTGGGCCCAGATGGGATCCATCCCAGAGTGATGAGGGAGCTGGCAGATGAGCTTGAGAAGCCACTCTTCATCATTTAGCAACAGTCCTGGCTCACTGGCGAGGTTCCAGATCACTGGAAGCTGACCAATGTGGCACCCATTCACAAAAAGGGCAGGAAGGAGGATCCTGGTAATTGTAGGCCAGTTAGCCTGAACTCAGTACCAGGTAAGGTAATGGAGCAGTTTATACTGAGTGTCATCACACAGCACTTAGAGGATGGCCAGGGTATCAGGCCCAGCCAGCACAGGTTTAGGAGAGGTAGGTCATGTTTGACCAGCCTGGTCTCCTTTTATGACCAAGTGACCTACCTGGTCGATGCAGGAAAGGCTGTGGATGTTGTCTATTTGGACTTCAGCAAGGCCTTTGACACTGTCTCCCACAGCACACCCCTGGAAAAGCTGGCAGCCCGGGGCTTGGACAGGAGCACTCTTTGCTGGGTTAGGAACTGGCTGGATGGCCAGCCCCAGAGGGTGGTGGTGAGTGGTGCTGCATCCAGCTGGTGGCCAGTCACCAGTGGTGTCCCTCAGGGGTCTGTGCTGGGGCCAGTTCTGTTCAATATCTTCACTGATGACATGGATGAGGGTATTGGGTCTTCCATTAGTACATTTGCAGATGACACTAAGCTGGGAGCATGTGTCAATCTGTTGGAAGGTAGGAGGGCTCTGCAGAGAGATCTGGAATGGTTGGATGGATGGGCAGAGTCCAATAGGATGAAGTTTAATCAGTCCAAGTGCCGAGTCCTGCACTTTGCCCACAATAACCCCCTGCAGCATTATAGGCTGGGGACGGTGTGGCTGGACAGTGCCCAGGCAGAAAGGGACCTGGGGGTTCTGGTGACAGCAGCTGAACATGAGCCAGCAGTGTGCCCAGGTGGCCAGGAAGGCCAAAGGCATCCTGGCCTGGATCAGGAATGGTGTGGCCAGCAGGAGCAGGGAGGTCATTCTTCCCCTGTCCTGGGCACAGTGAGGCCACACCTGAAGTGCTGTGTCCAGTTCTGGGCCCTCAGTTTAGGGAGGACGTTGAGATGCCTGAGCGCGTCCAGAGGAGGCAACAAGGCTGGTGAGGGGCTTGGAACACAAACCCTGTGAGGAATGACTGAGGGAGCTGGGGGTGTTTAGGCTGAAGAAAAGGAGACTCAGAGGTGACCTTATCACTCTCTACAACTCCCTGAAAGGTGGGTGTATCCAGCTGGGGTTGGTCTCTCTTTCCAGGCAGCAACTGACAGAACGAGAGGACACAGTCTCAGTATGCACCAAGGGAAATATAGACTGGATATTAGGAAAAAGTTTTTTACGGAAAGAGCGATCAAGTACTGGAATAGTCTGCCTGGGGAGGTGGTGAAGTCGCCATCCCTGGACATGTTTAAAAAAAGACTGGTGTGGCACTCGATGCCATGATCTAGTTGAGGTGTTAGGGCTGGGTTGGACTCCATGATCTTCTAGGTCTCTTCCAACCTAGTCATTCTGTGATTCTGTAAAATCAGGCAGCAAAATCCCTTCCCCTAATCTTTCTGTTTCTCCCAGTAATTAGCTGGAGGATTGCTTTACTTCAGAGCAGGTCAGAACTGTCAAGTACTTCTCAAAAGCACAGATTAGATCAGGGAGATTTAACATGTTACAGGATTATATCAGTCAGTATTTTAATATTTAACCACATGATGTGCTTATATGTTATTCAAAAGTTGAGACAGTTGGTCTTACATAATTTGAAGCAATTTACAGAGATTGGGGCTTCAGTACAAGAACACGGAGATAAATTTAAAAATTTGCATCCAAATGCTCACAGAATTACAACTCCTTTTTTAACCCTGTCTGTCCTGTGCTACTCAGAGGGTTTCAAGGTGGCACCCCCTCCTAGAACTGGGGTTTTTGTGCTAATAGCAGTAGTATTAGCACTGCAGGAAGAAAACTGTTGCCTCTTCATCTGTAGACTCAAACAGATTGGGTTTTTTCATATGGATTAGTACATTTTCTCCAAACTAAATTTTATTGGGTCGCCCTTTTTTATGTACCTCAAATACTGTACTTCATATTCTAAAGACAGTTTGAGAATATCATTTCCCCGTTAATATGTTGTATTTGTCACAGCACAGGCCATAGCACAGGTTATTGTATCAAACAGAGGAGGTAATTGAGTGTATAGTAAAGTGTAACTTGGTAGTTTTCTGTTGTGATAATTCTTCTACCTTCCCGTCTGACTTGTTGAACACTCATTTTTTTTAGCTAGTGGTCTCTCTGGTCTTTACAGTGCTTTGGTAGAGATCACACCTACAAGTCTGCATGCTAATTTGGAACAATTTGTGGTGGTACTGCACTATCCTGTTGTGGTTTAGTGGACCATCACATTCCGAAAAATGTAAATGTGCAGTCAGATTAACTGTTGTCTTCTCTGAAGGTCCTAGGAGTGCAAAGGAATGTGTAGGAGATGGGGATGAAGCAAAATCTGTACCAGAAAAAGGGAAAAAAGCATTATACTGTACACAGATACAGTCAAACAGATAACCCCTTTCTGTGACGGTATTGGTCATTAAAAAAATAACCCCAAAAACTGTATAACAAGAGGGTTCCATGAAAACTAAAGACCAATCTTTATCCAGCTGGGGGGTATGCTCTGGAATCTGAGTGTATCTCTGATGTAACCAAGGCAGAACTGTGATCCGCTGAGGTACATGTGACACATAAGAATTTCATTCCTTTACAAGGCATGTGGTGACGTCAACTCTGTAGTAGGTCCTAGTGCAGCTCTAATGCAAAGCCTCTAAACTGCTGAAATCTGTAGTTCAGCTGCATGTCTACAACAAAACATTTTTTTCGTATTTCTAGTAGTTCTTCATAGCAAACTTCACCAAGTCTTTTTGATTTTGATTTTGTTGGTTATAATAAAGATAGCATTGGTCATCTGAGACACTAGTACAATATTACATTATCCTAACTTTACTGACATTTTTCAAGGTGAAAAACAAGATTTCTTAGTAGTTTATGAAAATGTGAAAGCAAAAATGGCACTTGCTGCCCTTTAAAGACTTTGGACTAGCCTGGCTAGAGCCGGTTTACACTGCAAGTATCAAACCACTGCAATGAATTTCCTGATGAATTAATTATTTGTCTTTCTGCTTATGCTGTATGCTTATGCTCAAAATACAGAATCCTGTACAGTGTCCCTGATCTACTGGTCAAATCATTTTGTTTATGAACAATATAAGATAATGGCATGTTGTGCTGTGCACATAACTAGACTATAAACCTTTGCTGTCTGCTCTGGTAGAGGTTCAGTTTGTAATCTTTGATTTCAAGCTATTGCTCATTCCTTTTATATTCTTAGCTCTCGGTTGGCTGAGTCCCAACACAGTTTGTTCTTTAAGCAAGCATTGGGAGCAATAGCCATTAACCTTTTTAAAGTGGCTTTTTAGCATGTCATGAGTTTATATGTCTTGCTTCTTTTTGCCATTAACCTTTCTGATGGGACAGTGCGCTGTGTTTTGCTTACTTCAGCATGTCATGCCCATTTCCACCCCTTGCCCATTTGCAGGCGCTGTATTTCATTACAAGAAAGATGGGGGAATGTGGTGGTGAAAGGACAAAGGCAGTGCATACCAGGCCTTTTCCCCAGGCACACGAGCAGATAGTATGACCCTAGTCAAGAAAAACAGCCCATTAAAGACACATCCTTCTTTAGGTGCAGAAGCAGCTCTTCTGGCACTGTCCCTGGCATTTGCTACAAGGCCATAATTGTCAACCATGATAGCCATTGCAACCAGAGCCCTCAAAACAAATGCTGTTCATCTGAGGCCAGCATCAGTGAAAGGTTCAGTTATTCTTGCTTTACTGAGCATGAAATGGAATTGAAAGGCAATATTAAATGGGTTATTAAACTTAAGACATGGTTTCTTTTGATCTTCTCTTGCAATTGCCCTTACCACATGCATATATAATGTATTCTCAATGGGGTTAGTCATTTGTATGGCCTTTGAGTTTCAAGAAATGTTAGCATTGCAATTATTCAGTTGTCATTTTGTGATAAACTAAAAATATGGTTCCTTTGGAAATTAAATGTTTGTTGTCTGGTTATTTTCATCCTCTCTCTACACAGGCAAGTATGTACTACAAATTATTAAGAAACAGAAAGAGTATACCTATTTCTAGAACAGTTTCCCTGCCTCTCAGAAATCCTTAAAGTGAGTGTAGTTTTGTTTCTCTTCAACCTTAACACTTGTGTCTCAAGGTTCAAATCCAATACTGTATGTAGTAGTTTGTTTTACGTATATATGGCTTCCCCTATGTTCTACTGAAATGGTTCTAGGACAATTGTTTCCTGAAAAAACAAAGCAACATGAACTTAAACAAGAATGCCATTGTTTAATACCATCTTTATCAGAACCTCTTCTGCAGTGAACATTGAACAGTGGTTTCGACCGACTGTAGCTGGCTTGCGGACAGGCCCAAGGGAATTGCATGAAGGTACATTTCTAGTGCTGGATTCAGCATTTTTTCAGCTTACCTAGAAACCAGAGAGGGCTGGAACATCAAACAACAGGAATTATCTAAAGAATATTTGCCGGTTAAACCCAGCAGCTGGTAAAAGTGCCTGGTAACAGCATTTCCACTGTTTGCTACAACCAAACTGGATTAGGAAATTCCTTGTAAAAATTTGTCATTTATCTGGCAAGAGAAGTATTTTTTAGATGTTAATTATCTCCCTAAATAATTGAAAGACTTAAGCAGACTGTTATCATCAGACAGGACAGTAGCACGAAGCAGAAGATGGAGGAAATGACACTGCATCTTATTGGCAATTAAGCAGAAGATAGAGCATGAGTTAATTTTGCTAAATGAAGCTTAGCTGATATCCAATTTGTGTTTAACCATTTACCTGAGAGTTCTTGCTAAAGATTTGCAGAATTTAGAAGCAGGGAAAAATATTTTCCTTGTGGAATGAAAGAAATATTGTAAGATAATTCCCAAAAGATATTGCTAGAAATGTAATCACTTCTACCAGGATTTGTCTGTCTTATTTTGACAGTTCATATTGAAAATGTCATCTCGACTTAGGAGTGGCTGAGAAATATGGTATAAATGGGTGTACTTGTATTAGAATTTCTGGTATGTATAGCTGCAATGTATTAATGTATTTCTAAAACAATAGTAGAGTAATTCCACTTTTTCTTTAATAATTCTAAAATATTTTTATTATCTCTTTAGTACTTCACTTAGCTCTGGAAAATCTGTCAAACAATAAAATAAAAAGAAGTGTCAATACAGTCAAAGCATTCACAAATAGCCTTAGAGCACGAAAATATTGAATGAAATCAAAGATGCCGCTGGGGGGGGATTTAGGTTTAACCTAATGAGTTGGTTTGGTTTATGTCTGCTGACAGACAGGTCAACTGCCACAGCTTCATTTTAACACTTCAAAATCATCTTCCAAATTACTAGAAACACAAAAAGCATGTAAAGGTAACTTCCACTTGAAAAATTTCTGTATCAGAGGAAAAGTAAGGTTAGAATTAAATGCTTTATCAGATCAGATGTGAGTTTCTTGGACCAATGTGATGTAATGTTACTCTAAAAATGCTCTGAAATTAGGATTCTATCTTATGGAGAACTGAAACTACTTAGTTTCAGATATTTAAGATCCTATCAATTGTTGGTGTGTTCTATGCCTAAGATTTTGGCTTATCCTAGTGGTCTTTCACAGGAAATATAGAATGTGATTTCTGATTGTGGGGGCACTTCAACCTGTATCTAAATCCTGAATGTACTATTCATAAATCATTTTTCAGCCATAGCATTTTACAGTTATACATAGGGGGATAAAAATATATGTGCCAATGATTTTTGTGTATATCCTTATTTTGATTTGCAGTAATGAAATCCCAAGTTGTATTTTTTTCACACCAGGCATTTCCTTGCCCACTATTAAGTCTTTTGTTGTTCTTCAGCACAAGTGCCAGAGTCTTGGGAAACACACAGAAATGCTTTTTATTTCAAATATTGACAGTAGTGATCTAACTTTCTCTGTTAAGGAAATGGGTAAACCCACCCTTTCTTCATGGCCCAATCGATTTCCTTTTGAAAGGGAAAACCTATGCTTCTTTTACCTTCAGACAATATGTCAGTATATCTACTGTGTTGCAGAGAAGATAGATTTAGAGGGATTTTTTTTTTTCTCCCCATAAACCAACTAGACCTATACTGCCTGTTTGCTCTGAAGTTCATGTTTGAAGTATGCTACAATTAATCCTTCAAGGACTGGTTTCAGCATTGCAGTTTGTGCTTCTGCCTGCACAAGGTTGGTTGTTCCCACTGCTGTTCTTTTTTCTCTCGCTGATTCCACAGTATAGATTCACACTAGTGGTGCAGAGCTCTGTGCAGCCAGTGATGCTGGATGTGTTGTGTTCCAGTGGTTCTGTGCACACAGGGAAGAGCAGGTTTTGAGTGCTCTCCATAGAGCTGCCAGTAGTCTGTGTGTCTGAGCTAGGTGTCATTCACACTGAGCTTGCTGAGATCCATGGAAAGGGCAATAGTACAGTGCACAGAGATGTTGGGAGGGCTTTGTGATTTTGTACAATAATCTTTTCCATTCTAATTAAGGCATGAGATCTTAGAGGTTTGCTCTAAAAGTGACAGAAAGACAAAGTTTCTACTTTGTGGGAAACTTCAATTTGTGCATAAAATTTGGATTAGGTCAAGTTGGGCTTCAGTGCTTCAAACCCACCCTTTAGCTTCACTGTAAAGCTTTAATTTACTATAGCAGGTGCAGGAAGCTCAAGTATCTTTCTCTCCCTACCCAGCCCCGGGAATCCTGTAAGGAAGCCAGGCTTGTTTTCTTTAAACAGCTTTGTGTTCAAGAAACACAAAACATTTTAAAAACCCGATGAACTAAACCAGAATCCCACCCCAAAAAAAGCATATTAAGACTTACAGTTTCATTTTTAAAAGATCAGTTGTGCTTCCCTGAAAAATCTTTAGGCCAGTTCTGCCTGATGTGAATTGCAGCTCTCTGACGCTGGCAAGGACAGGGTCACAAACAGGTGAATGTACTGTCTTCATAATATGTAGAAACTATATAGTGACATCCAAGAACTGGACACATTTATTTTGATTTTAGCTCCTGCATCTTTTATTTGTCTTGATTTCATTTTATAATTTGCAAAGCATATCTATTAATCAAACCAATAAAAGATGAATAATATTTAATCTAAATGCACATGTTTTCAAGAGAACCTCAGTTTGATGTCTAAAACCCTTCACTGAGGACAGAAGTAAAAGTTTATGTTGATTTTCAGGTCTAGGATGGTATTCAAAATATGGGAGAGTATAACAGAAAATATAAAACAGGATATGGTTGTCAATCCATCATACCCCTCACTGTGTTCCCTTGGTAGAACAGTGACTTCTGTAACCTGTCAACAAATTTAGAGGCAGTTTAAGCTCAGCAGCTTTAAAAAGATTTGAAATGGTTTTCTTTTTATTTTTTCCATTTTTAGGGTATATCTAAATCTCACTGGTGTGTGCTGTCATATGCAACAGGGATTCTTTTTTACTCTGAGGCAAGGCCTGAGGCTCTAATCCATGTCTGCAGGTGACCTGCAGTAAAGGCTTGTCAGAATAATTACATCTTGCTGTGGATAGGTGTAAGCATTCCTTCTCTTTTTTTAAGATTCTTCTCTGTAAACTACCTGGCCTGAGCTGACTACTCTTCACAATAAGGACAATGAACTAAAGTAAAATTAGCTATGCATGTCCTGCTGTCAGCCTGAGATCTCCATCATTGACTTCTGTCAACCTTCATGGCAGGAAAACAATCTATTCTTCCCATGCTTTGCTTTATGAAAACAGTGCTTGTACATTAAAGTAAGGAAGAAGAAACAAAACAAAACCCTCTGTAATATGTTAGTTTATATCAAATTGTCCCAGAAACCAAACCCCACATGTTTATTAAGATGTGTCTCCCTGTTGCTGTGACCACCTGGTGTTGGCTTGAATTGCAAAGAGCAGAAAAGAAGTGATTGAGTGTAGATTTTTCCTCTTTATGTATTATACTTTAGTTTAGTCTCAGTCTGGCTCCTAAATAGAATAATCAATGCCATTATCTCTTCCTCCCTTATCTAAATCACATCAGGAGATCGATAGCTACAACAAAGACAGCCAGTGCTTTCTTTCCACTGGGACTCATTACTTTGTTGCCCAAGATGGGGGTATAGATATTCTCGGGAAGGTTATCTGGTGTTCCCTGGTAGTTAACAACAACTGTCAGTTATTAATGGTGCTCTGCAGCCTCACCTTCACAGTGCTGTGACTGATAGCAGGACATGTTTATAACAAAATGAATCTCTGCTGCCTTTTTTCCCTCATCCTCCTGAATCTTGTTCGTTCTTTAGCTTCCATTCTCCCCACCTATCTGCTGTTGCAAACCTAGGCAGTATGTTGGAGAATATCAAATGTTGAGGGCCTTCTCATTGAGATTCCTCACAAGTACAGGTTTGCTTCTATACAGGCTAACATCTGCTGCAGTATTACAAAGACTAATTAAAGTAAATTCAGATCCTAAATTCGTCTTTTCAGTAACATTTATTACACAAGACACTGGGTGATAAAGTGTATTATATGGTTAAGCTGAATCAAAAGTCATATTTTTATTGGATTTGCTGGCCAGTCAGGAGCAATCTCTGCAAAGAAGCTTATATTTGCAATATGGTATTTTCTACTAGACTAATAAGGAAATCTACCACAATATTCTCATGTTTATTTATACATATCAGCTAAATGGAAAAAATTATGCTTAAAAAAAGAAGAAAAATACACTTCTCCTGTTAGTTTGGGCTACACTGCCTATTTTTCTTATCAAAACCAGGGAGTCAGTTTGCAAATCCTAGGTGAACTGATAAAACAGACAATTCACACATGAAGTCATCAAGTCCGCAAAGGGGTAGTTATCCACTAATTCGGTGGCTTCACTCTCTGCACTGGAGCAGCCTCAGTTTAAGTGCCGTTCCCACCCTACACCATCATTCTGCTGTGGGGAAGCTGGGCTTGGATCTTGGGTAACCTCAAAATTCTGTGTAGTGGTGAGCAAAGAGAAGCAAGGTAATGGTACCTGAAGTACAGTTTGTACATGTAAAGTGCTTACAAGAGTTAGAAACACATGGATAACCAGGACTGTATTTATTCCTTATTAGGTGTGCCAGAGAGGCAGAACAGGGTGCTAAAACAGCAACATTATTGCTTTTCTGACCTGCAAGGCTGTAAATGTATGAAAATGAGGGGAGAGCAGTTGTGAAATTGTGCCTTCCAGACATGCTAAACTAAGGAACCAAAACATAAAGCAGTCATGCTGCATCTTTTTTCTAATACAACATCAGAATTTGCTTGTTGAATCTTATAGACCTGACCTTATGCCAAGTGAAAATAATGAAAGTTTAGTGGTTGGATCTGATGGGAACAGGAGTCACCTTTCTCTGCTGGAAAATGAGGGGATTTCTGACAGATGGATGAGAAAAGAATGTGGATGTTTCAGGCTTTCAAACCGTCAGTGAACAATACCATGATTTGAAATATGTAGCCATAAGAAAGCTTATCTTAATAAGAAATTTAGTTACTTTGATTTCCAGTTGTACTGCTTATAATGAGAGGTTATTATGATGGGGTTTCTCTGACTCTGTGTTGATAATTCCTTTTAAATTTTTGTTGGCTACTTTTATCTGCAGTGACACTTAATTTTTGATGAAGTAGGCTGAGAGCAGAAAACGTTTTTACTTTTGTTTTGGTTGTTTCTCAATGTACCTAAGAAAATATATGTTAGGAATTTGGACTGTTGGGAGTATTGTTTTCCTCTGCCTGTGCAACATTTCAAGTGCAAGACATCTTAGCCTGGATCGTTCCCATTTTAGGTGCTTTTTTGGACATCTTTTTTCTTTAGATATTTTGACTTCTGTATTTAAAAAAAAAATTGCCTTTGACAACTAATAATTTGGCGTCTGTACTGCTACACAAAGACTTTGTATGCCTTCCAGTAGGTGGGAAATAAGTTAGTTGGCAAATTGCATTTTTTCTGTAAAAAAGAGAGAAAGAGAGAAAAGCCTTGCATATACTGTTTGCTTTGACAGCTTTTATTCAGGCCCTAAAATAAAGCTCAAGGACATAATTTCCAGTGGCTCTCCATTGGTTACTTTGCTTGCCATACATGAAAGAGTAAAGCAGTGCAGGAGTTAATAAAAATACAGGTCTGTAAAAATGGCATAATATGTTGCAGACAACTCGGCAACGATATTTATGTTTTCTTTTACTGTGACAGTCCCTAGATTATAATATACAGATTGAGTATTTCCAAGGACACCAGAGGGAAACGTGCAGAGAAATCAAAATGGATTTTGGTAGGAGATAAACAGAAACTGTCCAAAAAATAGCCTTGTAAATAACCAAGCTTCAGAATAAGAAAATCTCGGCAAAATACTTAAAAGGAACGTAATGAATGAAAGAACTCGACAGCAGAAGTGACTGAAGCGGTCTTCAATTAGAAAAACACAAGTGAAATGGATTTTCTTGTGTCTGAATTTCTTGAGAAATTTGTATAAAGTTTCTCTTTTCTCTGATAGTTTTTTTTGCTTGGGTTTTTTGTTTGTTGGTTTGATTTTTTTTTTTTTTCTGTGGTGGTGTAAATAAAATAACTCGTATCTAGTTTGTTGCCTAAAATCAGTCCAGCAGAAAACATGAACTGGTAATTAAATTTTGGATTGGCCATCTTTGTTACGTGGGTGTAACATTATGTCTTCATCTCACATTAAGATGAAAGCCTTATACCTGCTAGAGCACAGCATTCTTCATCTGACAAGGTTTTTGAGCTTTTCTTTGCTGATTTGGGGACTTTCTGTGCCATCCACTGTCTTTGCATTACTATTGCTGTCAGTACTGTTCAAGACCAAGGAAAGATGAAAGCAAATGTCTTAAAATGAAAATGTGACTCTTAACTAATACAAACAAATGTCTCTGCAGTATAAAACTGGGAAGCTATATTAATGCACACCTTCACCTTTGCCACACCTCAAAGCGAGTGGTTCTGGAGTTTGGATCCAGTCTCACAGGAATGGTATTGAAAGTTTGGCCATGTAATTCCCAGCGCAGTATTTGGCTGCAGTTCATCAGGAAGCTGAGAAGGGAGAAGTGAGGCAGAGAGACAGGCACACCACGCGGGACCACTGGTGCTGATGAGACGTTTCACTAAGATGATTAATGCCCATTTACAAAATTGGGCTATTAAAAAAATTGAGCATGCAGCTTAAAGATTGCCTGGGTTAAAAGTGTCCCTGCCTGCTGACACCACTTTCATGGCACACTGTTCCCTCTGTCCCACTGTGCCGTAATTATGGCTGGGCCTCTGTCCCAGGTGGCATTAGTCCAGGTCCTGCTCGCTGCAACTGCTCCTGTCTCTCCTGGTGTGTTGTGCCAGGCTGTGGCAGCAAGGGGACGAGGGAGCTCTTAATGGAAGGTGAGAGGTTTCCATTTATGGCTATTATTTCACTGTGATTCTGGGGTAAGAGCCATTATAAGGGTGTTTCAGAGCACACCAGGAAAAAAACTGCCATAACTGGGAGTAATGGCGTAAGGTTGAGCAAAGGCAAATGGAGGCCGTTTCCTGACAGTGAGATCTATTAGACTGTGGAATAGATAAGTCTCCCAAGGGAGGTGATAGAAGTCCAAGCACTTGAGTAATTTAAAACTGTAGTAGACAAAGAGCTCAGGAGTATATAATAGGGAATAATCTACCAGCAACCACAGATTGGAAGACTGATGTAGTATGTCCTTCCAGCTCTAGTTTTTGGAGTACATAGAGTCTTTGAAAATGGGACTTTGAAAAGTCGCATTTTCAAAGAAAGAAAAATAGCTACGTCTCTTAAAGGAATTATTGCTTGTTTGTAATGTTGTTCCACAACTCTTACTGTAGATGTTTCCTCTTCAGGTGACAAGATTCAGGCTTTAGCAGTTGAACGAACTCCAGCTCAGGGGACAGCTTCCTTTTCAGACATGCTGTTTTTCATCTTCCTATATTTGTGATTCATCACACCCTGTACCCAAATATGTTTAGCACTGTTAATATTAGTTTCAGGGTCTTCTTGTACCTTGTTTAACCGTTTTTATAATTAACCTAAAACGCAGAAATAGGGTTTCATCTCTGTGCTAACCACCACCTTCACCTTACAACCATACATTGGCATGATGGAGTGGGCTTTGCAGGAAGAGGAGTTCATGGTCCTACAGTGAAAGTCATGGGAGAGAAAGCACTCCATACATGAGAGACAGTAAAGGAGGGAGAAGCACAGCCAAGTCTAGAAATATTAAAAGAGCAAGAGATGGGGGATGAGGTGATGCCAAAGGAGAGCTTCCAGGGTGGGAGCAATGGAGTTTGTGAGTGTGATTGAGCATGAACATGTGTTGCAGAGGGATAGTGATGAGTGTAATGCAGTGCCTAAAGCAATAGACCCAAGATGCCAAATTATAAAAACTTGGAGGTAGAATGAAATGTACTGAATAGGAGTCACTGAGGAGGGCAGAGAAATTCATGAAATACTTCTGATTTTGGAAATTCCACTGCCTCCATTGGACAATATTTATCTTATGATGTACTGAATTAAAAACTGCATCTAACCTGTAGCCTTGTCCTTCTTTCATTGTTGCATTCATGGCATAAGCTTACATTAAACCACAGGCTGCAGAATTCATAAGCAGGTTGTGCCATGTATTTATGACTCGCTCCTCCTCTCAGGCTTCTACCCCTTAGTGGGTATTGACAGAAAATACTACTAGCATAAGAAATGGCTTGATCTAATCTGCAGTGTTGTTTGTGCTAGAAAATTGAGAAGAAAATTGAAATGGATTATGTTCAATAAGCCTTAAGGGTGGGCTAATATACTCAGAAATCTTTAGCACCCTGTAATGATTTGCTGTCTTCAGAAGGTTGGTTTCTTTTTAACTGTGGCTTTTATTTTTTTAATGTTGCAAAATTAATTTTTGAGAAACCAGATCTGAATATTACCTTGTTTACTCTATATTTTTTACCTTCTTTCTGAGGTTTATTTTTAAGACTAATATGTTTCATGTTTGCCATTTATATCTAGGCAGACATGCATTGCAATCTCAAGATTCTCTAGCTAAAAGCCTTATCTGACAACTGAAACAAACACATTAACCATCTCTGAACTATGTACATATCTCATTAAATCTTTTCTATCTTTTGCTTTTTTTATCTTTTTCATTTATCTATAAATGAAAAGTTTTATTTATATATGAGGGGTTTATTTATGTATATTTAATTTTATTAGCTATGATGATTGATTCTAAAATTTCAGCTTCTAAGATGTTCATTTGATCAGCAACTGCATATGTTAGTGGTAAAGATTTTAAAGACAGTGCACTGCAATGCAACTTGGTATGCCAGAAGAAAAAAATAAAAATTTTATTAGTCTTTTCAAATATAAAACTTCTATTTTGCTTGATGTGTAGTCTCAAATTAACAATAGCATCTTAAGACAATTTTATGTCTTTTCTGCTGTCTATATTAAGCAGATGTATTAGTTTCTCACTAGTTTGTTTTTTTTGCAGACAAATCCATAAACACAGCATTGATTTGTATATAGTAATAATAAAACTTAAGTATCAATATCGTACCTGAATAGCGCTTGCTTTATATATATATATCTTATATTTGTAGTGCTCTTTTATATTTAAAATTATAAAGAACTGCTTAAGGAGGGGCAAGATACCAGTGACTATACTGGTATTTATCCAAAAACTGAAAACCTTTATTGTATCATTTATATGAAAGATAGGTATATTAAAAGGCTTATGTTATGTTAGGATGCAGAGTGTGTTTACATACTATGCACAGTCCAGTAGAAAGCTGTGCTGAAGTATGTAAATGGATTAACACAGCATTTGTAACCATAGTCTATCAATATATATATTTCCATGTCATTTCTTGTAAAGTGTTCTCCAGGAGGGAAAAATAAAAGCCTGTGAATGGAATACTGATTCCTCTGGTGGTGATGGCATCTGATCTAGAGAGATGGCTACTAGACTCAAGTTGTTATCTGCCTTCTAGGCAGCTCTTTTTCAGTGCAGGATTTACCATAAAGATCAGAAAAACAGCTGGCAACTATCAACTTGTTATAAAAAAGACTTTAAATGTTTTCTTCTGTTTAGCTGTGATGTAGTGTGACTTACTTTAAAATGTAGCTATTGAATGCACAAACTTATTGAAGACCCAGAACTCCTGCTGTGGCTTTAATTGTTTTAAGGTTTATGTAGGGATATGACTCTGTGAAGAGCTGAAAGGGGGTGGGAGAAGGGGATGGACTGTGTTCTGGAAATTCTGTTTCCGAACTGTGACAAGAATGTTTCACTGGACACATTTGTACTGTCATTAGCAAGCAGGGAGCCACATGGTAAATATTACAGAAGGATAAATTGCAGAATACAGATAATTGCAGATAAATTACAGAAGCTGCAAAAAAAATATACCTGAAAAAGAAAATGAAATTGGGGGTTGAAGGCAGTGTTGGACATTTAAAGCAGGGAAATAAATGAAATTATGATTTTTTTCTGTCACTCATTTGGAGCAACAGTGCAGATGTACAGTCCATGTCATGCTCATTCTACACTGTGTGTGGGAATGGTTTATCTGCACCGGAGTCAATACTGAGAGAATTGCATTGGGGTGATTTTGAAGATGGATTTTCAAGGCACATTCTATCCAAAGCAGAAAACTATGAGAAAATGTAGTTGCTATCAGCTGGATTTTTATTTCTATTTCTTTGTAAAGTGCAAACTTGTTCTTCAGTTTTCCATACTCACCCCTTTTATCTTCTTTATTTTTCTTTCCCTCTGCAATTCTTGGAGCTCTTTCTGTATTTCCAAGTATCTAATTCAGCTTCCATATCTGTTTTAGCCATCTCTTTGTTATAGCTACATTTCAACAAGCCATCCCACTAGAATATCCTATCTGAAAACTCAGCCCAACAGCTGAGAGGAGTGAGCTTGGATGGATGGATAGATAAAGAGTTACCCAGAATAGCTCTCAGAGCCGTCTGTGTTAGCAAACTATTTAAGCTGTCAGCCTCTGTGTATTTATAGCCTACTTATCACACTGGTATCTGAACACCTATCAATTTAGCATTAGAAATCCAGTCCAAGACTCAGCCCAGTTGTGGAGACTTACTGTTTCTTACTTGCTTTAGATGAGTAGAATAAAAGATGTGATACCCAGCCATGCTTTGCTTTCTCCTTCCTAGTCTATTATCTAAAAGCTTGATCTAGGACTTCCTAAACTGTCAGGAAAGACTTGGATGATTTCTTAGTTGTTCATAGCTCTTATTTGAAAAAAGTTTACCTCTTTCTGAAAAGAATTTTTCATTGAAAAGCCTTGCAAAATTTTCAAACGAGAACATCAATTTCCATTTTTCCCAAATTTTTTCTCCTTTCTTAGTTTTTTATCCCTTCGCATTTCTTTTATCAGTGGAGAGGTTTGTTTTTGGTTTTGTTTTTCATATTACTACTTGGGCAATATGTCGAAGAGAAAGTGAAGAGATTTTTTCTCTTAGTAGTGAAAATGGATAGCACTTTTCACCTGACAGAAATGCTAAGCTTTGAAAGTGAAGCTGTTCTACAGGATACTGAGCTGAGAGTCATCTAGAGAGGAGAAAAAGGAAATCTTAAACAAAACTGAAAATGTTGCTTCTGATACCTTGACACTTGTTTTTTGGATTTTGTTTCGGGTTTTGGGTTTTGTTTTGGGTTTTTGGTTTTTTTTTTTTTTGTTGTACGAGTTTTTTGTTCATGTAACAGACTGTCTTTATCTTGGCCACCAAGACTGAGAGCAAGTTTTTCTTGCTTTTGCCCTTCTGATTCTCTGCCTTGTCCCACTGTGGGGCAGTGATGAAGTAGACTGGGTGGGAGCTGGGCTGCCAAGTAGTCCCTAACTACCTGACTTCGGAAACAATGGAAAAGGTTGAGTCTCCCCTGTTGGAGATGAGAACTCAGTGTCTTCTCCTCCCTGCTATGCAGCTATATTTGCTACTAACGTATTTGCTGTTTTTGTGGGCTACTTGCAATAGAAATATAAAAGGGAGAAAAGGACATGCATATAAATATAAATCTGTGGAGGTGTTAATGACAAGTTGCCCTCAGAGGAAACAGCTGATCAATGTATAGGAAAGATGAAGGGGTGTGATCATGATCAGACAACAAGGTTAACAGTATCAATCAGGTCTCCTAAAATAGATGGAAGAGTTGCAGTTTCACGTCTTCAGCTACAACCTGGCCTTATTTTCTCGCTTCAAATATAAAATAGCAATAAAGCATCCATCTACCTGACATCCTTTTATGTTCTCTTTCAATCATGGGCTGCAAAATGTTTCTTTTCAGGTTTACCCTGGTTTGACATCCCTGTTATTGCCTATCACTTTAAGGAGTTGAAAGGCTGGGGATTGATTTCATTTTCTTTCAGCTCTCAAGGTTTTTTATGTGGAATCTGTTTCTCACTTGGTTTGCATTTCATCTAAGATAATGCTGGTTATCAGTGCTTGAATAATAATTGAACTGAAGCAAGCTGTTCAGCCTAAGGTCTCAAGCTGGGAAAGCTGTGTTTGTCATGTGTGGGTATTTCAAAAGAATTTAACATTCCAGAATTAAGTTGCAAGCAAACACAGAAGGAGGGGAAAATCTGTGCAGCTCTGGCTGTACAGCTGCACCACTGCCTTCAGTAGTTCCTCACTGAACATGAGCTAGCCCTTCATGTTGTTTAAAAATTTTCATCAGGGGTATGTAGTAAAGCGTTACAGCACTGAGAGGTGGAAAATTACATACTAGTAATTTTGAAACGTTGGATGAGCCTCGTGGAATTGTTTCTCCTGCCCCCTCAGATGCTGTTGAATGGCCATTTAATAGTTACCTCTTTGAAATTGAACTTTTATTTTGATACCGTTAGTGCTGCTAAAATATAGATGCTGTTTGTAGCTTTTATAATTATGTTGCTACACCTTTAGTTGACAATAACACTCTACGATTACAGTTCCACCATCTGTAATCTCTGGTAATAGATATTTGAAATTGTGGCTCAGCTGGCAGAAAAGGCAAACTTATTTTACAATATCAGTCTGTAAGTGGATGGGCGACCAAGCAATTTGAATATTGCTTATATTGAATGCCACTGTTTGACACGCCCTACTAGAATTTGGATGATCTTGGGAGTTGGAGCTGCACAGTTTTGGGGTACAGTTTGGGTTCACTTGCAGGGATTGTTGACAAGCACCAAGTACTCAGAAAGCAACATGACTCAGCTGTGACTTGGGAGTAGAGGAGCAGAAAATTTTTCACTTTGTGAAAATTAACAGATGTGTACAAAACTACTGGATGCTTTTTTTCTTCTTTTTTTCCATTATATTGCTCTTTGAGCCATTCTGATAGGCTTTATATTCTCCTATGCAAACCATTTTTTCTTCAGCTTGGGAAAAAATGTTTTAATGGTCCAAATAGTAATTACATCTTGTAAGTCACAATCTGATGGCTTGACAACATGGGTTAATTACAAAATTTGCAGACTGTTTTTAAAAAGCTTTAACTTTCTTCTGGCATATTTCATCCAGACATGGCAGTGAAAATTCACTAATATATTAGCACTTTTACATATTTTTCTAGTTATTCACATGCACAGTTACTGTGCTGCCAGTTAGAGGATGTGATTTCTGTGTGCTCTGGAGACCAGTGACAATGAAAGATGTGTTAAATATTAAGGAAAGGTCTTTCTATGAGAAATTTTGCCATTTGCATAAAAGATGCCACAAGACACAAAAATGGGAGTTAATCACAGAGGTTAAACCGTAAAAGAAAAAGTCATGCTTAGAGAGAGGGAGAGACATTCCTGTTGTAGCTATCTATGAATTTATGATACTGCTGATGGATATCTTTTAAACTTCAAAATTAATGAGCACCCTGAGGACAATGAATGACAGTTGGCTAAAAAGGAATACAGGAGTGAACGGGCAGTATTGAATATAGAGGCTTTTGCTTTGCAGGGGTAGGCATGCTAAAATCCTTTTGCTGATAAATATCAAATAAATTCTGTTTTGAAAAACATTATGCTTCAGCCAAATTAAAAATTGCACCAAGTACAATATAGCCCCTACAGCTTAGGTCCTTTATAATGTAAAAGAAAGGAAGTAAATAGCATAACTTAAAACAAAACCCCTAGCTTTTCCTTTACCCTTGAAACTTCAAGGAGAAAAACCAAGCTTTTAAACGTTGGATTTTACCCCAACTGTTAGGGATTTCCTTTTTTGGAAAGAGAAGAGTGGAACTGGGCTGTGCTGGAACTGTACTTTGCTGTGTACATCAAGTTAGGATTGTACTCTTGGAACATCCCTTCCTGGGCAAGTGACTGCAGAATCCTGTAGCAGGTACATTTGCAGGTACATTTACTTCCTGAACTGCTAAAACATTGCTATTCAGTGTGGAGTACTTGCTTATTATTTCTTTTCTTAGGTTTAAAGTGCTTCTCGTCAGTTTTGAGCACTCCAAATCAGCAATTTGGTTTACTGCTTTCAGCACTGCTCATGTTGATCCACATGATCTTGATAAGTTAATGGAAATTCTGACCTGCCTCAGGCTGGCATTAGAGTCTGAGTACAAAGTAATGTTAGTTACACCTACAACAATCCCTCCAGCTTTTCAAAATTCAGAATTCAAAATTCTGCTTTTCAAAAGGTTGCAAACATGCGTGGGCATCTCCTGGTGGTGGATGGTCCCTATCATGGTGCAGGGCTTTGAATTCAGCTTCCCTCTCTTGTGAGCACACACTGCATTATCACCCTCATGCAGATTTGTGGGTTGCACCTGCTCTCTTGCCTGGCTGTACCAAACCAGTGGCCATAACTGTGTCAGCAGCCCATCAGTAAGTGACTTTTTTAGGTTCTAAGTCTGCTACCTGCCTTATGTAAGAAGGGACCATTATGGAGTTGCCTTGGTCACATAACAATGGTTTTTTTCTCCATATTGTATGCCTTCATCTTTGTTCTATTTGTAGAATATTCCAGCAATTGCCTGCAATTTCTCAACTTACACAGCATTTAATTGTGAAAGCAATTTAATTTGCTGAAGTTTTTCCTTGCCTCTAGAAAAACTTTTCTTTAGCCTTTAAAACATTAGTTCAGCGATTTGTTGAAAAGCTCTGTATGAATGACAGACTCCTTTTAATCTCACTTATCTGTTCATTCCTCTGCCTTGTCAGCCCTTGTCATGAGAACCCCTATTTCATATGGGTATTTTTTCCTTATCAGTGCTAAGCAAGTGCCTTGCTGCTTAATATAAAGCACTGAGATTTCCTTGTTACATGGGGTTAGACAACTAATTTCAATGAGCCTCATACTTTTTGAGTCTCAGGGTGGTCAGTTTATTTCTTTGCCAAGACAAACTTGTGACAGCTGAACAAACAGATGAATATGTAACTGCACTAAGTAGGACAAAATCTTCCCTCCCCTTGCAGGAGGGAGTTCAAATGGTGAGGAGAAGGAATGTATACAGTGTTCCTCTGGTTGAGTTGTGTTATCAGGGCAAACAGCAATGCTGCATCTTTCAATCACAGCAGCTATCAGCTGAACATAATCTCCCAAAGCAGCAGAGAGTCCACTAAATGGATAATTGGCACCTTTAGATATTGAATTTGTTATGACCACTTCTGGAGAACTGTGTCTAGTCCTGAAGTCCCTGGTACAAGAAGGAATGCAGCAATTTGAGAAGGTGAGAGCCTTGCTGTGACTTTCTAAAGGATTTTAATTGGTTCAGCTGGTCAAGGAAATGGTTAAGAAAAAACCAGATTATTTTAAATTAGTATTGCACGGAGAGCAGAAATGTGATGTTAGAGGGCTTTGTGGTCCACCTGACAAATGTAGCTAACAAGCGGAAGCTAGAAAAAATTGAGAGAAATACAGTGTTTAACACTGGCAAAATGTGCCACAGTCAAGGACAGATTTTTCTAAATGACGTCAGTGATAGAATTTGACTCAGTATTTTCAAATTCAAACATACACTAGTTCCAGGAATATCAGAGGTTCCTTCTAACCTCTAATATGAAAGTCTTTAAAAAGTCATCCATAATATGCCTTCCACCTTGTTCTTTAATTCTTCCCTTCTTTTTACTATGGGATAACACTGTATTTCCAGACTCCCCAGGAGCTTTTCTTTCTGCTAGGAGCAGAGTCTGTGTTGGATATCTGGGCCACTGAGATCCTGGCTGGGTTTGATCTGAGTGCAGAAATGGCAATATAAAATGTGAGAGCAATTGTTTAATCTTTTTTTTCTGGGCTTTGTGTCTGCTGTTGTAGAGGACAAAGGAGAATAGAGGCACATGAGGGCATTTTTTATTCTTTTTTCAGACCTGTCACAGATCCTACTTTACAAACAAGTCTGTGCTGGTGTTAGGTTTGAAGTGTTATCATTAGACTGCCCTACTAGTAACATAAATGTGTATAAAGCCTTCTGTCCAGGTTCCTACCTTAATTAAACATGGAGTTTTTAAATAATCATTACTGAAGCCCATTTCTTCACTCTACAATTCACTTACACTCATTGCATGGATCTCTTGAAAACAATCCTTTCTTCTGCAGTCTCCTGAGCCTTCTCCAGGCCTACAGATGGCAGCTATGCTGTGTGATTTTTATTTTTTTTTAATAAAGGTGGTTGAGTGCCTGCAGTACTTCATGCTCAGAATCCAGAAAAAGGCAATGTGCTCCCAGCAAGCATCAGAATATTTAATCCCCATGGCTAGAAGGTGTGGTATCTATATCTATATTTATTTCTTAGGAGGCTTTAATGTCTTGGGTTCCTTTTACAAAACAGGGATGTTTGCACTTGGTATATTTTTTTATGATGAGGAGAATACAAACAAGACAATAATAACTTCCATTTTCATTAGCTACATCTCTGTCTGTCCTGACATATTCTGGTGAATACCCCCTAGAATTTCAGCAGCAGCAACAACAGCAAAAAATACCAACTTGAGGTTTCTTTGCAGGCTGAGAAACAGGGAAGGAGAAAAAAAAAGGAGTATTCTAAAAGTATATTGACTGTGGCAGAATTTGGGTCTGCTTCTGGTTAATGTAACCAAAAATACACTTGAGAAATGAGTAGGAAATTATTTATGTTCTCAGACACAGTTTGTATATCCTCTCTCCCAGTTTTCAAAAATATGAAACTCCTGAGTATGAGAGCCACTGTAATTTTAAAGCTTCATCTACTCAGTGTGTAAGTGGTATAAACCAGCTACAAGTGGTGCCATTTGTTTCAAACACCCTCATTTTATGGAGAGTTGGCTGACAAGTGGCTTGAACTAATGGCACTGGCCAGGAGGGCAGCTACGCCTACACCTTTCTCTGCAGTGCTGAGTTGCTATTTGGTCTGAGCTCTCAAAATAAGTATGAGCAATTCCTGCAAAAAATTTAGTGGCTGGACAAGCCTTTGCCTTTTTTTTTTTTTTTTTTTTAAGTATTTCCAAATTTGGTCCATGCAATTATATATCTGTCCCAATGTTTCTGTCTCCAGCAGTGGAGAGTATTAGATCTTGGAGAAAAGTGCTAAAACTCCCACAGTGGACAATTATGGAATAAGCTGCTCTAAGGAAAAGTTTTTTCCTAACCCCAGGATGCCTTGAAGTATTTCTGTTCTGTTTAATGTATTTGGAGATCTTCATATTAGTCCTATAAATGCCAAATCCCTTTATTAATCCTTCTGCAAGGTTAGTTCTTTTAAAAGTCAGTTCTGCACAGTGGTTGTTCAAAAAAGTAGAAATTCAACTTTAAATATTTTTTTTCTGTTTTCAAAGCAGGACAAGATCTAACTGATAATTTTAAAATGTATTTTTCTTCATGACTAGCCTGATAAATTCCAGTTGAAAGACAAGCATGATAATTCATGCTGGTTGTTGGAAACTGAATGAATTTTGTTGCTGCTAGAGAGAATATTCTTGAGACTTCTTTTTAATGTTGCTATTTTTTGTTTATCTTTTCCAGGTATTTCTGTAATTTTTTGTGTAAGACTCATTCCCTAATCCTTTAAAATATATCTCAGATGTTCTCTTCAGAGCCTTATGCACCTTTTTTCTTTTCTGCAGGTTCATGATCTAAGTTTTAAACATGTAATTCACTACTAATCTTTATAAGAAATAGGATCATAAATTCAGGCATTAAAGACAAATATTAGGTAAATTATGAGGCTAATGTGTTCCCAACTAAGTAATTTTCTGATAAGCATTGACATTTCAGAAGACATTTAATTATTGATGTGCAATAGATCAAGAATGATTAATCAAAAGGGTATTGTAAGTTCAAATGGATATAAATTATAAGTTTTATAATGCTGACATGATTTCATTTACTAGGACTTTAGGTTAGTAGTCGTCTTGGATTAGACAATGTAGGGGCACACTGTGGGAATAGTAATTTTTTTCTGATTTCCCACAGATTCTGAACTGGCAGGAACTGGCCACAGTTGCCAAGTCTAAATCCTATGTTGAATTTCAATAGAAATACATGCCTGAAAGACTGTTTAACATGTATAATGGTGTCAAATACAAGCAATCTTTTAAAAGAAAATTACATTGGCTTCAGTTTTCCAGGACTGATGGGGAGGTGATGTTTAACCTTCTAATGATCTTATGAGTAAGAGCTGTGTTGTACCATAAGGTGGGGAAAAATACCATCATCTATTTTTGTCTAAGATGGCATATTTTAAGGTTACGCTGAATAGTTTAGATTTGATTTTTCAACACAAATTTTTCTCTGATAGTGTAGTGCTGATACTGCTTTCTCATGAATATGTAACAGCATAAGGAAAGAGCTGGACAGTATGTGCTCTATATTAAGAAATCTATTTTCTCATCATTATAAAACACAAATATGTTCCTAACAGAACTATCCATACTGTTAAGTATGTTTAAATCAGCTGTTACACACTGGTTTTATGCAAAAATATAATTCTTGTCTATTCAGGTTCTGAACATGCTGTTTATTGTGCATGCTATGTGCTATCTGACACCTCCATTGCTGTTAGGTTTGAGTCTGTGGTGATGATTTCTCAGCCCTTGTGAAGGTTGTATAAAGATGTGGCCTTCCAACTCTGAAAAGAGTTTGGGTTTCAAAGTCAAACTCATCTCTAAAATGCCTTTTCCAGCTCAATAATCAGCTTACTAAAAATGTTCTAGGTAAGCACAGTACCAAAGTAATTGTGAATCTAAAGCTTAAAACTTTTTTTAAAAACCCAACAACAAACACAAACAATAACAAACAAGCAACACTAAAAAAATCCCAATCACCTAAAAAAATTGAAAATATTTTAGTGTCCTTCAAGTAAATTTTTTTTAATGTGAAAATTTAGATGCAGTTTTAACTAGAGAATCTGTATGGGGAATGTCAGCAGATGAGACCGTTGGTATTTTCCCTTAATCTGACTTGCTCAATTATTCAAAGCAGATAGGAAGCCCACTATAAGGACCTTTAATTATCAGTTCCCTTTAGTGTATTGGGGTAGTATTGCTCTTCCCACAGCTTCCATGGCAACTGAGGAATATTTAGAGGTTCAGTTCAGTGGCACACATCAGTGATAGCAAGAAGACAATGGCTGTCTGAGAGTAACATCTCTGTTCTCAGTTACCCTAGAGAAGAAGCTAATGGAAGAAGAGATGCCTCATTTCTGCTACAGGTCAGAGTGGTCCTGGGTTTGCTGGCATCTCGTGCATGGAAGTATCAGTGAGTTCTTAGGCATTTTTGCTTTCCATCCAGCCTTACTGGAAGTCATGCAAACATATATCAATGAATTACTTTTTTGCCTTTTTTATTTCTTGGAATAGGTGACAATGACAACTGTACAGCCAATATTTTGTTAAAAAATGTTATGTCCTTAATATCGCAGACTTCAGCCTTTATGATAATGAAAATTCATGTAATTTTTTTTTTATTACTATAATATCTGCACAAAGACTGTGACAGCATCTTCAGTTTGGAAGAATTAAAGATAAAAGCATCTTAAAATTTGCTGAAAGGTCTCCAAAAGTTTTTGTCTATGAGTTTATAATTTTTAGTAAAATTTTTGTTGTGGTGGGCTGAACACTGCAGTATGACAATTGTTCTTTTTCTTTTTTCTCATATATCTACATTTAAAGAAGGAATATATTGCAGGGGTGGAGATCAGTGAAATTTTTAAAATTGTGTTGAATTACATTTTTAGGAGAGACAGATTTCTGTATCAAAAATCACCCAACAGCCTAAGTATTGAACCTGACTAGAAGTTACTTAACCAGCTGTAAGACCATGACTGTGTAGCACAAACTTTTCTGCTCTATAGCTATTGGCATGGAATTTTTTTAAAAAAATTGTTTGATTTCCATTGTGCTTTCTTCAGGCTTGTTGTACCTTTGAAAACACCATGGTACATTAACATAATCTTGGGCTGGCAAGTTCTGTATGAGTGCATATAGTGTAAAAATGTGCGAGGAAGATCTCCCTTGTTATCTTACTCATTAAGATGTGTGTGCAGATGCCTTTACAGGGATTCCTAATTGTCTGCTCTGATTCTTTCATGATCAGCAGGTCTGCTTCTGATGTCAGAAGTTATTACTTTCATAGTTGCCTTTTCTTGTAAGTCTTACTCAATTGTTTTTGGGGGGTGTGCTCTTTTCTCAGTTGTGTGCTTGAGCTACCTTGGTGCAGGCCAGCATGGCTGGGATTTTTCTCAGGGTCTTAGCTTGAATTTGGATAAACGATGATTTTGTTAATTACAAAACAATCATGTAATACAATGAAGCTTTAAGTAAAGTAACAAAGCATAGAGAAATATAATTCCCTCATGTGCATCATGTGGTTCACCTGGTGATGAAAGGACCAAACACTAAGGACTCACTGAAGATGAAGGGTGAGATGGTGTGTGATGAGGACATTTTATGCTTAGTGTCACCCTAAATCCAGTTCTGATCTCTAGGGTTAAGAATTCAATGGCCATGATTAACGAATGTCAAGGAAAGATTGGAAACAGCAATCAATACTCAGTGGAATAAATCTTGAGGGTTGCATGTAAGTTAGCGTACAGTAATTTTTAAATTACATATTTTAATGCACTAAATACTAAGATTGGTTTGTAACTTCAGAAGACGCTGCAGAAATTATGATAGTTACTGTATTTTATAAACTACCTTATTTTCTGATTTTCTACTTATTTTAAGAACTTTGAAGCTTAAGGAAACCCCACATACTTTCTTGCGTATTTAAGTTGTTCTGTGGGGAGCGAACCTTGTATCCTAGAAACAAAACCCACAAGCTGCACATTGCATTTGATCAGATTTAACTTCAGATTTTTGTTTAAGCTTCTCTCTGCAGGGATCAGATGGCCACAGTATTCTAAAGTGGGCTGCATTTATCTAAAGAGGTTTTTGCTATTTTCTTGTAAAAAGGCTCACGAGCACAGAGCTCATGAATTTGGAATGGGAGAAAATACAGAAAAGAGTAAGCATTTTGCTCTTGAGAAATATCAGTGTATTCAAGGATGGCCTTATTTACCAGTAGAGATTTTCAACTTCCTTTCCTCTTACACACCATGAAATGTGGCTTAATACTGTTGATCTATTGCATGGTGTTTATGGTGCCTGGCTGCATGGGGAGGTGCAGGGGGCAGTCTGCCTAGCTGAAGGCAATCTAGTCAGGACTCATTCCGGTGCTGCTGAGTTAAAATGAATCTGTTTAAGGAGAGAATTTGTCTTACCACTGTTCTTTAAACAGACGAGAAAAGGCCACTTCTGTGAAGGGTTAGAGGTTTTTCAGTAGTCGGAGTTGTCAGCCAAGTGAGTGCTCTGTTTGCTTTCCCTCTGCAGGGGCCTGTGTGCAAAGTGGAAATTCAAGGTTGAAATGGGATCTCTGCAGTCATTTATGTGAGAGTTGTACGATGATGCCCCTAGATGAAAGAATACATAAAAATTCATAAGATAACATGAGGAGCAAATTTCATTAATATTTATCAGCCTTCTTCTTTGTGGAATATACAGATGTTAGCTCATTGTTGCATTTAAATGCAGTATACTCAAGACAGGGAAGAAGTAATGGGCAGTAAATTCCAGGAACCTAATGCGTCTGAGTACATGGCCATGCAGCCAGAATGATAGTATCCCTGCTTTTAAAACAGTATTTTCATCTACTCTTTTTCTCATGTGAGTTTGTGAAAATTAATCAACTTTATTATCATCCCAAGTTAAGTATGGCATTAAGGCCCTTTGTTTTTTAAAGGTTGCCCTTCAGACTTTACTGATTGCTTACCATTGCAATGCCAGCAAGAGTGGAAAATTAAACTACGGTGGTGGGACACGATTTCTGTTAACATACCCGGGTTTTAATCTACTGCACTCTTTCTGAGACAGGACAAAAGTTCAACCTGTAGCTCATCATTCAGTCCTGCTTCAGAAGTGTAGCTGAAGGGGGGAGAGGGTTATTTGGAGTTACAAATGTGTTAAAGTCTATCAAATTCTGCTGTGACTACTGGTGTTCTCATGCTAGGGGGTAATTACTTGGAACCAAGGTTCTTGGCAGATGTGCTTTGTGCCATACCAGAAAAACAGGCAGAGCAGGGCAGTGTAATAAGCAGTTTTGTATAACACATTGTTCCAATTAGCTCGTGCCAGGACCTATTAACAGCACTTTCTCCCGTTTTTATCTCCCAGCCAAACACAACAGTAATACCCCTGGAAAAACACAAGAGAACAATTACAATCAATTCATCAGTCCTTACCAAATGACAACACATAATCAGTTACTGAGGAGTCCTGCATTGTTTGTGGTGACTGACAGGGCTACCCTGAAGTAAAACCAGAGTGTCAGCAGTGTTACTGTGGCAGTTCTGCTTGTGCCTCAAACTTAGCAGTTTCATCTGACAGGGTTCTCACCTGAGAACCTTACTTCAGCAAAACAGCATTCTGCTCTCCTGGGATGTGGGAAAGATACCACCGCCTAATTCCTATCTTGGTTGAGAAATTCATGCAATGCCACCAACTTCTTGTGATGTCCTGCTATCTGCAGTCATCATTCCCAGTTGTAGGCATTTGTTTTCATGACAGCCTGCAGGAGCCACATGATTTTGCTTTTTTCTTCTCTCTCCTTAGCTGCTGCAAGCCCTGGCTGTGTCTGATGTTGGCTTCCAACAGTGCGTGTCTTCTCTTTGGAGTTTCTGGTTGAGCAAAGTGCGATAGCTATTGAGAGAATTTCTCCTCAGCCCATATTTTAGATCAGATATTTGTGCAGATCCAGGATATACAGAAGTGCTGGAAACATCTGTGTGAATTCCTGCTAAGTGGGCCCTCCAGTTTCACAGTGGATTACTGTGAGAGTCAACTGTCAGCTCTAAGATAGCAGCTAGACATAAGATAGCATACACATTCTCCAGGCTATCCAACAGACTTCAGAGAATTACAGCATTAATCTCAGTGTCAAAGGTGAAAAAAAAATTAAATAAAACAATCAGAATTGATGCAGTTCTCCCCACAGTGGAGGCTGGCTCTAATGGCCTGTCAGAGGCACAGAACTGTGTGTGTCAGACCTGGGCAATGCTCATTGCACAACAGGCTATCACAAAAATAGTACCAGAGGAACAGTTTCAAAAAGGCCTATGGGGAAAAAAAATAATCAATTATATAGAAAAACACAGTTGAGGAAATGGTGATAGGACTGTAAGAGTCCTGAAGGAATTGAGGACTCTGACCCTCCGAGGATTTTAACTAAATAGCTGCTTAGTTGATTGGATTTACTCGGGGACAGGGGGGCAGAGGAGCAGGGAGGAAAAAAGCTTAAATGAAGCTAGATGGAGAAAAGATTCTCTAATAGATCAGACAGAACAATAGTAAGAGCTTTATTACAGTCTTGTTAAAATTCCCCCAGCTGAACAGTTATTCAGTTATCATGTTAAGATCCCACTATAGCATGTTCCTAAGGGGATTTTTTCAGTCTCAGAGGTTATATTCATGCCACAGTAGAAACAAATCAGTATTTCTCCAGTTTATGTGCCACAGGAAGTGTCTCTCATTCCCTCTGAGACATCTGCAGATCTCATCAGCCCAAAAAGAGCCAGGTAAAAACCATTTAGATGAGACTTCTGCAACTATCTTTTCATCCAAGCCACAGAGTGTGTCTTTAATTTCTTGCTCCTTTCTGTGTACAGTCAGTTTGCTCCTTTTTTCTGCTGTGAAAATGTCACTCTGGTTTTCCTTCCTTGAAAGGCATGTGCATGTGAGTCATCCCAGCAACTCTTGGATCTCATTTTTAAAATCTGCTACTAAGAATTACTGCTTTGTGTTACCCTGAATACATTCCAGTGCTCCAAACATCAGTCTCTCTCCTCCCTTTTCTTCTTCTAAACACTTCATTTTGCCTGTAGCTTAGGAGCATTCTGATCTTAGAGTAGGGCACTTCATCTCAAGTGAGGGCTCTCCAGCTTCAATGATCTTTTGCTTTCTCCAGCCAGGAAAATGAGCGGTAGAAGCCCAAATGCGTGTGGTTGCCTGCCTGTGCACCAAGGTGTTGCTGAAGGAGCACTTACTGCCTTACTTCATACATTCTGTCCAGGCAAATTTGTGAAGCCATCACACTGAGTCTAGGAGGAGGGTGGTTAGGTGTTCCTATGCAAATCCAAAGATAAAACATGGTGCAAAGGATGGTGACAGATGAAAATGTGTCAACAGAAGGCAAGCTACTGCTGCTGCTACTGGCATTTGTTTCCATAGCAAAAAGTGTGTCGGAAAAAATACCTGTGGTCAACTAACTAAGCACAGGGTGCTGTGTGGATTCTTTAGGGCAGTGTTTTACCTCTTTATGAGGGTCATAATGGCTGAGTTTGTCATATGATATCAGCAGGGAGGTTCGACTAGACGACTTCCAGTAATTCCAGTAGTGAATTACCAGTGATGTTTATACAAATAATTTCCTTCTGTAATCTTAGTAGCAGCACTCTGAAATTGTTCTTTTTAAAATATAGCACATTCATAAACTATTTATTCTTAAAATTACTAGTAGAAATTTTTCTGTGTTTGCTTTAGTGCTTTGTAGAATGCAGATGGACCATTATGCTGACAATTACTTCCCAAGACTTGTAAATATGGGGGTGAAGTCTGTGAATTTAAATACTGATATAGGAATTAAGCTTTGCTTCAACAAAGACAATTCATGATAGTTCTTTGGAAATGCTGCAATCTGTTAAAGCTGAAATGACATTAAAGTACACATATTAAATATGTATTAGATAAATATTAAGACTGAAATATGCAAATTTTGGAGCTTGTAATTGCATTTTTTGTTTTCCTGATGTGTCTATTGATTTTTTTGATGACACCAAATTTTCCTCTTCTGATCTTTTAACACTTAAAAAAAAAGTAGCAGTACCAGGGTTAGTTGCATTATCGTCAAATCCTCAGTGATTTGTTCTGTTGAACTAGTGACTCACCTCACCTTCAGTATTTACAAAGAACATTTGGTATATCTTAGATATTAAGGGAAGTAAATAGGTATGTAAAACCAATTTCCAGTCAAATGTCATTTGAGACTTTGGAGTAAATATTGCATTATTTTATGCACTATCATTTATTATTTGCACTGAATAAAAATAAGGCTTTGACCTTCAGTGATTCAGTTGTTTTCTAGGACACAATGAAGGCTTAGTAAATGTAATTTAATGGTCTAGGACGTGGGTAAAAAGATGTGCAGATACAGACTGTAAGGAAAATGCTAATTATCCTAAATTTAATTACAGAAAAGGATCATGATGAGAATACATAAAAACCCTTGAAATGCAGCCAAAACATTTTCCAAAGAACATTAAAAATGATTGCTGTTTACTAATCACAGATGATGTAGACACAAAGCTGCAGTGAGAAACACGTTTAAATTTCACCTATGTGGATAGAAGTAGAAAATCTGGGCCAGATGTAGAGAAAACTGGGACCTTAGTGTTATAGAAGAGTAATTTGTTTGAGGCTGAAGCACAGACTTCCCCATTACCTCCAAACCGTGCCAGCTGAACATGTCAGCAGCCTCCATACATGACAAATGTCTCCACACAGACTTCCTCATCCATGAGCACCGATGCACACAAAATTGCATGATTATTGTGAGGAGTCCTACAGCTTTTGGTTGTCTCCTTTTGTGTCTAATGTAAAGTCTGAAGAGTACAGGTAGGAGTGAAATGGTGCACATGACAGCAGCATTACCTACCCAATAACTGTGGGTGTTCAAGGATTACTCTCTCTTATGTGTAGCTGGGAGCTTCCTTCATTGCAAAGCTGGAAAGCTTCACCATCCTGCATTTTCAGACAAGAAATACATGGCAGCCAGAGGTGAAGCAGAAAAGTCTGTTTATTGAAAAAATTGTTTGTGACAACTGATTTTCATCTCAGGACACTGACTTCCAGTTCCCTTGAAAGTACTGCCAATTTCTGAAAAGTCTCATTCCTGTGGGGTTTTTTTATCCCAACCTGAATGTTGCCTGTTCAGACAAACTGAATCCCAGAAGGCTAATTTTTGTCCCTGTTAAATTTAATATTTGATATATTTGATAAATCGCTGAATTCAAGCAAGGATTAGGACATTCAAAATTAGAGTTTCTTTTGATAACTTTTGCTTAAACCACTTCTTTACCCCTGTTCCACTAAGGAAAAAAAGTGTAGGTATTTGGACTGGCTGTTTGTCTTGTTGGCTTCCAGTTGTCCTTTCTAGTTTGAGATGAATAGGAAGAAAAGACAGCAAATAAAAATATCTACAGAGACACACTAATAAGAATGGATTTGGGTTCTCACTCCTGTTTAATATCCAGCTGGTTTATTTCAACGTTTATTTTCTCTAGAATGCTACTATTTCTCAGACTGCTGGGTAATCTGAACTTAAACTTCCCAAATCTGAAAGTGAGGTAAGTACAAATGATACAGTAAAACAAAGGAGAAATCTTCAGGTAATTAAAGGACAATCCTGAGACATGGGATCAGGGTCATCTTCCTGATGGTCTGTAGTGTAGTACTTGAATGTATCACCTCCCTGATCTCACCCATTTCCTTTTTTATTGTCCTGATAGATGAATTGATTACTCAAGTGCCATTTATAGTGAGAAAAGGATAGAGGCATGGGAGGCTGCAGATGAGAAGGGCAGTACTGGAAAGAAAGGAAGTGACCAGAGGGGCAGAGCATGGGCTGAATGCGAATGCATAGCAGTGCAGGTGAGCCTTGGTCCTGTATCCCACACGTGCGTTCTGCTACCACTGACAGCTGTTTAAAAACCAATTGGAGAGTAATGACCCGTGGACCACAGTAAGAAGCCTCATGCAGCCTTGGCTGTGGATTTGGCATGTGCTTGCAAGATGTTTTCAGGGAGCTTTTGTTCTGACCTCTTAAGCAATGAGTGCTGTCAGCTGGTGTGGGGCTGGCTTCCATGCACAAGTGGGAACAAAGGGAACTAGGGAAGCAAAACAGGTACGTGTCAGCCTGGAAGGCTGCTTGGCCCGACGTGTTTAGGCAGAAAGTATTGATTATAATTTAGGCAAACCAGAAAACACTGTGGTTCATAGACCTTTCAGGCTGTGCAACAGATGGTGTTGTTTTGGCTGGCACAGGAGGCAGGTGTTAAAGCAACTTCCAGAGATAATGGAGCTGCAACCAGCAGAGTTGAAAAGGAGTACAGGGAATTAGAAGGCATAATACATTTACATGGAGAAAAGGAGAAGAGGAGCTTTGAAACTAAACTTGGACTTTAAAGGCAGCCATCTGACTTGTTTGCTGCTTCTAGGTAGAGTCACTGGTGACTGGAAAAAGAGAAGCATTGCATGCATTTTTTAAAAAGGTAGAAAGTAGGACCCTGGGGACTACCAGCCTGTCAGACTCACCTCTGTGCCTGGGAAGATCATGGAACAAATCCTCCCAGAGTGTATGCTGTGGCAAATGGAGAACAGGGACATGATTCAAGACATCCAGCACAGCTTCACCAAGGGCAAGTCCTGCCTAAACAACTCAGTAGCCTTGTATGATGGAATGCCTATTTCAGTGGACAAGGAAAAAGCCATGGATGTCATCTGTCTTGAATCTGTAAGGCCTTTGACAGAGACCCCCACAACATCCATCCCTCTGTGTTGGAGAGATAGAGATTTGAGCAGTGGACTGTTTGGTGATTGAGGAATTGGTTGGATGATCACATCCAGAGAGTAGTGGTCAACAGCTCAGACTCAAGATGGACATCAGTGACAAGTGGTGTCCCTCAGGGATCCGTATTTGGACCACTGTTATTTAAGGTCTTCATCAATGATATAAATAGTGGGATCAAGGGCATCCTCAGCAAGTTTACAGATGACACCAAGCTGTGTGGTGCAGTTGGCACACCTGGAGGGGGGTGTGCCATCCAGAGGGACCTGGACAAGCTTGAGAAGCGGGCCCATGGGAATCTCATGCAGTTTTAACAAGACCAAGTACAAGGTGCTGCACCTGAGTCAGGGTAGCCCCCCCATATCAACACAGGCTGGGGGATGAACAGATCAAGAGCAGCCCTGCCAAGGACTTGGGGGGCTGCTGAGAAGTGGCACATGGGCTGGAAATGTGCATTTGTAGCCTAGAAAGCCAATTGGATCTTGGGCTGCATGAAAAGCAGTGTGGCTAGCAGGGTGAGGAAGGTAATTCTGCTCTTCTCCATTCTCATTAGACTGCACTTGGAGTACTGTGTCCAGCTCTGGGGTCTTCAACACAGGAAAGATATGGACCTGTTGGAGCAGGACCAGAGGAGGGCCATAAAGATGATCAGAGGGCTGGAGCATCTCCCTTTTGAAGACAGGCTGAGAGAGTTGTAGTTTATTGTGGCCTTTCAGTACTCAAAGGGGGGCTTATAAAAAAGATGGGGACAAACTTTTTAGCAGGGCTTGTTGTGATAGGACAAATGGCAATTGTTTTAAACTAAAAGGGGGTAGATTTAGACTAGTTCAAAGAATTAAATTTCTCACAGCAAGGGGGATCAAACACTGCAACAGGTTGCCCAGAGAGGTGGTAGAGGCCCCATTCTGGAAACACAGTCAGATCCGACAGGACTCCAAATAACCTGATCTAGCAGAAGATGTCACATGACCTTTAAAGGTCCCTTCTAACCCAAACTGTTCTGTGATTCTAGAAGGAAAGGAGATACAATGGCATGATCTGCTTTGGGGTCCCTCGGGAATGGTGTAAATTGCTGAAAATACATAACCTTGTCAGGACTGAGACATTGTAGTTATCATCTTTTATTGCTGATGTTTTCCATCCTCACATATCACTGAAAGAAGAGATTTGCTGTCTGGGAGAAGTAAAGGTTGTGAAAAATGGGTGTGGATGATCCTTGTGCATGGTGTGATATTTATCCACCAGACCAGTCAGAGCAGAGAAAATACATTCAGCCAGGGAATGGGCCTTCAGTCTGCAGAGGATCTTGTCTTCAGCAATTAATCCCACCCTGTCAGTTTCTGGGGTTTGTTTCTGTAGTTGAATTTTGGGTTATAAACCCTTCCAGGGCACACCTCTTCCAAGCCATAACTCCTGCTTTGATGGTGGGCCTGGCCTGACCTCTCTGGTGTTTGCACTGCAGCTTCACCCCTCCACTGTAGTGTCCAGGTGCCCACATAGGGCCAGGCAGTGCCTGCGAAGCCTGGCCTGGGACACATCCTGTTTAGATCATGATCAGCATTTGCTGCTGTGACCAAATAGTGCTGGCTAGCTAACAGTACTCGTTTCCTGATCAATTTAATGCTTGCTTGATTGCAACTATGAGGACATACCTGATATTAAAGTGAAATTCCCAAAGCTTGTGGTACAGGCTTAATAGAAGGGTAATATTGTATCTTATTAACTCTCTACCCACATTAACTTGTTCTTGGCAAATACCTGCTGTCCAATTTATTTTTTGATTCAGGCATAACTTACCACAAAGGGACACTTCAAAAAAAAAAAAAAAAAAAGGACTTATCACACTCTGCGGGAATAAAGAAGTGCTGGATGCACCTGCACAGTTTCCTTCCAGGTCAAATACAGATATTGCTGCAACCCCATCAGGTCAAACAAGGCTTAAGAACACAGAGAGCAGCACGTGATTGCGCATACAGTCATTAGTGTGTGCCCAGCTTCAGAGCCCCTGACTGAGAGAATGACTTTTTAGGTATTGTTTTTGAGCTGTAATTTCAAGGGTTATTTCCTCTTCTTCTTCTCTGTCTTACTTTAGTTAGATTTATTTTCATTTCATTGTGATGTATTTCATCATTGTTACAGCAAAAGTAAATAGTAGCATGGTTGCTATAATAGTTGCTATGTACAGATGATTAAACTAGAAAATATTATTCTACTCATTTCCTTTCACTAAGTTAATGAAGAGTCATTGAAAGTCTCAAATGCCACTTACTGTTTAAGATGCACTTCATGATTGTGTCAGCTGCTCACTTGGCAGATAGCATAAAGAAATATGAGCTACATGTCCCAGTTAGGGAACTGTAATAATACCTGGGTTATTGCATCATGGGGATTCTTCTCCTTCAAGGATTGGTGTGAATAGATTTTGCAAAATATTTTAGAACTAGAACTCTCTTTACAAATTTGTCAATCACTTGATCTTGAACATATGCATGGATTATAACTGGTGTTTATAGATGAGCAGAAAAAATAATCTAGGAAATACAATGTCTCTTTTCTAATTTAGACTCCTGCAGTTAGTGCTGAAAGTTGGTTATCGTCTGCCAGGAAGATTGATGCTCAGATTGCCTAAATAGGCAGCTAGAAGTCTCCCTTTACAAAGAGAGCTACAAAACTCTCATTTTCCAGTGAATAAATGATACAAATACTTATTATTCTTGAAGTATGGTTTTATATTTTAAGTGATTTTGGAGACTTATCTTGCAATAGGACATTGTAGACATAATAATTGAGACACATATGGCAATGTGGTGCAGTACCAATTGCCTCTTAGACTTGTCTGTGGGAGGGTGAGCGATCCCCTCTTTGAACTGTCTCTGGTCTCTGCATATCAGTTTTGGCTCTATGCTGCCTGGTGTTCCCAAGCCCAAAACTTTCAACATTTGAGACTGACTTACCAAATGACAAAATAAACTCAACACCCACCCCCCAGGGAAAAAAAAAATCTTGCTTAGAAACACAATGCAAAGAATATTTAAATTGGTTTTTTTTCGTAGGGCAAAATGCTTACAATTTGTTTTAAATTGTCTGCATAAAAGCATGGGTATTTATACTTCATTTCTTGTAGTCTAATCAAGCAGATTTTCCCCTCTTTCAATTTGCATTTACTATAATACGAGCTTTGAGGAACCCTTTGTAATTTAATTTGACGTGTAGTTTGTATACGTTGCACAAATTTAGAATATGTGGCACTTAAACGCACTGAAGATCTCAGTCTTACTGAGTTTTGCTAGGCAAAGAAGGATGAACAAAATACAAAAAAAAAAAAAATCTCATCATGAGTCTTTGGAAAAGTCAAAATGTATTCTTCCTTCTAAGTGGTGCATTTGTCTTGCCTCTGGCCTAAGTTCTCAATAAAATGTGAGGTTTTACATGATAGTTGGTGCCAAGTTAGCAAGGTGTTTTATTTCTTGGCAAGTATTATCGACAAGAGATTTGAATACTATTATTAGTTTAGAAAATTTGAATTGGCTTAATATTCACAAATAGATGGGTCTTGTTTTCCTTCTTTGAAGTGTGAACTATCACAGCATAATTCAAGTTCTAAGAAAAATCAGGAAGCATCTACTCCAATCTCCTGCTTAAAGGAGGGTGAACTATGAGTTTGGATGAAGTTGCTCAAGATTTTTTTCCAGTTGGTCTTGAAATCTTCCAAGGATGGAGATTGTTCAGCCTCTCTTGGCAGTCTGTTCCACTGCTTCATTGTCCAAGCAGTGAAAAAACTTTTGTGTGATAAACAATCTGGACTTCTCATTTCAGTTTATGCCTGTTGTCTCCCATTTTCCTACTCTACACCACTGTAAAGAGCTGGCTTCATCTTCTCAATAACTCCTTGCAAGTACCAGGAACTGCTCTCAGGTCCCACCAAAGCTGTCTCTTCTCCAGATCAAAAAAGTCTAGCTCTCTCTGTTTGTCCTCATAAGGCATGTGTTCCAGGCCTGACCACGCTGGTAGTTATCTTCTGAAATTGGTTGTCTATCAGTGTCTCTTGTGTATTGGAGGAAGTGCTGGCTAGAGAGGGGCTGTGGTTATGGGGCTCCTGTACCTGCAGCCCCGGGTGCTGCTGGCTGTCTTTGCTACCAGGACACTGCTGGCTTCTGGTCAGCTCATCCCTGCACACACCAAAGGCCAGTGCCCTGAGAGCTGCTCTCCAGCCATTACTGTTGCTGGAGTTATTCCTCCCCAGGTAGAAGGGGTTTTCATTTCTCCTTGTTCAGTTTCATTAGGCTTCTGTCAGCTGTCTCCTTCAGCCTGCCTCAGTTTCCTGGAATGGCAGCTCTTCTCCCAAGCACATTGATGGCTCCCACTGTTCTGGAGTGAACTGCATGCCAACTCGTGGAAGTGAGTTCTGATACCTCCTCTAGGTCACTGAAGAACTGGGTCACTGTTAACCACAACAGGTCCCAGGACAGAGACCTGCATCTAACCAGCCTCCTGGCAGAGAACAACCCATTGACCCAACCCTCTGAGCCCAACCAGCCAGGTAAATTTTGTACCTGAACAGGCTGCAACATCCTAACATGGATTCAGGAATATTGTGGGAGATGTCTTGCAAGCCTTACTGAAGTCAAAAGGACCAACTTGTTTCCTTGTTTGGCCTTTTACTTCAGAAGTAAATGTATTGTTTCTGTGTTTTAAGTGCTGTTTGCTGACACTCTGTGTCCCTGTTCTTTGGAAATTTTTGAAGCAGCTCTTTTGACAGACTGGATCAGAATGTCTTCTTCTAATGAGTGACCTTTCACTTTAATTTTATTGATTGAAAATCAGAATGAAAGATAGTTATCACTTAATAAAAGAAGTAAATGGAGACTGTTCTGAAAAGGAGTACTAAAATTTCATCGTTTGTTCAATAAATAATGACTTGTGCTGTCAGATTTTATTTTAGGCTTTTAAGAAATGCCTATCTGTAATGGAAGTTATTTTTAATAATTATAAAGACAAATTATAACACAAACTAATGGAAGGCTTTGTTTTCATAGCAGTATCTTTTAAAAAGGTCATTCTTCAGGCAGACTCTGTTTAGGCTGATTTTCACATCTGTTCTTACAGATATCCTGTCCAGCTAAGTCCTATTAGAATACAAAATTTCTAAGTAATTGCAGTCCCTCAATTACATAGCTTAGGGATTTGAATGTAATCTTTGGAGGTAAGAAACTCTGCTATGTCTGTATGCGCATGCACAGAAACTTGCATCTTTGAGACAAAAATACTGTAGAACCTGAATTTCATTTCCCAATATGGCAGACATTGCAGATCAGGCTTCTAAAGCTGCCTGGGTACCAAAGGATTTATGCAAGCACTGAGATTGTTAAAAGCATCTGTTTAGCTATCTCAGTCATATTTTACTTCTCTCAACTTCAATCATCTTAAGCATGCAGTCAAATAGAGTATCCTAGATTTCCCCAGCCATGCAGAGAGAGACAGATCCATCACAAAGTGAATTCTTCAATGCAATCCAGATACCTCCTAGATGGTTTATGCTCTATACAGTTTTAGATTATATAGTGCTGCTGTAATTAAATATCAAATTGTATTTTTGCCCAAATAAAATTATTGTATCTACTTAGTTATTTGATATTTAAGGCCTGAAAAAGCCAATGCTTGTAAGCATTTATAAAATCATGTTTAAGAACTTTTTCAGCCTGATTTTTATTGTCCATATCTATTGCAAAAGCCTGATCGATAATTCTGAAGAACCTTGCAGACTCCTCTTTGCATGTAAAATTAAAATGGAAAAAATAAAAAAGAACTCATTAATTATGTTAAAATATTCTTCTATGTATATTGGAGGAGATCTTCCTGTTGTAGTGTTTGTATTGCAGTTTCATAAGGGTAGCTATCTAGTTGTCTTCTGCTATGTTTGCAAGAGAACGGGAGCTTGGACAGTTTTCACTTCAGAGCTGGAATTGAAAACAGAACATATGCACCAACTGCAGAACAGCTGCCTTGGCCAAAACCCGCTCTGTTTTATCAGTTGAATTGCATTTTTCTTCATGCATTTAGATAATAAGGAAACAATGTATTCTAATTTCTTCATCCTGTTAAAAAAGAAGTATGTGTGCATCAAAGACTAAGATTTTATTAATATTAACGGGAAAAAAGTGTGCTTAGGCAGGTCAGAGGTACTAAATGCAAATTCTCCAGAGAAATATTTCACATTATAAGGAAATCTTTATGCATGCAGTAAAAGACTGCATAAACAGGCTCCTTTTTATTCTGTGTGGTAAGTGGTAATGAATTTCTTATAGAAAGGTGTCTACCAGAAGCTATGGGACAGTATAAATTGCAGAAAGATTTTTGTTTGGGATTTGAGCTCATCAAAATAACCAGACTGTGGGCTCTGGGTCCGCAGCCGTTTTTCAGGGAACAGCACCTAAGGGTGGAAGGTAAATAGGTCCCAGCTTTGTCAGCAGGCGCTGCAGAGAGGCAGTGAGGACCCAGGTACTGCTGCTGTGAGCACAGCTTCAAACAGCAGCCCTGGCCGGGGGGTAGGAGAGGAGGGGAGCGAGGTGGGGAGGCACTAATGGGTACCTGGAGGCACACTGCAATCAGGGTGAGCAGCCAGTTCTCAGGGTCCTCAGTCCTGTCACCCTTCAACTTGAAAAGCTCTGGGAAAGAGATAAGTCAGTCGGTTAAACACAATAATTATATTCCTTCAAAAGCCAGTGAAAGTGGCACATGTTCAACACGGATCTCCTCCCCCCTTCTTGATTGTAACAGAAGATTTGGGCGGATTTCCTCTTCCGAGGCAATCAGTGAATGTGGAGAGCGAGGGATGAAGGATGCCCTGGCTGACCTTCAGAAGAATTATTGTTTCTTTCACTCATAGTTTCTCCCCACATCCCCACCCCCATCTCCCTTGTACAAGGCTTGGGAGCTGCAGAAGCTTTTTATTTAAAAACAGGTGCATAAGTGGAGCTCTCTGCTGTGGGGATGTAATTGATTCAGGACAACAGTGCCCCTAATCAGACAGCTGCTTTTGTTGTCTTGCCCTTTTGTAGAGGGAATAGGAAAATAGTTATCACTATGTGTCTTAGTCAGGAAATATTCAGCAAATATTTGTCAAGTAAAGTGTGCTTAGAATATTGCTTAAAATTATACATATATTTAACACTTTCCCCTCCATTTCTTCTCCAAACTGCCAAGCTTTAAAGGATACAATTTAATTAGCAATGACATTTTAATACAGTTACTTGCTCTGGCTGTGCTCTATGCAAATAATTTATGTCATGGAAATTGTATTGGGATTGAAAATGCTTTTTCTTTCCCAAGAAGTATTATAATTCCTAATTGGCAGAAGCTTCACCGATTTAGAAATGTGTTCAAAGAAACCGAGGCGCAAGTCAAGGGTATAGGGGGATTAAAGTTACTGTCACTCTTATGCAAATGTCTGTCACCCCACACAAGGCTCACAAATTAAAATTGAAGTGCTGGTTTGCTGCTGCAGTCATGCTTCTGGAATAATCAGTAATGAATTCAGTTACATACCACAACTGTTTCCTAAAACCGGAGTATTATTCTTGTGTAAAATGCCACATTTATATCGTTAGAGAAAATTTATGCCCATTTCATCCTACGTTCAGATCTTTAAAGTTGCTAGATATGAACCAAGTGCCTTTGCCTACTCTGAAGATGAGTTTTCTATGTGCAGCAGCATGCTTGTCATTACAGATTACTGCACCATTTAGAGGGAAAGGGAATAGATAGAATAGATAAAATATTTTGCATATGCATAATCAACACAATTGCAAATAAAGGCAAAAGTCTTGGGAGGCAAAACACAGCTGTAATGCTAATGCTGAGTGAATAATTTTCTTGATGAATTTAGCCTCTGTGTCTGCTCACCAAATAGCCTCAAACATATTGTAATTTCTGAAAAATTGGTTATTCTTTAGAATTGCTGCACTGTTTTGTGTGGGGTTTTTTGTTTGTCTTATTTTTAACTCTTTGGATTGCATTCAATTTGTGATTATAAAATATTTGCTATCCAGCCTGCAGGCTTTATTAGGTAGTACTGTCTATCATATAAAGATACCTACTGCTTGTAGTGGTGTAATTCCTTTAGGAATACCCTCTGCAGTTGGCCCATAGCAAAGAGTTACAGATTTATTTGTAGTGGTTCATGGCATGTCCTAGGAACAGTTCCTTTCTGCATGGAAGAGAAAATGTTAACATTTATGTAGCTTCAGTCTTTGAAGGAAGGAAAAGATAAAGTGGTGATATTCTTCCCATGGGACCTGTATATATGCTTTGCTTACCACATTGTCATCTACTTGGTCTGGTTGGACTTGCCATTTTTCTGTGGAAGGGAATGTTGATATTTATCTGATGTTTATAATTTAATTTATAGGCAAATTGATAATGACCACAAGCATTTTGAGAAAGGCAGTTCTTTCAGATTCTATCTGAAAAGTGTTGTTCTTTCTGGTACAAAATAAGCAATTTCTTAGCAAGTAATAAGGGAATAAGCATTATTTCAGAGCAGTTATTGTCATTTCTAGAGTGATTAGATGATTGCTTGACATTTTGTGGTGGGAAGTATGTGTTTTAGTGGCAATAAGTATTATTTCACTTTCTTATTCTAATTATTGGAAAGCTATGTGGTGATTCCTATAAGACAGTTCACTATTGACACTGGCTGCCCAATGATTTGGGAATAGTTTCTGTGATTGTGTTCCAATGGATAGCAGACACAAGCCATTACACAAAGTATAAAGCTATGAACCCTTTGAATCATTTTCATACAGAAATAAACCCATATGTTTTCAAAAACAATAAGTCAAAACTATATGTCCTTGCAACCTGAAAAAGCACACCAAGATAGTAGATGGACTTTTATTGGTTCATGCAGTTTAAAACTGTTTGGATGTACAAGCACCAAACAACAGGGTGCTGTGTCTCCCAGTAATGTCTGTATTCTTATATTTGCTTTTCCATAAATCCGTTCATCAGGCACCACTCTGCAACAGCCTCTGTACTGGATTTTATAAACCATTACAGTCAGTTATTCAAAAACCAGCAGTTTATGTACACCAGATAAAACCCAAACACTGTGTTTTTCAGGGGCTCTGCACCAGTTACCACTGGAATCAAGTTCCCATAAATACAATATTGTTAATGGTTCTGATTGTGTAATAGTCACTCTCATAACACAGGAGAATGAATGATTGCCCAAAGCAAAACTGTGTGTGCAAAGAGCTCATTGTATGCCATTTTCTTTCATGATGCATTTGATGACCAAGTCCAAAACCTTTCTAACTCCATAGCTGTTATTCAGGAGCATGATTTGTTTTGATGTGAGGAAGGAAGGTCAGACTCATTTAACAACACTGCACATTCCCCACCTATGTCTTTGATATGTTTAGTTCATAGATCCTGATTAACAAATCGTGTTTCTTAAGACCTTATTTGAGAAAATAATCTGGATGCAGCTTTTATATGTCTTTGATGTGCACTGTGTTTTCAGGAACTATTAGAACTAGATCAACCAGATTCCTATAGCACCTGTAATTTTTGTTATCCTTTTTATGTCTTGCTGTCACCCTACCCACAAGCATTCATCTCCAGTGAGGTAGGCAGTACTGCTCTTTGTCAAGCAGCTCTCTCAGGTCTGAGGGGTCTGCTTGGAGTTAAAGCTGTTCCCTTATGGGAAAAGCTTTAACTAAATAAATAAATAACTCTGTGATTTTTTAATTAACAGTACACCTAAGTAAAGCATATTGGCTATTGTTACTCTTCTCCATCACAAAGCAACAGTTTACAAACTGGAACTACCTTTCTTTTCCTCTCTGAAAGTAGTTATTAGCTACAAAGCTGTAATAAATCAGAGCACTTAAGGATGCCTCAAGGGAGCTTTCATGTTTGTAAAACCTTGTCAGTCAGGATTTGGTTTCGCAAAACTCCAAATGAAGCAGTGTTTTTTATTTTTATTTTATTTGAACTTTCAGAGCAATGAAGCTGAGAAGGTTTGGCTTAAAGTTTCTTGTCAGGGTTGTCTTTATTTTTTTAATACTTCATCAGTGATAGCTCAGATATCAGATACAATAAATCAATTCTCTTTAATTCCCAGACTGGCAAATATTTAACATGAAATGAAGAAAAAAAATACATGTTTTATATCTTTCTTAAAACTAATTAAGTGTACCCAGACCATTAGATGCTTATGTTACTCTGTATTTGAGGATTGTCTGCCTGGAGCAGAGAGATAACTTGCAGAAGGAGATGCATTGTGCTGTCAGCAGAGTGGCAGAGCTCATGCCACGCTCAGACAGCACTGGAGCTGCAGACATTTCATGTGCTCACAGAGGTTACTGCAAACATGGGCACCTTGGGTCGTTGCATTACAGCAGCAACTTTATTTTACATGCTACAGATCTACAGATGTAATCCACATATGTGAAAGTGCCTGGAAGTACTTCTGCTGGAGGACACAAAATACACTGTGAGGGTGAGTAAGAAGTCTCTTGAAAGGAAAATTGTCACAGAACATTGGCAAAGACTGTGTAGTTACAGTGATCGGGGGGCAAAGAAATGTGGCATCTTTATTCCTGAGTCTTTAGTTTTATCTCAGTAGGATGGATTATTTTTTTTTTCAGTGAATTAGGTCAGAGTTTCCAAAGTTTATGTGTTCATTCCTTTAACAACAGAACAGGACTTAACCTAATGGCAGTTTTTGGTAGGACAGGCAAGGTTAAAAGCATTGATGGGGAGATGGAGAGAGCAGAGTTATAGCTTATCTAGAGAATATCTACTGGATTAGTTGGGGTTGTGTTATTGTGTGGGCACTGTAACGCGGTCCTGGAGAGCGACCTGTGTCTCTGAGCCTGGAGCTCACTGCTGTAAAGTCACTGATGGCAAAGCGAAGGGACAGGTTCACGTTTGGATATCCAAAAACTGTTTATTCAGGAACACAAACAGGGAACTGCAAAGGGGTCCAGGGACAAGAACAGGATTGGGCTGAGGGCACAGAGAGATAAAAGGGGAGGATCAAGGGCCTGTAGGGATAAAAGGAAGTGGTGCAGGGGGGTAACTAGGAACTGGGAGGAACCAATAGGAATAACAGGGGTGGAATACTGCAGCAAAATTAGGCAAATGGAGGTTAAGGGAGGGAGGAACATTCTGGAAAGGGTACATAAATGGTAGACAGGGGCTGAATAGGGGTGACATCAACTAACTAACCAATAATGTAACAGAACTTAAAAGATATTATCATGTGGCTGCAAAAGCCCATGGAAGGGAGGCTTTTCTCACCACAATCTGGAGGGGGGTTTCTCCCCGTTTGCATCAGTTCCTCCAGGGTTGAGGTATAACTGTCCTGGTGCCAGGCCCCTGGGCCTTCACAGGGTTGTTTTGGCAAGGAGACTGTGGTTACAAGCTGTAAGTTGCTGCTTTCTGTCTTTCTGAAAGATACTGTCTTTCCTCTTGTTCAAGAAGCATCTGGACAATGCTGTTGGGCACATGGTATAATTCCTGGGGCTATCCTGTGCAGGGCCAGGAGCTGCACTGTGATGAGCCTTGTGGGTCTGTTCCAGCTCAGGATATTCTATTATTATAGCCAGTGAATGTGCTAACCAGTTAGTACCTGTGATGAAAAAATAAACAAATGGGGTGTGGAGAGGGAGGTGTACGACAAGTATTCATGCCCTCATTAGGGTGTATGATGACTATCAGAGGTATAAAGATTAATTGGCATATCTGCAGAAGGAAGAGTACAGCCCTATAGCGTGGTTCAGGTGGGAACAGCCTGGAGCTGTTAATTTCTCATATTTTAAGTCTTTCCTGTCCATTGCCCCTCTGCTCCACTGCAGCAAGAAAAAAGTTCTCTTTCATTGAGTGGTATATATTGTAAGCAATTTTTTGTTGATTGCCTAACCTAGAACTGAAGCTGTTACTGTAATTCTTACTATATTTGTAGAGTAGCTGCAATACTGATTAAAAAAAAAAAAAAAAGGAGTGGGAATTAAATTGGTGGGACTGTTAAACTGCTGGGGGAGTGGTTAAATGCATTTGGAAAAAGAAATCATTACTTTAGAACAGCCTAGACATAGGCCTAGTGACAGCAATACTCAGGACCAGCTATTTAAAAACACTAGACCCTCATTAAAATAGACACCTTTTTACTATTATTGAAGAGTCATTGAAGTATGAGATAGAATGTCAGATGAACAATGAAAAAGGAAAATTAAAGAACTGCAAATAGTTCTTCCCTTTCAAAAGCTTTGTAATTAAATGCCTGGATAATTTCTACTACTCATTAACTGAAATCAGCTAATGAATAGTCCACAAGACAGTTGGACTGTAGCCCTGCAGTACAATTGGTCTTGTGAATAAAATTGTTACTCAACAGTAACAAAGTGTCACTGAAGCTGACTGATAGTAAAACTCCAACTGACCTTGATGGGAAAAGAGAACAGCCAGGATCTTGTTCCCCATGTTTAGCTAATGGAGAGACTTCTAACATTATTGAAAAGTGAAAGATATTCTGCTTCAACTTTTCATGGAAACACCTTAAATAATAGAATTATACATGTGTAAGCTGTTCTGATCTAAAATAAATTCATCAGACTAAGAAGTGCATGCTCAAACAACTAAGTCTGTAGTCTGATTAAAGAGGGTGAATGGTAACTCTGAAGACAAGGTATGTAAATTCAAATAATTCCTTTTCTAATTTCTCTACATGTATATTGGGAGAACTACTAAAAAAAATGGTTCTCAACTGCCAGTGGATTACTCATAAAAGTATAACAAATTACTAAAACAGACCCACATAGACTTTAATGGCATGTTCCCAAATGACAGGACTCTTCCCCACTTCCAACATGTTAAAATATATACACAATGTCAGGCTTTGGGTGAAATGGAGCAAACATAAAAATGACCAGATGGAAAGGTGAAACACTGAAGAACTAAACCAATATTTTACTTTGGTCCCTCAGTCACTATTCAGCTGAGCAGTGAGAAGCACGAGCTCCTTTTTGATTCTCCACAAAACTTCAATGCCTTGGTTTT
>JANPWX010000098.1:2143977-2225469 GCA_024734555.1 Trochalopteron elliotii | reverse complement strand
GATTGGGTGTAGTCTGACGAAATTAAATAAATTTTTTTCTTGGATACATTTGGTGTATCCTGATTTGGTGTATTTGCCTGATTTTAGAATTCAAATTTTTGGGTAGGCCCAGCACTGCTTGAAAGCTGCTGACTGGGGGAGGTGTCAAATCCTCTGTCATAACTTAAATGCCAGTGTCAGTGCAAAATCCAGCATAAAGTTTCTTCAAATCTACCTTGGTCTGCTTCTAAGATCATGACAGAAGATGCTGAGCAGGCTCAGCCACAAGATCTGGGGGTATGTGTTTGGTGGCTTGCCTTTAAAGCAGCAGGAACAAGTGGAAGTGTCAGGGGATCACCTGAGACCTGCTAGGAGCTTGTGACACAGCTTGGCACATGCTGTTGTAGATGAGTCTGCTTTGGACCACTGCCAGGCTGGAAGAGAAGTCAGGGGTGCTGTTAGGAAGCTACATACATCCTCCTCAGTGATACTGTGTGGCTGGTTTTGGAGGACTGGGTTTTTTTAAATTAGTTTCCTTAGTTTCTCTACTGGCTTCCTGTAATTCTCTGAAGAAAATTGAAAAGCTTTAATAGGTAATAAATTAGCCTTTTACAACAACAATAGTGAAAAAATTACATTCATTTCTCCAACTACGTGGTGTTAGGGGGGTATGTAGTACTTGGGGGAGGATATTTTTAAATTTTTTTTGTATTTATATTTTTCAATACTTACTGCATAAGTGGGAGCATGAGAAACTCCAGTGTGATCCAGAGTGATGGAGACTGTTAAGTCCAGGGTTGCAGGTTATTCCTGCTATGGGTGAAGGCAGTGTAAACACTCACAGACTTCACAAAGGTGCAGAGACATCCAAAGTGATTTTCTCTCGGAAAAGGGTCAGAATTAGCTGTCTTGGTGCTTATCTGCAGGGAAAATTTGCCAGTGTAATTAAACTACTCTAGTTACACAGGTATAACTCCTTGCTCAGTCACTGTTGTCTCAGGAGTGCCCAGGCAGGGAGTTTACACCAGAGTAACCACGGCAGCACGCTGCCCTGTGAGTACAGTGAGGCCATTTGCCAGCTGCTGCCTGCCAGGTGGTTGCCATCTGAGATGATCAGGACAGCACTGCTCATGGTGAAAAAAGTTGCTGAGTTGTGCCAGAGCCTTAGGCAGGCCACACATTCCCATCAATGCCCTGAAAATAAACATTTTAAATCACAAGTCAAATTACTTTCCTAAGCGTAGAAGCTCCAGCTGCCATTGAAAACCTCCAATCATAGCTTTCTTTTGCAGTTCAATTTGAGAAGAAGATGAATGTAACTGTTAATATTCAACAAGGCTTCTGAAGTTTGGTCCTTAACTCAATTTCTCACCACCCCGCTTTGCTAGCACCCTTCTTTTTCTCCACTTTGCTCTTGGCCACAGAATGATTCCTGACTGAAGAAAAGGTTAGGAAAGACATGAGGTGACTAGCTGGAAGTATGGGCCACCTGGCCCCAAGTCCTTGCTTTGCTCCAGAATTCCTGTTTGGTCTTGTGTGAGACAGTCTCTCTGCAGTTTGATTTCTGTCCTGCAAGGGTGAGGAGCAGCATGTCCACAACTCTGTGGAGAGTTGCAGGTTGTGGTAACCATGACAGAGAAGGTGAGTTATACAGGTTGTGCAAGATGAGAAATTGTGTCAGTATCTCAGCTGTGTTGCATTTCACAGGAGATAGGGGCTGAAAAGTTGTTCATTCCCCAGCCAGGCTGCTTTTCTGGAGCAAATCCAGAGTTAGTTCCCCCTCCCCTTCTTCTACTGAGCAGTCATCCAGAGCCTTAACTGCTCAAAGTATGTTTCTATTTGCCCTAATGCACTCAAAAGTGTCTTTCTTGACCGGGATAATGCCCCTTGGAACCCCCTTGTGACCTCTGATTATTACAGCCTGGAGAAATAATTGATTTTTAAGAAGGAAGGTTCATGAAACTTCTCAGGTCATTTGTCTTGCAGTGAGATTTGGCTGGAGAAAGAGTCACTTAGAGAGACAGACTGAAAAAGAGAAAATTAAAAGGGAAAGGAAAAAGTGGAGAGTGGAGGGGACATACTAGGTTGGTCTTCATTTCTCCCTCATCCATATGTAGCATCCCATCTTCACCTTGTCTGGACTGTAATTACTTTTTTCGTTAGTGGTGTTTTGCAGGGTATTCCTGAACTGCTGAATCATTGTGTTTATCATCTTACATAATTTCCTCTTACTTATCTTACAGCAACGTCTGAGGAGAAAAAAAAAAAAAGCATATCTTATGTGGGAACTTTATTATACAGCTGATAAAAACAGCTGTTTGAATCCTACTATCCAGTCTCTCCTTCATTTCAAATGGGATAATTCAGATTGTGAATTTAGCTCAAGAATATATACAATGAGGGTAATCAACCATCTTTATATGGCCTCAAATTTGTGTCATAAAGAACTGCAAAAGAGGCATCCAAACACAACACTGGAAGTTAGATGGCATTTTATGTCTATAATGTAATCTGGCAGTCATTTCCCTGGCCTACAAAAGGCTTGGAAGGACTCTGTGGTGGTTTGTACACCCTAGAAAGACAGAGATCCTCATAAACATACACACATGCTGATGTCAAATGTACTTTCTGTGTTTCAGAATTTCTGTTTGCCTGCGTCACTGTAAGCACACAACATCCCTGACACAAACAGGAAGGGATAGGCTAATGCTTTATCTATAATAATCTGTCTTCCCTTTGGCAGCTGTGCCGCTTTTTCAGTGTTGGGTGCCTGGTGATGGAACAGACAAGCCATAGCTTGTTAACAGTACATGGATGGTGCTGGCTCTCCAGTCTGGTTCTTGGATAGAGTCATTGATGGGGTGGTAGAGAATACTTAGCATACTTAGGGGGGAACTGCTGGGTCCAGTCCTTTTTCTTATCCAGAATTTGGTCAGGTTTCTCTCCCCCCACAGATTAGTGAGTAATCCAGTGGAGGCTGGGGCACCCACCTGTTTTCTCTTAAAAGCTGCCTCTGGTTAAGTGTCCCTTTTATTTTTTTTATTCTTACTCTGCTGAGAATTTTTTTTTCTCCAGAAATAGTTAGATTCTCTTACTTCTTTCAAGATGCAAAGCAAAGCAGCACCCTGTGCTTTTTGGCCAATGACAGATCTTTGTTGCTTTTTGTGAGAAGGCAGCCCAGGGGAGCACAGTCAGACCCCAATCCAATAGGCATTTATTGTCCAGAGAAGGGGAATGAAGGATGGTGAAGGATCTGGAGCACAAGTCCTATGAGGAGAGGCTGAAGGGAGCTGGGGGCATTTGGCCTGGAGAAGAGGAGGCTCAGGGGTGATTTTAGCACTCTACAACTCCCTGAAAGGAGGGTGTAGGCGGGTAGGGGTCGGTCTCCTCTCCCAGGGCAACCAGTGACAGGATGAGAAGACATGGTCTCAAGCTGTGCCAGGGGGCATTTCGGTTGGACATTGGGATTAATTTCACCATAGAAGGGGTGATGAGACGTTGGAATGGGCTGCCCATGGAGGTGGTGGAATCACCGTCCCTGGAGGTGTTCAAGAAAAGGCTGGACATGGCATTTAGTGCTACGGTATAGCTGACAAGGTGGTGTTCGGTCATTCATCCTTGACGATCTCAGAGGTCTTTTCCAACCTAATTGATTCTGTAATTGACATGTGCATAAAACTAGAGCTGCTTTTGCAATCGAAGCTGTTTAAGGGAAAGCCCACAGTTTAATCGGAGTTTCATAGGATTCCATGAGTGCGCTTGCTTGGTCTCTGTTGGCTTAAACAGTGATGATGTTCTGTTCAAAACGTGCTTTGCTGGGAGAAAAAAATATATATATATATAAACACACACGGTATTTCTGCAGGAGTGTAAACAATTGTCTCCGGACCGGTGCTAAGTTTTGTAGCAAGTTTTCTGCGGGCATGCCCGGGTGTTCCATACGCTGCCCTCACCTTCGGGCAGGGCCCGAGCCAGCGGCGGCTCCGCGAGCGCGCGCTGCCACCTAGCGGCCCCCGCCGGGCACCGCGCCGCGGCCTTGGCGCCGCCTCAGGCACAGGAATAACAACAAACGAGTTTTAAAAGGCAGCAAACCCCAATGTGGCTGCCCATCCCACCGCCCAGGCTTCCCCCGGGCACTGGGCGTGTTTTCTTGGCTGGTGGGGGGTGCTCTCTGAGCTTCTGTGGTGGGATCTTCGGAGAAATCCCGCATTATCAGGTGAGGGATCGGCTTTGCCATTTGGTTTTGTATTTGCGAATGGAGACGTTTGCTGAAGGAATACTCTAAACCCACCGGAATAAGTCCATGCCAAATAGTTTCTCCCCCGCCAAACTCCAGAGTGAAAGTAAAAGGAAGAAAATCGTAGAACAACTTAAACAGGCAGAAGAAGAAAGGAAACCAAGTTTTGCTTCTGTGCAATGTACAACATCACAATGCAAACACAACATAAAGAGTGGATATTTTGTCCTGACTTAATAATCGTAATTCTACTTGCAATTTGTTTTTTCAAAAAATGAGATACCTCCAATCAGGATGGTGATGTGGCTTAAACAATTTAGCCATTCAAACTGTCCTTTCAAATTATCTGGCATCTAAGAATTGAAATGAAGTTATGCCATTGGCTTTTTTCAAAGCCTAGATTTGAAACTACAGATTTATTATGCATTTACAGTTGTTTCATATGAGAACATCCCTACTGTAAGGTCGCCAGCATTTGCACTGTATTTAGTATTAAGCACTGCAGGATCGCTGGGCTGTTTGTTGCACAGGAAAGTTGTTTCCTTGTGTGCTTCCCACTATGCCACACTGTGTTTCTGAAATCAATGGAACTCAGCACACTGGAAGACAGAAGACATCTTGAGCTGTTACAATATTCTGCACACATCTGGACAAAATAGAGATGAGGCAACCATTTTGGTTTATGATAGAGCATTTGGATATAAACAAAATGCTAAGGGGCTCTGTTGGTGCTAAGAGATTTTGATTTCCCCATTGCTAATGCTGGATAAGAAAAAAAAACACCCAATTTTATTTACCTTATTACATTTCATACCTTTTAGGTATTTGAGTTTATATCCCTTCTCTGAGATCCTGAGTACATAAAACAACCTGATTTTCTTTGTGAAAACTGAACTTCTCATAAATAGTGTAATTCCAGGTGCTGAAACTTAAAAAATAAAGCTCTGCTTATATTCGTATGAGAAAGTACAAAGTTATGGAAGTTATATTAATTAAATGATAGTATTATTGTTTGTGGGACTTGTGTGTCATTTTTAGTTATCAAAGCATCTATGGATATTATATATAGATAAACAGGAATGAGACCTACCAAAAATACTGCTAAATCTTGTTCTTTTAAAGCCAGATGCTGGGGGAGGGGTGGAGGAACATCCATTGCTTTTGCCAAGAGGCAAGTTGGAACTGTATTGACATCTAGCCTTGGACCCTTTTTCCCCCACCAACCGTCAAATCCTGAGTTAGCTCTGAAATAGTACTGTCAAGGAGTTTGATAAATATATTGCTGATTATTTATCTACTTTGTATAATTCTGACTTACTTTTGACAAGTAATGGGTCTTTGCTGCAGCCTAGTTCAGACTATAAATGTTTTTCTTGTGCAGGCCAATGTTAAAGTGAACACAAGGACTTTGTGGTGAGTCCTTGTGATGGAGAGAAAGTGATGCTGCATGAGAAAATGGTGTTTAAAATCTGTGCTTGCAAGTGTGAGCAAGATAGAGGAAGAACATTGTTTACTGTTGTTTACTGGGGACTTTACAGAAGAACAAATCAATTTCTTTTTATTTCCAGTCAAGATCTGTTGACTGAAATCTACTTTACCTTCTGGGATTTAGGGCTGTAAACCCAGTACTTGGCAGCAGCCTTCTAATAATGGGTAAGAAAGTTGTGTAGGAAACAACATGAACAAAATAATTTACAGAGCCATTGGATAGTTCAGAATAAAAATACTTTTTCCTCTTTCTTTCTGTCTTTTTTTTGTTAAATTAACTGATAGCTTTTTTTAAAAAAACAATATCAACTTTTACTACATTTTTTCCAAACAACACAAAATGTTCATGTGTGGGTAGGGCTGACTGAGCAGAGTGTTGGTGGTTTTCTGTTCTGTCTTCTAGCACGGGCAAATTATAGAGTAACGTGCTGTATAAGAAATCCATGTAAGCACAAACCCACTTTTCCTAGAGATTGCTGGCATTACTCCTGCAGAAGTAACAGAGCTGTATAATGATTTTCTCTTCCCCCTCTGAAATGGCAACACTCTGTGTAGATTGTGTGCAGCACACATCACACTGAATATTGTCAATAACCTAACTACACAAAACTTAGGTCAGATGTAAATAAGGCAGCTAGCAGACATCAAATATTTTCAAAAAAAGTTTTTCCATTCTGATTTGGTTTGTTTTGGTCTTTACCTAAACTTAAAATTGCTGTTGTCAGTCTGTCCAAGATGGTGAACTCTGCTAAGGAAGAAGTACTGAGGCGCTTCCTTGGAAAACAGCTAAAAACACATTTTTTAAAAACAGTTAGTATTTCATATGCGTTCCTTTGTTCAAGACAAATCCTTTCTTTGCTTGTATTGATGTCCAAGTGTCATGGTCTGTGTATAGGAAATACATGCACAGATACATTTCTTGCATTAGTCTGGCTGCAGATGGAGAGCAATGTCATCTGCTACCTTTAACTCACAGCCCCAAAGACCGTAGATCTGATCCAATAAAATTACTTTGTGCTCCTCTGCTTGCAGTATTTCTAAGTGTTTCTTACATCTCACACAGGAGCTGACCTTGGGGTCCCAGCTTCGTTTCAGCAGGGAAAGGTTACCTGCTACTCCAAATTCTGATTCATACCAGAGTTTTCTGCTACAGAATCTATAAAGAAGAAAAGAGCAATGGGAGCTCTTCCTGTCAGCATCCTGACAGGATGATTTCAAAAAGTATCATTGTTCCTGCAAGGGAAGAGAGAAAAAAAACCCCACATAAATAGCTAGAAAACTAAAAACAGCACTTCCTCGCTCTTCCATTTTGGCAGAAGTATCTGGGAACTTGACAAAGTTTTAGTATGTGTCAATGCTGAAGACCTTTGTAGGGCTCCTGCAGGGTGAACATGCTGACCTCTCCTTTGAATTCCCAAACCTGCCATGAACTTTACCATCCTCATTAGTGTCCTAACCCCTCTGAAAGCTCCATGCTCTTACAGTGCTGTAAATTAATGAAAACAAGCACTGAGGAAAATTGAGTGAAGGGGTTATAAAGCTTTTCCTAAGCAAATTTTCTTCTGATCCTTACAAGTCTCTGTAGCATCACAAGAACAAATGGTAAAATTTAAGGTTCCCTTAGCACAGCTGTGTCCAGATTTACTATATAGTTTGCATTTGGAGTCACCATCAGAGATGTTGGAGACCTTTTTATCTCATTTTTTCTTTATTAATAACAAGAGTCCTTTCTGTTGTATTCTCATATAACCATCTGTAATAAATATGAAAAATAATTCTTCTCACCCCTCAGACTTTTTTAGTTAGAACTGTTGACATTTCATGTAATAATTCTCAACTGTAAAGTTGAATCCAGTATTAGAGAGTTTACTTAGAGTTTAGAGCTGTGCAATATTATGATCAAAACTTGATATTTTGTGACCAAGTTGTATTTTCGGATGTCAAAGGAGGTCATGTGCACAGACAACAATGGGGACCTATAGCAGGGTTGTGTTTAACCATTTACATTTGTCACAAAGATTCAAAAATAATTCTTTTCAAGGATCTTCTACAGTGGTACATGGTGAGAACACAATTTTTAATATCCAAGGTTAGAACCACTGTTCCTTCTTATGCCCATACCACACATTTAGCTCCTCTCTTGTATTTTAGTTTGCTGAGTCTGATTCAAATTCCATTGGCATTAATGAAGAACACTCATTGACTTCAATAATCTTTGAATTGCGTCTAGTATCAACTACATTACCATAATCAAGTGAGAGGCAATTGTTATGGATGCGTTATTTAGCTCTGATTGGGGAGGTACTGTCAGTTCCCTTGTCACACGGTGTTAGATGTTATTTTATAAGGACTTGATTCTTAAATTAATATTGTAGGTTATAAATCTTGCAGTTGCACTTTCATTTCTTACTGTGGAATAGTTTGTATTTGTGTTATAGCTCCCCTAAAGTGTACATTGGAAGAGTTCAGCCTATTTATATAATTTCCAAATCTGTGAAGTGACATTTCTTACAAACCAGAGTGAAGTGAGTGCCACAATATGCCTCACATTCCTCTCCACGTCCCATAGCAAGATGTGCCCTCCCTCCATTGCTGCTGGTAAGGCTTTGACCTAACAGCACTGCTTCGGGCATAAAGCATTAAGACAAAGAATAGCGGAGTACTGATGGCACATCCTAGACTAACTTCTTCAAGCCCTGTTCAGGGGATGTGATCAGCAGTCACAAAACAGGCAGTTGCAATTAGGAAGCAGAACACTGGCAGGTCACATGCACATGGCAGTGCTCTGGCCCAGGTCTTTGTCATGACAGTGTTAGATGTTGCCCTGTCAGGAGAGGATCTGCCTGTGCCCAGAATAGATGGGTTTAAATTTTTTAAATCAGCATTCAAATTATAGTGCATTTTTAGTGAGCAAGTTCAGAGCCACAGTGGTGTAAAAATAGGAGACAGGATACTTTCTACAGTGATAATCTCAGTTTTGTTATTATCTACAGGGCAGCTAAAAGTAGTTTTGTTGGTGATCAGAGTTTTCCTACAAAGAGCTGCAGAGGACATAGAGCTCTTCTGTAAGTTAGCTGCAAGTCAGCTGTTTGCCTTAAAGGAGCATGTAATTTGGTGTTAGTGAAGTCCAAAATGATTAACTGTCATGTTAACCAATGCATAGACTTGTTTCAGCAGCTAGAATTTCACTTTAGGTTCTAACTTTCAGACTGGTGGGCTTCTGTGCCAGTGAAATGCTTCTTCAGTCAATAAAAATCTATCTGCAACCTTATTTCATGTTGCAAAGCCCAGACCTCCCAAAGTAAATCAGATGTGAAATCTTCCTCTGCTAGTCAGATCGGAGTGATGATTCTGGAGAATAATGTGATTTAAATTTTGGGATAGAGAAATGTGTACATGTTGTATTGAGAACAGTAGTATTACAGTGGACTGTCTTAATCAGGCACAGGATAAGGGAATTCTGAAGTGTGACAGCAGTGGGTAAAGAAGGCCCCTCGCTGGAGTGAACTGCTCCACTTCCACAGCTCAGAAAGGAGTATATGACTGCAGGAACAAGCTCTGCTTCAGAAGTGGGGCATGAAAAAACAGAATATACTTGTGCTTACTACTGGAACCAAACCTCAGAGCTAGATGATGAACATGTGAAAATGTTCAAACCACGTTTTCTGGGGGGGATCAATATAAAAGAACTTCAGGAAGGGTACATAAAGGTGATTTACTTTGCACCTTTCTCTGGCTTACTGCAGAAAAATGTAATTGAACTTCAACTGGTCTCTGAATTATTTGGCCTTCTGTTAAGGCAGCAGAGAAAGATCTCTGATAGATGTTTATTATGATCCTGATGAAAGCCTTTATGCTGTGTAGCATGAGAATCAAAAGATTAAAAAAAAAAAAAAGGAAGAAAAAAAAGAAAAGAAATACACTTTTAAAGATGGTTTCAGCCACGCACCATTATACTTCTGTGGTTTTCCTTGCTATATATATCCCAAATGCCAGCTTACAGGATCCTGCAGTGCACAAGCTGCCATCACTTGCCCTTTGCTCTCCTTTTCCACACTCCCCTCCAAACATTACTTCAAAACTCAGAACTCAGTCACTTCGCATTTACATCACAGCTTCTCACCACAATATTTCTAACTGTGGAAATCGTTCTCTCGTTTTTTAAATAACTAATCTAAGATGAAGTAATTTTCAATGTAAATTAAATTTCATAACACAATCTCAAATGCTTCTCAAAATAAAATGACTAAGTAAAATGAAGTGCAGTTATCATGGTAATGTAAAGGATCTACAAAATTTCCTTAGTGGAGACATATTTCCAACCCACTGGGTTCTATGAACGTGGTTTGAAGCAACAGGTAATAAATTGGAGACATTCTGTTCGTAACTGGAAAGCCCACAGGGTTTAGGATCCTTAGCAAAAGGAAAAAGATGTCTGTGTTCCACAAAGTGCCATACTTATATTAATGTGCTGAATTGCAGGATTCAGAGAATAAAGCAAGAAAAATGTACATACCGATAACAAACAGTTTGCTAATTTTTGCAAATCAAAGAGCTTGAAAAACACTTATAATAGATTTATTGCTGAATAACATCCTTTGAAGTTATTTATTTCTGGACAGATACAGGATGATCAGTATCCTGTTTTATTTAATTTTGTTTGTATAAGCAGAACACAGAAACCATTAACTGGGGAAAAAAGTGCTGATTAAAGCTGCATCTAAATTTATTCCACATTGTTTGGGGATGGCACAGATCAGGATCTCTGAAATCAGGTAGCTGGATTGTAAATTTCATCAGTGTGTTAAACAGTCAAATATATCCCAGGCTAAAGTGTGCAGTCAGAGTCCAGTGTGGATGTTTCACTAACCTGGGAAACTTTATTGGGTGTAAACACAGCATTTCTATTCTCCTTTTCATTTTGGCCCACTGATCTAATTAAATGCTCCCTGAGAGTGTGTAACTAGTTCAGGTTATAGTAGCATGGATGTTATGATGTTTATATAAATATATATAAAATTAGGCGTTACGTAGAATTTCCTAGACTGTAAGAAAGCAGGGGGTTTTTCTTATGTTTTTAATTGAACAGGCCAATAGCATTACTGCTCTCTCACCCAGTGAAAACCGCCGGGTAGGAGTTTCATGGCCCAGCTGTTGAAGGGTCACCCCAGCCATGAGGATGAAGTGCCACGGGCTGGGCCAGCCACCTCCCACCACTCCAGCCCCAGCAGAGGGTGCTGGGGCTCCCCTAAGAGCCACTCCCTGCTTCAATCCATGTCCTTACCTAGTTTTGCCTGCCTGCTTTCTGAGTTGTGAGGACAACCTGCAAGCACAGTAAGGGCATCAGAGGAAGATGTTAAAGATAAAAATTTGGAAGAAAGCATGAGCTTTTAAATGTTAAAACTTGTAGCTGTGGAGAGCATTCATCTTGGTGCAGTTTCCAAGGCAGTAAGGGCTGCAGCACTTGCAGTGCTCCCAGCTCATTAGGAAACGTCAGATGGTGTAGAGGGAATACTACCTCAGACCTCAGTGTGTCAGGAAAAGTAAAAGCTGGCAAAGGAAAAAAGGTTATTCAATGAATCCGGTGAGGGCTTGATGGTCATGTAAAGGTCTGCATCAGCATTTATTTGCTGATGTCTGGAACTTGAAAGATTTTGAGCCTTCACAAGGTTTACCTGTCAAAGCAGCTGACATAAGCTTTAAAGATTGATGAAATAAATGACACATCTTGCACTGGAGGCTCCCACCTATCAGGCAGTCATTAGGTTGTTATGGATTTCTCCCCTCTTCATCTTAAGGCAGAGGTTTGTTTCTAAACTCTGTTGCTCAGGGCTCAGACAGGTCTGCAGCTCTGTGGAAGGGAAGACAGAGCTTTTAGATTTTCCCCGGATCTTGTTATCCCTGTTTCATAGAAAATGCAAATTCTTCTGTGCTTTTCTTGGCACTTAAGGGAGGAGGGTGTTAATTGTTAAAAGTTGCAATTATAAACCTGTTTAAATACTTAAGTGTTTAAGTATTCAAATATAAATATTTAAGTTTTTGTAACTTCTTCCTATCACGCTAGTTGTGTGCGTTAATCTGGTAATGCATTGTGGCAGACTCTATGTTTTTAATGTGTGGAATATGATGAACTTTATCATATTTATATATGCAGCAAGCAGGAATCCACAGTTACATTCCATGTATGGAATGTAACTTCATACACCTTAGGGACTTAAACTTCAGAGACTTTTAAATACAAGCCTCTGGCTTGAAACTGTCTTTCTCTTGGCTGCACATAGCACCCAGTAGAAGTTTGTATCTGACTTGTCGTTTTTGAGGTGTGGCAGACTTAGAGATGGTAATAGGAGTAGAAGTTTTACAAATGATTGTGTTAGAGACATGTATGAATCCCTGAGTTCCTTTATTATATGTTGTGGGAGCATTCAGTTAGCTGAGGCATACTTCACTTTTGAATCATAAGGAAAATGCCACTACCCAGCTTGCTTGCAAACTTGCTGGTTTGCTTAGAAGCCTCATTGCATCAGCAAAAACAACAGTGCGTGTTTAGAGTGCTCTGTGGAGCACAATGTTTCCTTTGCTGCGTTCAGTAATTTAAATGATTGGAGTGGCACTTTTGACAAGGAAGAAATCATTTCGTTGTTATGGATCATTTTTCAAGTGAAACTGAGTTTTGGAATAAAGTGATGGTGAGTAAACCATGTGAATGGGGAAAGGGATTTTTATTGTTCTGAGTTTTATTCAGCAGTTTCTGAAAAGTAAGATGGAAGTGATTTTGCTATTCTCTCTGCAGGGTTATATGTCTTTTATTAAGCGGAAAACATAATGTAGCCATTATAGACAGTAATAGGCACATTTGCTGTTGTGTTCCGTTGGGGAGTGGAATGTGATTTCTCTTTTAATATCAAGATACAAATCTGATTCACAGTTAGTTCATATGGCTTTCAGAAGAATCTGAAAGAGAAACATGTCAGCTCATTAAACAGATGTATTTTGTCTAAGCAGCTGCTTTTAAGATTAGTGTAACCCAGATTTTCAAGATCATTTGTGGTATTGCTGTCTTGATATTTAAAGAGGTGAGGTTTTTTACTTTTAAAAAAGGAAAAATAAAATCATAATTTAATTTTATTTCTGGTGGGGGACAATTTTTTTAAAGGTGGCTAATTATGATTATTCTCTTTATGAGAACAGTATTCTGCATGTTCTGTAAGTAGCCATTTTCTTTTTTCCTTTATTCTTTTTCCTTTTTTTTGCCATAAAAATGCAACTAATATTTCAGTCATTGAATTATTGATTTCATCCAAAGAGAGACTGTGGGTTTTTTAAGTCCAGGTTTTGCCCATAGGAACAGAAAGCCCAGACAGAATAATGCTGCTTAAGTAAAGGGAGGTACTTATATGCATAGCTGCAGGTTAGGACAAGTAAACTTTATTGTGCCTTCTCTCGTTGCTGATGGTAATCAGGACATTCATATTAGCCTGACAAAAAGGAGAAATCAACTGGAGGCTTTCTAAAGTAACTTAAAGAACACTTTCTTTTCTGAGGGAGAAAGGGAGTCTGATCTATCTGGTAAAGGTTATAATCAGTGTGTCTGGCTTATTGTCTCAGGCATTGCCACAGGCAGCCTTAGATCAGTTTGAGGAAGTCACAGTACAACCCATTTTACTGCCCTTGCTTACAAAATGAATTGTACTTTGTTTGTGTGGTACACTGTTCCCACAAAATCTTTCTATTTCCATATTCTTAAAATGTCAGTATTTTTTTTTCTTACTCTACTGGTGTATTTAGTCTGATGACACTGTTTCAGCTGTCTCTAGGTCTTTCCTCCGTGGTGAGCACTTCAGTTGAGAGAGCATGATTAATGTAAAGCTTGTTCAAATTTGTGAGGGCGTATTTGTAGTTCCTTGTTTTAAAAAAGGCTTTAAAGGTTTTTAGGTTTTAAAGTAACCATTTGGCTGTCCCACTGCTGAGAATACAGAAATACACAAACAACCTGCATATTAGGGATGTATGAGTTAAGCTAGTCTTTTTCCATGTAATTTAGCTAAAGTCTGCAAGCTATGAAGTTCTTCATTTTTTTTGTCTTGTATATGTGATTTGTGCTAATGTCATTAGCTCACGACAGCAGGTTTGCAAGTGGAAATTATTGTCCTCTTGAACCTTTAGGCCACAATCACGTAATCTGGTTGTAAACCAAGAGTTTTATGGTTAAAGACAACCTCTGTAGTTGCCTGAACATGTATTTTTAACAGGTTCCCATGCATGGAAGTTACCTTTGCAACTTAGTTACATCAACTTCAAGTTCAGTGAGCACTTCAGAAATGTCTCCTGCATGATTTATTTGCTAAATGACTTAAATATATCTTTAAAAAATAAAACTAGGAGAAAATCCCTGTTCTTTTTTGCAGTGACTGGGGGTTTTTACAATGTTTCCCCAGAACAGTTGCACTTCCATCATCATCTAACTGTACTCTCTTCTCAGATAAGCTCTCCCTGCCAAGAGCAGAGCCCAGCACTCAAGACTGAGCTTTAGAAACGCTACATGAAAAAGATGAAATGAAATGTTCTGTCTGTGGGATTTACCTTTTCTTGAAATCAACAATGGGACGATGTTTGTGAGAACATTGTGATTTAAAAGAAGTATTTAAATTGTAATTAAAGAAGTATTTTAAAAGAAAGGTGCCCAGAAATGTTGGTTGTAATTTCAAAAGAGAATAGCAAATGCTTTGCATTGCTGTGGAGGCAGCCAGCTGATTGTCATGAAGAAGATGTGCTGGGTCACACTGGTAGAGAGGTTTGCAGTAATATGGCTGTGCTGAGCCAAGATCTGGAGGGACTTCTCAAGTTGCTTTGCAGAATATGTCGGCACTGGAACCTGGTGAACTGGTTCCCCACGTGTCTTGACTATGGGCTTACCCAGCCAGCTTGGTGTGAGAGTGAGTCAGGATATCTGGTCCTTACTGGATCATTGGTCTGAGCCACATTCCCTGTCAAAGATTAAAAAAAAACCTTTGAGACGTGCTGAACACTTCAAAGCAGTAGTGGACCCGTTCTCCTGATCCACAGGCATTTTCCTTACACTTTTGAGTTTTAGTAACAGAATGTGGCTTATGATGTCAGGATAGAAATGGTAACAGTGGTAGAAAAGTGTTTAACCATAAAGTCATTTTCATTGAAACTGGGAATGGTAAGGACATCATTAGAGCAAAATGGCTGTTTGATGCAGGGTCACCGAATCCTGTGGAAAGACTGGGGTTTTTTTCTTTGTTTCATATTAGATGCTGATTTTCTGCCTCTATACCCATGGGTCAGGTCTGGACTGTGATTCTCACCAAGGGATGATCAGTGTTGAAGGTCTCTTGACTTCCTTCGTGATTGCTGGTATCCTGAGGTCAGGGGTCACTCTTGTGGGCTCAGAAGTGTCCTGCCATCCTTACCATTGGCTCATTTAATTTGGGGTGCAGCTAGTCACAAACAAAATCTCTTGCTGATGGGGATTTTTTTCATTTAAATTCAGAACCTCTCTGTTGTGCCAGTTGATGTCAGTTTAGCATTTGATACAGGTTGAGACGGGCACAGAACCAAACGAGTGTTAATTGCCAGGTCATGGGTTCTGTTATGGGGTCTGTCTGACCAAAGGAAGAGGATGTGCCAGTGTTTGCTATTGGCAAGTGCAGTGTCACTCTACTAAGACTTTTGGGGTGTAGCTCATAAACTTGGCTCTGCAGAACTGTAAGTTAACTCTGTGTCTTGCCAGCTTCATCACACAATGGGAAGAGTGATCACACTTTCCTTTAATTAAAGTGCTTGAAGTAAAAAGATAAGCTAAACAGTTGTTTAGCAATAACATAAATAAAAGCACTAGTAGGTTTTAAACATGAATGCTGAAAAAAATCATTGTTTAAAATGAAAGCAACCCTTAGCTCAGGTGCAGCAAGGGAGGAGACTGCATCTTCTCCTTGTTCCAAGTTCTGGGCACATTGACTGTATCAGCTTCCCTTACCAAGCAGAGGTCCCAGCATTTTCGAGAGGCCTGTTCTTGTCTGGATATAATCCGCCAACATCTGAAATACTTTATGCACCACTGACCAGGTGGAAAGTTCAAATTCACATGCATGAAGAAACTGTTGATACATTTGCATGATAAGCCACAGTCATGCTGGTTTTGTGTCATTAGTTAATAGATAGCAATACATGCTTCCATAGTATTGCATATAGACTTTTTTTCCTCTCCTAATTTTCTCTCCCATTTCACTACCTCAGTTTGTATTTTGTGTCTCTTTCACCCCGCCTATCAATCTGAAAGTTCTGTATCTACTGTACACCTACATTTATTTTCTGTTGAGACATCCAAATTCTAAAAATCTAAACCAAATGTTAACAGGTAATCTGCTCATCTGGAAGGCAATAATTTTTTTAGCATCAGGTTGAAGACTATATTCTTCCCCAGAGAAAAGACATATATATTGATGTGTTTATGCTTTGCAATAGTAATATTTGTCCATGTGAGAAAGCGTGAAGTTTTTTTTCTCCTGCCACACCATATGGCTTATGACTATTTACAATCCAAACAGTAACAGCTGCTGCTGTGTAAGAGAACCCACTCCTCTGAGCTGGAGATGAGCTGAGTAGGGAATGACAAAGTGTGTGTCCACAGATGTCTTCCAAATATCCTCATCTACCACTCAACATCCTGTCTATCTTTTTCCTCTTGGAAACCATTGGAGCCTTTTTCTTATATTCATAGCTGATAGGAAGAGCTTGACAGCTTTGTTTGTCACTTTGGGAACAGATAGGGAAGCTGTATTCGATAATGACTGTCCAAATGGGAGAAGGGAAGGACATTCTGGTTTGGTGCTCAGCAAAATAAAAAGATTCATTATGCTCTTAACACCTTTTGAAGAAAAACTGATTGACTCTCTAAATAGTTGACTCTCCTAATCAATAAATTAGAAGTTTCTAGTTGGAAAAATAAACCAGGTAGTCTCTAGAACTTTTAAATATATGTCAGTTCATGCCCTTCATTGATGGCATTCTTAAAGCTTGGAACTCCATGTTTCAAAGATGTATTTTGCATTTCTCAGATAGTTATCAGTCATTTTTAATTCCTATCAATTATCTGTTTGAACCTCTTTTTCTTTCCTGCATTTTTCTGCTAGCCATTTTGGTAATTCCTGAATTTTTGTATCATATGTTGTAAGAAAAGATTTTCCATTGTCAGTCCTTCCTGTCAGCAGCAGGAGGACACTTTCCAGATATTACACAAGTGGTTTACATGCTTGGCGTTTACCTATAGTGCTGTCATTGAAAATGGCATTTAAGCCACATCCACGCCTGTCAGCAGGTTCTCCCATATTTGCACCAGGTTGTTCATGTACCTGCTCTTTCTCAATAGGTTCGACAATGGCACATTACATTTATTAAGACTTATCTCACAAAAGCATATTCCAGGGAGGATGAAATGTTCAGCAGGGTATTCCCTGGACATATTCTTCCTGTCACACAATAATCTAGCTATGCTCATTAGCAAGGAAGAATTGCAGGTTTCTTGCAATGGTTGCTTTATCTGCCATGAAGGTTTGCTGGTAAATAAAACCCAGTGGATTTTGTCCGACTTCAGTGTGTGTTGAAAAGGGCTATGAATAGAAGTGAGCACACCTTCTACCAACATTTCTGTTACACTGAACCCTTCTCACTGAAAAGCCTTAAAATTAAAACAGTTAATTTCCTTGCAGCATATAATGATATATAACATTTGCATCTCAGGTTTCTTAATGTACCTGCAGTAGTCCTCTGCCACTGGGATTTTTTCATGTCAAGGCTACAGCTACCATAGAAACAAAAGAACTGAAAGGGTCTTTCTGAGCTTTACTGGTAGTTAGGCTGGCAGCCCCAAACCTCACTGCTTCAGCAATCCTTTAATTTAGATGCCCTTGTGGTTATCTTACAGAGACATGTTTTTAACTTAAATCACTTTCTTCCCTGTGCTTGGTATGAGCGAGTCTCCAGCTCAGGCTCCGCTTACCAAGGTCGACAGCCTCTGCTCCTCTCCTCATGTACAATAGATACTCTGGTGCCATGATCACACTGCCTGCTTGCAATTTCTGTCATGGCTGTGCAATGACCAGAAGGGTTTTGAAGCAGAGACTCCACAGGAATGAATGCACTCTGTAACCACTGATAATGACCTGTAGGGCACATCCCATGTGCCATTTCAGCATATAATTAAAGTGGAAGTCCAGGTAGATGCAGATCAAATCCCTTTATTGCCCAAGAAATGCTGCTTATAGTTTATAAATCTATAGCACTGTAATATAGCACCTTTATAAATCTAAGCACTGTAATATGGCACCATGTAGTTGTGACTCCATAATTCATGTGCTGAGTCAGCTTACACGTGAAGAAAGAAGTTACTTGAGAACATGCTCCTTGGGGTGAATTTCATATTGCTTGTCACAGATAAAATGAAATTACCAGAAATATTTGTGTCAAAAGTCTTAAGTGCAAGCTTAATCTGCATCAGTGTTACAGCAAAGAAGTTCTAACATATTCCTACCAGAAAAAATATGTGGTAAGGTGCTATTTTCTCCCCCATTTCTGCTACGCTAGAAGAGAAAAATTACTTCAGCTTCCTTGGTTCAATGCAGCTGTGCCCGGATTAAACTTGGAACTGCATGGAGAGAAATCAATATAAAACAACTGACAACAAAAATGGCAGATGGGAAGAATTTCTCTGCATAAACTACAGCTATGTTTTGTCATGGCCTTTGCTTGCCAAAGCTGTTCCGTGAGCAGTAACAATGGGTTGCATAAACAAATTTAAGGGATTGATGGAATTTGATTTCATGCTTTGTTCTGGCTAGCTGTCTGCTGTGTTAAGTAGAGAATCCATTTCAGTACTCACTATGCAAAATTCTAGAAACAGCTGTGAGTATTTACTTCTAGGGTGCTGCCTAGGGATAGCTGAGTTTCTTGGCAACTCTGTTAGAGCAGTCTGTCTAGAAATCACCTGGAGAATAAAATTATTTTGCTGACCTCTGTCATGATTTGATGCCTTCAGTACCAGATATTAAAGCCTCTGCTCTTTCTCCAGTCCTGCTCTTAGTTAATACAATACTGAAACAAGAATTTGGTGTTGAAAGCTGTCTCTGCTTCCTAGCAGGGAACCTATGAGTGGAAACTGAATTTACACTCATTCCTTTCTGCTGCCCCTTGGCTGTGGAATCACTGAAGACATAAATTGCAGAGGGTCTGTGCTTCACTACCAGCTTTATAAGCCGGTGAAATTTTCCTCTCCTGCACAGAGTCAGCCTTCCATACTAAAATTGCTTAGCTTTGGGACTTTGTAGGTGTTGTCTGCATTTTGGCTTCTGACCAGCAAGCTAGAATCTCAGACAGTAATCTCTCAAATCCCATACACTTGCTTAGCATAGCAAGTTGGAGCAAGAAGCTGTACTTACTTGGATGGCATCCCAGTGAGACACCATGAAAATTATGGAACCAGTTCATGTCAGAAACCTGTCCCTTGATGTGAATCCTAGTGCTGCTGAAGCACTCCTCTCAGAAACCTCCTCCTGGAAGTTAGACTCATTGATTTGCCCAGTGGCCTCTGCCAGGACCCAAGTGAGAGATCTGAATGCACTTACAAAATAACCTTGTGAAAACACACCCAGTAGCATCAGGCAAGCACTTCCAACAGCAATTGTTTCTATGGTGTTTCCTGCCATGCCAGAAAACCTTGAGCAAGAGATGAGGTAAAAGGGCATTTGGGGAGGTCTTCTCTCTGCATCCTACTCCAAAGCAAAGAAAGTCCTGCTCCTTCCATCTCATGTGTGTAAAGGATCTTCTTTCCTGTATTTCCACAGGCTGATGATGTGAGGTCTCATTTTGCTGGAAAATACAAGGTAGGGATAGTAAGACAATGTGACAGCAGAATCTTACAAGAGAAGAATTAAAGTGCAAATGTTGTGTCTTCCTCCTTTTCCCTGCAGAAATGTCCCATCTTAGCCCTGCCAAAGAGCAGGGATGCCAGCAGCAGGGAAAGCTCAGCAGGGCTGAGACTCTGGGATCCTTGGGGAGCCTCAGGACCCACTGTACCATAGAAGAAGCATTTTGGGCCATTTCCCCCAGCGTGGCTGTCACTCCATGTCTCAGTAGCACAAAACAGTCCGTCAGTGGCTCGAGTGAGGTTCTGACAGGCTGGAAACTATACACGGGCAGATGGGTTGGGAAGACTTGAAGCATCTGCATGATCTGCTTTAATGCAAGCCATTTTAGATTTAAAATGCACTTGAACAGTCATCCTAGATTAATTCCTGCAGCATGAATTGCACTTCTAGTGCCATTGATCTCATTATTTCTTCATTTTCATTCCTTTTATTGTGAATTTTATCTGGAAAAAAAATTACTGTTCCCCACTTTGTGCTGTCACTGGATAAACTTACTTTCCCCAATACCTATACTAAACTAGTGATGCAGATCCTCTGTTAAAAACCTGCAGCTGTTACAAGAATTTCAAATGTGCATCTTCAAAATCCATCTTCTGCCTCTTGATTTAATAGTCTTCTAAGCCATTACTTCAAAAAGGGATGTTGCCTATTTTTTTATTTCTCAGGCTCAGTAGCTAGTGATAAATGAATCTCAAGAGAGAAAAAAGCTGAAGATGATGAATAGAAGAAAAATATTCATTATTAGCTCAGGCAGAAAATGAATCCCTTTTCAGAAATTCAGGAAGTTGATAATAGTGGGGTTTTTTTAATATAGATGATTACCCTCATGACAAATCTATCACTTTGCCTTCTCAAACAACTATGATATGTTTTGTCTTTTTTTTCTTCTTGACAAGGGAATTCATGACATAATGTCACCCTGTTGGAAAATGTGTATGTTTCTGGTAATTACTGGAAATGATGATGCTCTTAATTTCCATATTATACAGGGTGGTAGTGATTAAAAAGTTAGACATTGACATGCAAGAAAGTGCTGGGATAAGTCAGTTAATTTCTCCTAGCTGCAGAAGACATTTCTCTATGAGGAGACACACTACCACTCATGTGTGCTTTTTTTTAACTGTTTAATAGCAATCTCTGTACAAAGCAGAGCTGTGATCCCTCAGAGATGCTGATTTTTTTTGCCATCTTCAGTGGGTGTACCCCATCCCTCATGTAAATTTGTTCAGGATACTTTTGTCCAGGATACTTTTTTTACTATGGCCACACAGAGGGGAAAAAAAAAAAAAAAAAAAGAAAAAAAGAAAAAAAAGAAAAAAAAAAAAAAAAACAAAAAAAACCCCACAACTGTCTTCTTACCCATTTCCAGGTCTATATGTATTATTAAGCACCTCCCCCACAGTGATGTGGTACAGTGGAAACTCAGGCAGAGATTGGGGTGCCAAGCTGTCCTTATCTGTAAATCAAAACAGCATCCCTGCCTTCTTAGCCAAACCCTGCCTTTGGACTTCATTTAGTATTTCTCTCCAAATTGCTCTGTTAGAAAGTCAAAGCCAAGGCTGACAGAACCACTCTGTCACCATGTGTACTGGTCACTCCTTACACTTAAAGAGTGAAGTCACAGCTTGTGTTAAATCTTGCCCAGCCCTTTATAGCTCCTCAGCCACATTTAACATGTCACATCTGGCCACCCTTAGGCGTGGTCGGCATCTTTATTCAAAAAGTGTGATGGAATGCTTACCTAAAATGTTTGCCAAACTAAAAAAACAAAGCAAAGCCAAGACTTGAGGTTCCCTTGGGAAATGGAAAGAGAGGCTGGCAGCAGGGCTGCTCCTGAAAACTGCTGGGAGAGGAGTATTCAGTAAAGGAGGAGGAATCAGAAGAATGGATGATTCTCTCGTCAGTATGTCAAAACAAGGCAAGATTTGTGTTAATGGGCTGCTGCAACACAGACAAATCCTGAGAGCTTTTGGAACTTAGAAAAGGGTTTTTTCCTAATTTTTTTTCATTAAAGGATTACTCCTCCATTCATGGTAGAGAGGTAATCCTTTAATGCAGTGAGATTTTATAGTATTGCAACACACTTTTCATTCTCTGAGTAGGAGGAAGAGCCTAACTCCTGAAAAGCATTATAAATTCACAAGCTAAAAGTAATTAAATAAAAAATTAATCACATCATCTCCTTGTGTTTTCTGGCCCCATTTTGTACCTTGTTTTGCCAATTTTTCATTTAAAATTGCTAATCCTTAAAAAATTATTGCCATGGAAAATACAAATTTCTGCAATGAGCAGTGTTCTTGGTAAATTGAAATATTTTATAAACATAGGATATGTTTATTCAAAAAATTTGCAGTTGACTCAACTTTACTCTTGAAAATAGTCCCTTTAAATTCATGAAGAATGCAGGTAAAGGCCCCTTGGTACTCTCTTTCCCTGGACTATGGTTAAGAAGCCTGGGTCCCGTGGGCTCAGAACACAAGATGAAAGTGGTTATATAGACTAGACCACAGTATAATCTAGCTTGAGCAATGGCACTGATTTTTCTGGCACATGGCCCAAAATGTTCCAAAATTTCATGTCCAAAGGGAAGAGATGAGCAAAGAAACCTTGTGTTTAGTGCATAGATTAAATTCCAGTAAGCCACTGCGTTATAATTGAATGATTGATAAAGGAATAACACACTATAAAACGATGTGAAAAAGATGAATACTGTTCAAAAAGATTACTATGCTAATGAAGGGCAGGTTTTGCTCTGAACTAATTATAAAATCCACCTCCTGCAAATGACTGAATAGGCTCAAGTTGCTTCTTCCTAGAATTTCTTTGCCGTTGGTAATCTTTTAGCAGGGAAGTTCATTATGTGCAGTGCAGTAGTATAATGAAAAGCAAGAGAAGGAATTGTCATCAGTTAAGAGGATTTCGGTGGTTTTAATCTTGACAGGCTTTCTGGCAGTTTCACTTACCTTTCAAACATGCAGAAAATGTATTTCGATCCTGAACGCAATGTACAAAAATTTCAAGCAGATGTTTTTAGCCTGAGCGAGCACCAGTCAAGGGAAGCAAAGCCCTGCCCATATGCTCTGGAAGCTGATGTATGATGATCCCTGCCTCTGCTCCAGGGTGCATACTGGATCACTTTGGCTTATTCAAAAGGTTTTTTCAGGTACAACTGACAAAAAGGCCGTCTGATATGATTCCTATGAAATTGTGAAGCACAAGGAGCTGTCGGGGTGGAGTTGGTGGAAACACAGGACAGCTGGGCCAGAGAAAGTCAAAGACCCTCCATCCAGTAAGTCCTTTTGCTAGGAAGATAGCAGGATTCAGTTGGTACTGCATAAACAGGACAGATGTGTGGCAACTCTCTCAAAAGGTTTCTTTTTCTCCTGCAAGACCCTCATTTGCAAAGTTACCTTGCTTTCACACAGTTTTTGTCTGATCTTACCTCTCTCATCTAGCATCAGAGGCCTTTTGGTCCTACCAAAAGCTGTCTAAAACTTGTGCTGCCTGAAAGAAGCCCTTCTTTATCTTTCTAAAGCATCTGTTCACCATTTAATTACAAAGCATAGCTGAAAAACTTTTTTGTTTGCTTTTTTTCCCCATGTCAGTGCTTTTAAATTTCTTAATCACTTTGTTGTTGATGTTTAATTTGTAAATTTTTAGATGTGGTCCCTTTTTTTCTTTTGAGAGCAAAAAGACTGCCCGCAGGTGTTGCCTTATGCATGGCAACATATATCAGAAACTTATTAGTTAATAATACTTTTAAAAAAACCCGCACAACATCCTCATTCTGTTTAAATCAGTGTAATGATTTGGACCTGTTTTGTTTCACCTAACAAAAAAGCACAAGAAATAAACCAGTGCTTTGAGAAGATGAAATAGTTAACCCTGATGGATTTTCACGCACGTCAGTTGCAATCAATTTTTTAAAGATTTTTTTCCCCCTAATGCTGTAACTCCTCTATCTGACAGTGGGATGCTTGTCATGACTCTGTAATTCATGGCATACAGGGAATGTATCTGCTCCTTAGTGCATGGAAGAATAACTTTGGTTTTCATTTCCTGTCCTTTACCTCCCTCTCCACCTCGCTTTTTTCTTCATCCATATTTATACCAACAGTGACAAAATAAGGAGAGTTACCTCCTACCATTTACTTCAAGGCTTAAGAAATTGGGATAATTAACCAGTTGGGTTACACTTTTCAGTTTATGGGGATTTTTTTATTCTCTCAATTTATAGACTGAGGTCAGGAAATGCCTTCCTCTTACAACCAAGGCTCTTAGAAGAAAAAAGAGGAAGGGCAACAAAGCTGGTGAAGGGGCTGGAGCTCAAATCTTAGGAGGAGCAGCTGAGGGAGTGGGGTTGTTTAGCCTGGAGAAATGGAGGTTCAGGGAGGATTTTATCACTCTCTACAACTACCTGAAGGGAAGGTGTAGCCAAATGCGTTCTTCTTCCAGGTGACAAGTGACAGGACAAGAGGGGATGGCCTCAAGTTGCCCTAGGGGAGGTTTAGATTGAGTGTTAGGAGGAAAATACTCATGAAAAGTGTTGCAAAACATTAGAACGGACTGCCCAGGGAAGTGGTTGAGCCACCATCCCTGGAAATGTTCAAAGAATGTGTGGACATGGTTTAATATGATGGACATGGTCCTAGGCTGATGGTTGGACTCAAAGATCTTGAAGTTCTTTCCATCCTTAAAGATTGTATGATTCTATAACTCTCAGAACTTTTTCTTTTCTTTCCTTCTCCCCCTGCCTCTTTCTCTTGAATTCACTGGTCCAGACATTCTCATCTCAGCCAAATACATCTTTTAAATGGCATGCATACATACCTGATCTTTTAAAATTCATTTTTCAAGTAAAAGGATTTCCAAGTAAAATTCACAGTTCTTAGTGTGGGTGGGAAAAACCTTGAGAAGAGATATCCAAACACACTGTGCTGAGCTTATGTCACATGCTGCTTCCCCTGAGCACCTTCTGAGCTGCATTACTTGAGCCTGCTTTCACCAGTGCAGCTTTCCTAAACATTTTGCCATGAGGTTAGCATGCAAGTTGCACCACTAAGTATGTCTGAAATCTGAGACAAGACAAACTGTATTTTCACCAGAAAACTGAAAGTTTCGTCTTACTCCTCTTTAAATAGCATTTTTGTACTGAATACTTTTTGTCTCCTACCAAGTATTTGGGGATAAAATTTCCTTTTAAAAAATAATAATAATTATGAAAATAGCATTTAGGTCTTCATAGTTCTACCAAATGTTTGAACTACAGAAAATTAATCCTCCAAGAATGAGAAGTACAGACGATGTGAGTGTAGCACCAAAAGTAATTGAATTTGTAAAGGTATGAAGATGAAGAAACTCCAATAGAAGTATTTGTGCAATGTGGTGATTGCTGTTCTTCCCTCTGTAACAGATGCCAGTGGCTAAACATCAGGGTTTGGATGTATACACTCAGTTACTGTAAAACTCATCCTACTGAATCCAGCAATCCTGACAATTCAGTTGAAAGGTTTGGAAAAAATATGTGAATGTTGAGTTACATTTGTAGCAAATAAGAATTCTGCATCTACTGTCAATGCATTAGTTTAGAGGGGAGGAAATCTCATCTAAAAGCAGGTACAACAAGTACGATTTGCCTGAGTTTCTCCTTTGAACTTAGAGAAGAATGGTCTCCGCCTAGGTGAGCAAGAGCCAGCTGCCTTCTTGTATACACATGCATGTCTGGTCCTGTAGAGTGGGCAGAAACTGAGCTGATGCACTGAACAAGTGTAATTTAAATAACAGGTTTAATTACACTCCTTGAACTGGAGTGTCAAGTTTGTGACAAACGTGTAGTAATTTCCAGTGCACTATACAGAGTCAGCAAATGTTGATCAACAGGTACAGCTTATTTTATTTTTTTGAAGTTTTAATTTAAGATAACTGAGATCAAACCAGTTCTGAGAACAAGATATGCCTGCACTGGATTCTTAAAGTTTATTCATTTTACCAATGCATTGTTTTTCATGGTACATATCCTTAGTAGCAACAGAAGTTGCAAAGCGAGTGCTATGAAAAGATAATATGGTTTTAAAAAGCAATATTGTTGAGTGCTGGAAATAAAATGAGAAGTTAGTGGCTTTTGTACAAACTTAAAATTTGTGTGTGATGACAGCTGATTTCCTGTATATCGATGGTTGACAATAACCACATCCTATTCAGGGGATATGTCATCAAACAATTCTAAAGGCTAAAAGCTATACATTTTCATTAAGAAGTCAGAGATGTATACCCACAGCATTTGATAAATCTTCCCTTAAATCTTTCTTTTTGTTTATATTATGAAGGAAGTCTCTTATATAAAGATTATTTTGCCTCTGGTTATCAACGTTGTTAATGCAAAAAAAAAAAAAAAAAGAAAGAAAATGGTGCACAAGCAGGTTATTTTTAGAAGCCATTTTCTAAACATTTCATTTGTTTTATGTCCATTACCTACACTGAAAATGAATGGTGAATTGGGAATTATATTTTAGAAATAAACCTTTCTTCCTCATTAAAATATACTTCATGCATTTTTGGGCTCTGGAGAATTAAAGCAAATAGCTGATTCTCAGGAGGACTTTCATTTGCTTAAAAGTGAGGATTTTTCATTTTGTTCTTTTTACAGAACATGGTAGGTTAAAAGAAGTTATTCAAGCAGAATAAGTTGTTGAATTCCTTTTCCTTTGTTTTTCCCAGTATCTTTTGCTTTTCCAAAAGACTTTCCAAAAAACCCACTTCCATGTATTTAAATATTTATTTGGTACTGTTAAATCAGTGTTAGAAATAAATAAATTGCTCTAGAACGTATTTCGAAATCCAAAACCTGTCAATTTCATTTTGTCCTTTCTAATTCAGGCATGCTTTTCCTGTTCCCTTGATTTTTCTTCTCTCTTCCTCTCCTCTAAATCTCTGGAGCATTTCAAAGAAATACATTGCTGACTGCAGAATTTTTGCCTTGCTTCTATACGCCAATATTTGAATACAAGAAATAGGTTGTATCTAATCTGTTCAGTTTTGTTGCTTCTGATGTCAAAACCCAAGGGACATAACAATGAATGCCACCTTGGTCTCTTCAAGATGAGAAGCCAGTTTTGAATTGTCTTATATGTGCCCCTGTGGTTTCCAAAATGTTCAATTAATAGAAAAGGGCTCATCACCTGTGCTTTTAAATTAAACAGTTTTCAAAAAAAAATTCACTTTGTGTTAATTCTCTGCTCTTTTCCTTTGGCAAATTTTAAACAACCTTGCCAATTTCGATCATACTTGAAAAATAATACTTGAAAAAGTACTTGAAAAATACTTGAAAAATTTTGGTTTTAGTTTTCCAGCCATGTTTGTGAAGACCTATGAAATAACTGAATAGAAAACGTGTTCCATTTACACGAGCAGATTTTTGCTTTTTTACTTGCAGCATGAAGATAAGCAATTCCATTAATCAGATATTGAATACAGGACCTGATGGCAAGACAGACAGTGAGAGCTTGATGAGCCCTACTGATTGTGAGCCATTGGAGTTAATCACAGTGAAAGGGCTGTGGCTCTGCACATTCTGCAGGCCCCAAGCCTGGTTCCCTTATTTTCATACCTTTCCATCTGAAAATTCCTATCTTCAGATTGGTGTCTTAGCATCCAAAACTGACAAGATTGTGCACTTTCCAGTGCGTTGGTTCCAACCATCCCCTACCCCACCCCCCTGAAAGGACCCTCCCAAGAAGATTTATGTCATTTCTGCCCCAGAGTATCCTGTGTAAATGTGAGGCTTGAGCTTTTCCCCACACATAAAATGTCATGAACTTGTCCCAAGACTTGATTTGACAATTGCTACTCTGTAGTGTGATAAGATATTGTGACTCCATGCTTCTCTTGGGATTACTTTAGGAAGAGATGTTGCTGTACATGCCACTGCACCACAGGGAGAGTGGAATTATGTATGATCCCCCCCAGGCTTTCTGCTTCTCTTAAAGCATTAATCAAAAAGCAGCCTCTGAACCAGAAGACTTAGGGGGATGATGCTTTGGAGGTGTTCATGACTTTCTATTGCAAAGTGGAAGAAAGATCTTCAAGAGTCACAGCAGGACTGGTTTTGCACTCTGATACTATTGTCTCCTCAAGGGATGATAACAGCAATAATTCTGTTATATACCAGTGGCCTTTTTCTGTTACTGATATAAATCTTTTAGGTGCTATTGTTCATTCAGAAGCAATCCAAAGAAAGGCTGGCTGATTAAGAAAGACCCAGTTGTCTGGTGTTATAAATACTGGCTTATGGCTTTGCCCTTAGTGACCTGAGAAGAACCATAGGTTGAATTTTTATTATCAGTACTTCCCCAATAAAGCTATTTTTCCTCAAACCTCACATATTAAATTGATTATGCACCATGTCATTTTAAAAGTATGCAGTTGCTGTTGATTTATATGGTCAGACTGGCTGCCAACTCAGCAATTTCCATCCTAAAATAACAGATCCAAAAAAACCCTAAGTCCCACAGTCGGCTGCTTTATGTTGTAATGAGTCAGCTGCAGATCTGTGCAACCACTAATTTCAGCCCGTTTGTCCAAAGGGACAAGCAAAAACATGCAATTTTCTAGCAGTTATAATCAGTGAAGAACTCTACATGGAAATGGTCAGCAGAAATGTCTAGAAAATAATTTATACTAGGAAACATTTTCTGCTGTTTTCTACAAGTGTTCTCTCTATATCTGTATATGTATTTCCAGTAAACAATTAGATGACAATCACAGACCTAGTTTGCCAGTTTTAGGAAAAGAAAAAGAACATAAAAAGCTGAAACAACAAAACCTAAAAGAAAACCCAAACCTGATGAAGTCAACAAAGTTGCTGAAGGTTTTCGACTAAATGTGTAGTTAAGTGAATGGATGCTGGCAAGGCAGTGCAAGTTTTAGTAGTGTCTCTTAACACAGTAACAAAAAGAAAGAAAAATTTTCTACGCGTGCTTGTTTCAGATGTAAACCAGTGAGGCCTCTGTGTCATATGATTTTTGACCACTGAACAGGACAGACTAAGAGAGAGCAGTAGTAAGTGTGGCAAAGGTACAATATTTCTAAAATCAAGGAGAGAAAGAGGCAGCCCACAAAGCTAAATAAGGCTGCTACACTCTTCATACACTATTCATATATATAATATGAATCTTGGTATTAATTAGGAAGAACTAAGAGAAGAAATTAGTCTATGCTTACTTCTAGTAGTTTGATGCAGAGCTTCCTGATCTCTTCTGTGTATTATTGCAGACCTACCATGTGCTGACCACTTAAAACCTACTCCACTGTAGTGCTACAGCCCTTTCTTTGTGATTGGAACATGAAAAGCTGTAAATTCAGAGAAAGAAGTGGCATCCTCAGAGTTTTCTAGTGGCAGCAGGAAACAGAAAAAAAAAAAAAATCCAAGCAATAGTGTAGTATATCTATACTAATGGGATAATGGAACCCATTTCCACTCTTTTCCCTTTTGGTACCAGGCACTGAGGTATCCTTTTTTGCTGTGAAAGAGCCAATGACCATCTGAGCATCATTGCAGATACCAGCTTCTGTCATTCCTTCTGTCATTACAATTACTTATAACCATAATCATGTGTGACTGTGTCATTTTAAGGTGATCTATAGAGCTTTATACTTAACTTGTGTATTGTTTCTGTTAATGATGCATAGTTAAGCCTAGAGCAGTAACGTAATGAGATGAATCAAATAGAGTTCATTTGTAGGGCCTGTGAAAAAAACATCTTTAACAGACCTTGCATTTAATGAGAGTATGGTATTGATTAAATTAGATTCACAATGGCATAAACAATAATACTGAGTTTTCAAAGTGTGCTGATTGAGCTACTACTTCAGATTTAGGCTCTGGGGTTAGAAATGGGGTGAATGCATATCCATAAATAGTCTTTTCTTGGCATCAGTACTAATTAGTGTAATTATATGCCAATGTCATTTGCTTAATTTATGAGTTGGCAGCATGGCTGAAAGTAGGGGTTTTTTCTTGCCTTTTCTGTTTAGAATTTGGTTATTAGGATGAGGTCGTTAGTTTACAATTAAGTCACTTTATTTCCTCTGGCTTTAATATTAATGGAACACTTCATCACTGGAGCCCATATCTTGCCTTTCTGGTAAATAGAGAGAGGAACTCCTATGGGGTTTAGCTTCCCACTCCATCATTAAAGCTGCAGGAGGAATTTCTTATATGTGTTATATGAGACAATGAGGCAATTTCTTATTAAGTCATTTTTGTACACACATTCCCATCTTCATGCCTTCTGTGGGCTCTTTAGATCTTACCCCTAACCCTCTGCTGGCACAATCCATCAGTTCAGCTGTGGAAGAAGGTTTTGCTTTGCAGACAAGACAAGAATGAAACTGGCTATAATGACAGAGTTTTGCCAATCCAAACCACCCCTAAACATTCAGTTCTAGGATATGTCTGACAGCAGTTGACATCAGTCCCTCTGATGAAAGCTTTTTCTCCTTAATGTGGAAAGGGGATAAGAGAGGAGACCTGTTCGTTGGATCGCCCTAGACTATGAGTGTGCCACATAAGTGACCCCTGTTGTTATCACCGTGTGATGCTTAAAAATAAGCATAAAAAGCTAGGGGAGATTCCTTTTCTTTCTCTCCCTCCATGCCGTTCCCTCTAGTGGTGGATCAGAGGAGGAGCTGCTGCAGAGCACAGCAGGCTCCTTGCAATGAAACCTCCAGCAAAGGTTTGAGTTGCCTTTCAGGACACAAGTTTAGAAGCAATTGTTCCTGTCGTTTTAAATACTGTATTTTCCAGACAAGTATTCATGTATTTTCACAGATTTTCTTTTTCTCCCCCCAGAATTAAATAACAGACAGGTCCATACTACTGTCATAAAGCACAGACTTCCCTTTTGCAGTTCTCTTTGCCAGCAGTATCATCCAGTCAGAATGAGGTGTGCTACTATAATAGAAAACTATATTTTAATCCCAGTTCACTAGTTGTGTCTTTAATTTTCTAAGTCATTCTAGCTATGTTTTAAAGGAATCCCAAATCTGATGCCCTCAAGAGTGTGTGCAATGCCTTTTTACCAGCACAGCTGAATTTTGTGTGCAGTTTCTATGTCCCTGCGTATAAACTCTGTGCCTGAACCTTCTGAACCAGCTATGTTGAGTTCATTAAAAAAGCTCCTCTGTGTGGTTCCTGATAGAAACCCTGGGGAGCTGCAGTGGTGACCATGTGAGGATGTGTCAGAGAAGGACCCTTGCCAAGGCTGGCCTGCTTCCACCCTCTCCGTTTGCCCCTCAGCCTCTGGAGGAAAGAGCACACTGGAGAGCTCTGCCTCTTGACAACAGGATTAGCTGGTTTTGCAATTTGCTGGGGTGGGTGGGAGTACAGAAAGGCTGAAGCTGAGCGGCTGGCAGGGCTCTGAAAGCAGTTAAAGGGAGAGCTGGGGATATTGCCTGAGAGTGGAAGTCCTGTGCTGGCATTCCTTCATCCGTCCTACATTCCAGCCTTCTACATTCATCTCAGATATCTTCCAGAAACCTTCCCAGGAGAAACAGCTGCCTCATGCTTAAAAGAGGAAATATTCAAAAGCTCCAGAGGTATTAAATCTTAGAAGACTGATGCAATTTCTCCTTTTTGACAACATAAACAGTGTTTAACTCATCTCTTGCTACAGTCAGGGGCTGAAAGGCTACCATAAAATGCTATGTTTATTTGAATAAAAGATGGTACCTTCTACAGCTTCTCAATTGTCTTAAAACCAGACAAGTCTTTGATATTAAATCATATAGCTCAGCAAGATTTGAACAGCCATAATGAGAAAAGGATTGCAGTGACGTGATATTGGCCTATTTGTTCATATTTTCAAGGTCTCTACGTACTTTAAACTTGTTCATCTACTTTAAACTTATTCATCTAAAAGTGGCACTTTGGTGGGTTTTTTGAAGAATCCACTAATGATTAGGAAATAGATAATTTATCAAATATACAATTTTTGACCCTTTGAGGCCCTAAATATCTTAAAAATAGGAAATATGAAAAAAATAATTGTGTGTCTTTCTGGCCTACGATGGCTGAAGTTTTACTCCAATGCCATTGGAAAGCAGAGACAAATATTGGTCTGATATAGGACTGACTCTTAGTGATTGCTCACAGACAGAAGTAGCAGCCTGACAAGAGTCTGGCAGAGAGGCTGAAACCTGAACATCTATGCACATGGATATGCTCGTACTCGTATTGTTGTAAACAGGCAAGTTCTGAGTTGGACTTGCAGCAAATTAATGTTAATTGTAAGTAAAATGCTGGGTAGATACTCTGAGTCATAGACATATGGGCCGTTCTCGTAAGAGTGTGGGTCAGCTTGTGCTAACACTTGTGCAGCTGTAAACCCAGAGCAGCTTCCTAGAGGCAGTGGCTTTAGCATAAAATTTGCCAGGGTGTAAAGGGGAACAGATACCTGAAGAAGGGTGGTTAAGATATGGAAGGGAAGTAAATTGCTGTGGTATATTCTGTAATTTTGCTAGAGGAGGTAGAGATGACATTGATATTCTTTAGAAAAATAAACAGCAATTGTTCTTAAAGATAAAAGACTTAAAGATAGAAAACTTCCATAAATAAATGCATCCAAAGTATTTTTCCTTCTATATATTTCTTCCAACTTGCTTGCTTCGCACATTTGACAGCATTTTGAGGATGGCTGTGTTTGCTGCAACCCCTAGCATATTATTTAATCAGTTTTCAGTGTTGTGCCCGGGTCGCTGCTGTTAAGTGTTTGCTCAAGTACCAGCTGTATGCCTGGCATTGCCTGAGAACATGAGGGTGACAGCTTGAAAAACTGTGAAGGCAGCTTAAAAAATCAGTGTTTTTTTAAAGCAGCATGTCAGAAAGGGATCTGCCATGTTCAGGTAAAGCAGAGCTTTTGGGGAAATTTGGATAGAAGAGATGATATGGGGCAAAAGACAAGGAAACTTCAAAAACCTGGTAGGCAGGAGGTTTGGGAGGAAAGGGGAAGATGAGGAGAGAAGCAAGAAGTTAAGATAAATTGAAGATAAGTTTATAGATATACATATAGACAAGATCAGGTAAAAGGACCCAGAATTATACTGAGCTTGAAGGATGCTGGTGTGTTTTGATTCTGAAATAAAGCTAAAGGTGAAGCAAAAAATGGAGGGGTGGGAGAAGGAAAGAAAAGAGGTGATTACATTTTCAGGCAAGAAACATATGTTTAGTTGGCAGCACTTTGATTTGTATGGTTTTGTGCACACAGGAAGTTAGAAAGAAAGAATGGAGGCTGCAGTAATGAAAGTGGAAATATGTGTTAGAGATGAAGGTAAAGGATTGCACTCTAAAGATGAAGATGAAAAGATGAATTTTGAAGATGCTAATGAGATTAGTGCCAAGACATGGAGATGGTTTGGATGTAGCAAAAGGAGAAGAAATTAAACACAACCCCAAATATGGGGTGAAAAAGAAGTGGTATTGTCAAAAGAGAAGTGGTATTGTCGACAGAACTAGGAAAGTTTTGTGAGGAGAGGTAAATTTGTTTTAACCCATCAAAAATGAAAAATAATTATAGACTTTCTCGGATAACTTATTTATATTTAAACAATGATTTTTTTTTATGGAATTAACAGCATAGGCTCCCAGAAACTGAAACAGTTGCCAGCTTATTTAAAACAACCTTATATAGATTTATAAAAGGTTTCACATTTTATAGCTCTGTTGAAATGGTTGGTAGTTTGGGGATTTTATAGGTTTTTCAGATACGAGTAGGGTAAGAGTAAAGGGAAAATGTAACTGAAAGATTGGAAGTTGGTAAGAAAATTTAAGGCAAAATGTTAATACCTTAACTAGGTAGGCTGTCTGTGCAAAGTGCTTGAGCAAGGACATTAGACCAGATGGCCCCACTATTGTCTCTTCCAACTTTACCTATTCTCTGGTTTTGTGGTTAGTTACAAGTCAGTACTGGATTTTTTTGTGCATTCCAGATGGATTTTGGCCTTCCTTGTTTCATTTCTACTTACAATGACAACCTTTCTATATTCATTCCAAGTGGCCTGACCCTGCTTCTATATCCTATGTATTTTCTGTTTATGCTTAAGTAATAACAGAAGTTCTTTATTCATCCAAATATCATGGCTAGTATTTCTCTTGATGCCTTCTTGGACCACAGTGCAGAAAAAAGCTGAACCATTTCTTGGCCACTATTAATACAGCTACATAGAGCTGTTTTTTCCAAAGATTTTTACAGTAACACAAAAATTACCAGTTTTAGTCTATATAGCTGAAATTCATGGTTCTTTCTTTCAGGATTGACAGCAAGTTTGTTTTCTGGCAGCTGTCAGGTCTAGGGTGTCCATGAGAAATCACCTCCTAATGAACCATTGTGGACTACCCAACTGGAAGAGTCTGACAGCTGTTTGACAGACATGCATTAATAAAGTGGCACCATCCTGACTCAGCTGATATACAGTGTTGAAACAAGGAGTTGCCAATATTATCATGGCATTCACACTACTAAAAAATTAGTGAATTATGCATTTCTTTCCCTCTTCCTTTGCTGTCGTCTGCTCCCGAAGTGGGATGGTGCTTGCTGATGCCAACCTTGGCTATTCCTTCTAAGGGGAGGTAAGAGCAGTCCCCATCCTGAGGAAGGTGTGAGGGCAGCACACTTTGCTTCCATTCCTTCTGTCAGCCCCCTTGCAGAGTAAATTTCTGCAGGAACACACCTGGGATGCCAGCAAGGCATGTAATTTTAGAAGCAGAGACGCTAGTATGGTGAAGAGATTCCTGTGCCAGTGGGACACTCACAGTCACCAGTCTACTGTGCGATGGTGCAGATCGAAATTCTTGAGGAGTGTGGTCCCTCTTATCAACATACAGATGAATGTACTACCTCTTTTTCTTGGTGCAAAAGAGAGTCTATAATGTGGTTGAGTTTAAAATGTTAAAATGTATTTTTAAACCTAATGCTTCCTCCAGCTGGGAGCTGGAGCAATTCCTTTTACTCAAGGACAGTAGTGGCTGGTCTGCGATAAGAGAAAATTATTCATGTGAAATGTCTGGAATACAGATTGCATCCTTTATTTCTAAGCTATTAGAGGAAGGACATGCACATGAGAGGTGGAAGGAAACAAAAAAAAAGTAGAAGTTTTAGGAAAGTCAGGCCACCTCCTGCCCCTCCCCTAAGCAAGTATTTCCTTGCACAGCATCAAGGCCACTTGAGTCATTTATCAGCACTCTTGGCTAACCAGGGAGTCCTGGTAAACTGGAGGTCAGCAAATGTGATGCTCTCTACAAGAAAGAAGAAGAATCTGGACAACTACAGGCCTCTCAGACTGATGTGGGTCCAAGGAAGATCATGAAGCATATCGTCCTGAGTGCTATCATGTGGCACATACAGGACAACCAGGGGATCAGGCTCAGCCAGCTTGCATGTGGGAAAGGCAGGTCCTGCTTGGCCGACTCTGTCTCCTTCCATGATAAGGTGACCCACTTCATAGATGAGGGAAGGGCTGTGACTCTTGTCTACCTGGATAAGTCGTATGATTTTGTGATCAGGAGTTTTGCTTTCCTTGGCATTACTACATGCTATCATCAACTTACAGTATTCATTATTATTACTGAAGAAAACCGAGCTGGAAAAATCCCCATTTTTAAACAAAGCATTGCTCGCTAATCAGGGTATTATATTTCATTTATGGAAATCACAGTGCAATTTCCTGCTAAGCAATCTATTATACTGGGGTGGGGAGGAAGCTTTAACTGCTGCTGCTACTGCTGTTTTGAAGTGCTGGTCTGCATTTTCTATACGTAAAGTTTGGGGTTGCCTGTTTCATATGTATGTAATGATTAGGGAGAAGGTGCTTTAGAATGTTCTGGTGAATTTCCTCATGAACTAGACTGTGCTGTTCCACCCCTTCTGGGACACTGTACAGGATTTGCGGCAGTCAGAAGTGCAGAGAGCAAATAAAAGTGGCAGCCGTAGAGAAGCACCAGCAACAAAGGCCTGCCCTTACCCCTTCAGCTGCAGGTTGAAAGTTATTCAGACCATGGCAGCTGAACATTTATTTCCTTTGTAGCAATTACCTTCAACATAAGTTTCCTCTAGGACATAATTGGGTCACTTGCAGTGGGTTTTGCTACCTGTCTGCTATGAAGTCTTGCATGAAATGTAGAAATGGGTCAAGAACATGAAAATCTTGTGGGGAACTGTTTTCAGACTTAGACCAGGATTTGTGTGTGTATGTTCACAGAGACCAGGCATAAAAGGCATGTAGTCCTGTGTACATAGACTGTGTGCTGACAGATGAGCGGTCTGTGCATACTGAGAAGATTGACTTCTTTCCACTTGGACAGTGACAACAATAAAGGAACTGGCTAGGGTAGCCACAAAAAATTGAAACTAGATTATCCTATACTTGCTGCTAAGAAATGCAAAGAGAATCTCCATTCATATAGCATTTTCCAACTCAAGCATTTGACTAAGGAGGGATGAGGCAGTGCAGCTTTACTCCTGTTAGAAATAAAACAGCCCTCATCTCCTGACACAAAAACAGTGCTCTGTGGCTTCTCCTTGACTGAAGCAATAGCTCCTGTCTTGCATCCTTCCAGTTTTAGTGTTGTTTGCCTATATACAGCTTTGCTTATCACAGTCATCCAATCCTTTACCAAAAAAAAGGCTGATATTTTCTAAGGAAAATAATCACCTAAAGACATTCTATTTCAAAGCTCAAACTATCAAACTCATTGATTTCTTGTCTTGCTGCATTTTCAGGTTGACTTGTCAGATCACTTCCAAACATTGCCTTGGTGGAATATCAGAGCTTAATATGTACTTGCAGTGTCCAGGACGAGAGTTGAATGATCCAGTCATGTCTTAACCACTACCTTTAAATGTATGGTACCGATCTCTACCTTTTGCTGTCACACTGCAGCCTGTGCTCTGCTTTGGTTGAGCTATTCATGTTTCATGTTGTTCTCTGGTTGGAGTGACTCAGCTTCCAGCATGGTTCCAGTGCACAGATGCTAATGCCAGAGGATCACTGGTATCACCTGCACAGTACTGTGCCAGGGATTTTGGCATGTAGCCCATTCAGGCTATGATTTATATTGGATCAGTGCTAGGGGTCCTAGATGCAGTCTGGTGGAGAGTTTGTCTTTGTCTGTCCTTGAGTTACAGAGGGACAGCTGTGAAACCACAAATAGTTCAACTTCAGCACTGCGATTGCATTTGTTGGTGAAGACTGAAGTGGGCAAAGATGAAGAGGAAGGCTATGGGGGAGGCAGGACATTTGTCATTCTCCAGGCACAATTCATCAGGAATTGTATTTAGAATGGCTGAGCAATAGTGGTTTCTTTGTCCGGCTCTGTCTCTTTCCCACATGCATGCACACACATACACATATGTATTTGCACACATATACACAAACACACACAGTCTCAGTCTTTGATATAAATAGAATTTGTGATGGTTCCTCAGCTCCTTTACCTGCATGTGATTCCAGGTATGACATGATTCTGGGAGCACAGTAACATTACTGTGCCAGTGGAGATCTGCGGGCAGCCCTCAGTCTCTGCTAAACAGACATGCTCTTTGTCCTGATGAGATGCCATTTCTCATTTACATCATCCCTCTTGCAGTACTGCATCCTTCAGGCTGGGGTCCTAGGAGGGCAAAGGAAGCAGGATGGTTTCAGGAGAGCTGTTGGCTCATCTCAAGTTGGCTTCTGAATGTCCAGGTGTTATTCTCAGTAGAAATGTAACCCATCATAGTATCCACATCTGCCACTATAGATCACATTACTCAGGAGGTGCCTTTAAATTTTGTGTATATTTACTATAAAACCAAGAGATGTTTAAAAAATAGACATGTGGCTTGCTTGCATGATCTGTATCATGAAATAAGTGAGCATGAGCACTGCTGAGCAAATTGAAAAGCATGGTTTGGAAAACGTGCAAATTAAAAAAGAGTACGTCACATTTCAGGTGAGAAAAAGAGGGAATAAAGATGTGAGAGTTTTCCCTCAAGCCAATATTGTCTCTGTGCTTGGTTAAAAGGAGGAACTGTTCTGAAATACTGAAGCTGCCCAGACCCGAATGCCTAACTCCATGTTCAAAGGCTGTAATATTATTTGGTTTTAATTTTTATGACCCACCTGCACATCAAGGGTAGATCATTCTTGCATTCATAAAAGTTGCTCTTTCTCTCCCTAGCAGTGCCACAGAGAAGCAGAAGGCTGTGCTTGGGTTCACTGAGCTGGAACAGCATGTTGATATAAACAGACCTGGGACTGCTGAAAGAGAGGCTGCTTGGCACTAACACCACCTTGAGTTCAGACAGGATGTGCATCTGTGCCTCATTGATAATGTAATAACCTTCATTACATTTTTGGCTGAGAGCACCTGTGCACAGCCTGAGATGTCAGCCCAGGGCAACCATTTTGATCGAGGTGATATTAACAGTTCTCATTAAAACCGATGACTATAGCAGTGCCCAATAGCACTGCTGCACTAAAGCGTCTGTCAGCATTTCTATTACTGAGCTCTGTTTTCAGGAGTTAATAATTTAGCCATAGAAGTTTTCCTACCTCTGAGCTGGAACTTAAATACAAAATATCAGACTGGGGTTTCTTCAAAAAAACACAAGAGTTAGTAGTATGACTTCCGCTTTTTTTTTTTCTGAGTCTGCTTGTGCTTTGTTAATAGTGCAATTGCATTTATCTGCAATTGTAAAATGCCAGAAAAAGTCATCTGTCTTCCTAGGCTGAAATGGGAGAGCTGGAAATGCCTGAAAAGTCTTGGAAGTCCTTTGAAGGAGGCATCCTCCATCAGCCCTAGGAAGAACTGAAGCAGTCTATTACCTAACCTTTAACATCAGACATTGTGCTGAAGTATAGCAATGTGATCAACTTACTTGTACTTGAACTTCGGCTTTTTTTTTTTTTTTTACTGGATTTGAATGTATAGACTCTAGAGTAGTATTACATGTCTGGATAATAATCATCTCAGTAATAATGAAGGAATAATTATTTCAGATAAATATTCCTGGTTAAATATCTGTAGCTAGACTTGCTTATTCAAAGTAAGTGTATCATCTTAATACCAAGTTTTCATACTTTGGAGAATATATATAAGTAGTTTCCAAAACTTAGGCATTCTGATTTTGGAATGTAAATTTTTCTACTAAGCTATTCCTGAATGATGCTCATTTTAAATATATTTGCCTCTAGGGACAAGCCCAAAAAGACACTTATATTTATTTAAACATGTAAAGCTAATGCATAAATACAGACCCTGAAAATGTCATCTTTCCTATACCTAACTTTACTGGTGAATAACATTAATGTGTTTCAAGGGGTTAAATCACAACATTTAATTATACAATTCCTTACAGACACAAAACGACCCGCTAAATCAGTGGGGACCACAAGACAGCAAATACATGTCAGCAAAAAAGAATGTGGATAAACAGCAATTATGAAACAGATCTGACAAGTCAAAAATCCAGCTGAGCTCTAGAAGTTTATATTTTGGCACCTGGCTCTTTGCCAGCACCAGTGTTTCATACTTGACACCTTACATGCACAGTGTGTGCTTCTGAGAATAGTCTTACACAATTATGTGCATCTTGGCTAGCCAGTGTCCCCCTTAGGGAAAGGAGGGGGTGGGAGAAAGAGAGGAGAGAACAAATAATGGGAACATTAATGATGTCTCTTATTAGTCATATATTATATAATCACATAATAATTTAAGTTGAAAGGGCTTAATGGAAACCATTGAAGCTGGGCTAATTCCAAAGATGGATCAAGTCCTGTCCACTTTTGACTGTCTCCAGGGGTGCTAATTCTGCTCATTCTCTGGGCTCCCCTTTCTTGCTGTGAAGAATTTTGTCTTTCTGTCTAATCAGTGTTTCTCTTGCTGCTGGTTCCTGTCCTATTGTCATTCATGTCTGAATGAAGTCTGGCTCTGTCTTCTCTACATTCCTGTTTTAGGTAGGTGAAGACTGGTTAGGTTGCCCTTCTGCCTTCTTTTGTCCAGGGTAAGCAGACGTGGCAGCATTTGGCTTGGGCCCAGCCTCTGCTGCATTTCTCACTACTTTATGGGTATTTCTCTTGTGCTGTGGCCAAACTGGCCATGGTGGTTTGAATGTGATTTCAGGTTCTACAGAAAAGAGAAAGAACTTCTCCCCAGACCTGCTGGGTATTATCTTTATCATGCAAGCTGGTAAAAAGCTAATCTCCACCACTGCAAGAGCGCACTGCTGGCCCACATTTCACTTGTTCAACAGGAGCCCACAGTGCTTTTCTGCAAGGCTGCTGGTTGGGCAGGTCAGGCTGTATCAGTGCCACTTTGATCTCTTCATATGGTGAATGGTGATATTGTAGGGGATGTTGGGGTTTGGTTGGTTGATTGTTTACACACAACGAAACCACTCTGATATTTCCATGTAATTCTTTTCAAAAAGCATTGGAGATGTGAGGACAGAGGGAAATTAGTTCCATTAGTCTATGAAATTGAGGCTATCAATGAAAGAAGGTCACTTCACCAGTAAGTCATATTCATTCTAGACATGTTTAACACATATTCATACAGTTTTATCATCCAGAAAATTTGGTTTCTATACAGGTGGGTAAACCAGGCTAGACATCCTTTCCATGTATATTACCTAAAGCACAGCACAAGGGTCTGCTAATTTAGCATTCCTCCAAATGCTTCAGCAAGGTAGGGGGATAAACATTAAGACCACTGTAGGGATAGGAAAACTGAGACACAATGGTTCCATTTTTACCAGAGCTCCATGCAGTCACTAAGGAAAATGACCCTCCTAAGTGGTATAGCAACCTGTCACCTAAGCTATAGATTATGTGTATTTTACATCTAGCATCTTTAAGCTTTTAGTAAAAATCATTTGGGGATGGTTTGAGGAATGTGTTAATGTGTTCTGCATTATTTAAGTTATGAGTTAACCAACTGGTTCCTATTTTTGCCTTATAAAAGCAAACGTTTAAGAGAGGATAAATAAACTACAAATCAACGTAAAATAAAAAAAATCATTTTCACAAATGAAAGGACTTATGTCTTAATGTTAGATTGACTACAATTTACAGGAAAAAAATCTCCAAATTGTATTTAAAAAGAATCAAACAACAGTAAAATGGGCAGTAATTTAAAAGAGTAAAAAAGTGAAGTAAAGTTAAAAGTAAAAGTAAAGTTAAAAGACAGACCAGAAAGCTGTGATTTGAGGAATAAGGTTCTCAGAATGCAAAGACAGATCCTTAAATCTTCACTTTCTGGGGAAATCAATCCAAATAATACTTTTGTGATCAGTCCTTCCCAGAGCAAATAGACAGTGCTCAGTGTATTGGATGGTTTAGATTAATTGACATGGAGTCTCCATGTCCACAGCCAAACCAGAGAGATGGGAAAGCAGATCAGCTGCTTGGCACTCCTCTATAGCTGAGCACAGCCAACAAGCTATTCATGATGGCAGCAGATGTTCCTGCCTTTGCCTTATTCCAAAGTTTGTCGTATGGACTTAGTTCATGGTCCAGTCCTCCCAGCTGCAAATTCCAGTGCAGGCAAAAGCCCGTCAGAGTAGAAAAACTGGATGCTGAGGCATCAAGTCCTGGAAGTAGTTGGTGTTTTCACATAGGTGAGTGATAGGATAACAGTAATCTCCAGTGTAGACATGAGGTTATCAGAACTGCTTTTCCTTCCAGACTTTGTCCAGGCACAGCTCTCTTTTGTTTCAGTCCATAAACACTAAGGGTTTTGTGGCTGAACCCCATTAAAATTTGCACTTCTCAAGGTCCACGTTTCTTTTGATGTAGACCATGAGCATTCGGAGACAAGGTTCCTCAAGGCCATGGTCCAGCCCTGTGGAAAAAATGCTGGCACGGGTTTGTACAAATAAATAATAATAAAGGAAGTTTGGTTTTTTTTTAATGTACACTTCTTTTATCCAGAGAAATCCTGGTTTTGCTAATGAAGGGCTTCACAAACAGCAAATTAAGGCCAGCTCTGTTGCAGAGGAGATTATCTCAAGACAGAGAAAACAAATTTCATCACGTGCATCAGGGAGTAGGATAGAAGAGCAAGCTCCTCTCTGGAAGCTCTGCATCCCTTTGGAGCCTCTGAAAGGCGAGCACATGTGGAAGCCATACGGAGAACATGTGTGGAGCCTGCTCCGGCCTGTCCTGGGGAGCAGGCAAGGCTGTGCTGGCCAGAGCAGGGCTCCACCCGGGAGACGTGACTCGGGCTGTGGGGCTGGAACCTGTGCTCCAGGGGAATGGTGTTCAAACTTCGCAGTCTTCAGTAAAGAGATCATAAATCCTTCTTAACTTGGGGAATTTGCTGGGTTTGGAGTGGGTTTGGGGTTTTTTTTAAGAAAAAGAACTGGATGGCACATTGCTTGTAATTTTAAATAAAATTGGTAATTTTTTTCAGTTGATCATTTTGCCTTACTGTAGTAAACAATTCATTGTTTAATTTTTAAGTATGGAAAGTCAAATGGCTGGTTTTAAAATGTAGGGGTTTTACATATTAGAGGAAGAGACATGGACCCATCTTCAATTTTTTATTTCTTTTTGTGTAACCTTTTTCAGTATATACAAGTTCTTAATGATTTATCTATTTTACTTTTAAAAAATCAGAAAGTACCATGCAAAATTTCAGAAATTCAGATCATTTTCCACAAAACCTGTTTTTCTTGCACATATTGTACCATGAAGCTGACTCATCTTATAGAGGAGGAAGGCAGAAAGCCCACAAGGGTGTTCTTTGGAAATATGACAGTATTTCTATGTCCATTACTGCAAAGGCATTTGTGAATATATCATCTTTCACAAATGGGAATTTTGGAGTCCCATTTGGGAGTTTTGGCTTTTATTCAGGCTACAGAAAAACCTAACTGAACAGTATTCCAGAGCCTTTGGAGGTCCATTCCTGATTTTCAAAACTGAAAGTATTTAAATCCATTTTGAAAATAGGACTTGGGTTGCAAGACCAATGTTTCCTCTGGAATGTCTTGCCTTTCAACTACACTATACCAGAATCACAGGATCTGGTTAGAATATGTTTAAAATGTACAGTGTGTCTGGCACCTAATGGCAGTGTGTAACATTTGTTTATTTTTAAGAGGATGCATTGCAAACCCCATCTTTTTTTCTTTTATATTAGTTAGTTATATAAGCTTTAATTTTTCCACATGCTTACTGACAGTTTGACAGAATTTTAAGCAAGCCTTGCATGGGAATCAATCCCTGTATTTTATGCACTGTGCTAAGAGTAATTTGATTATCCCTATGGTTGAAAAAAAAAAAATCTGCATCTGTCCTGAATTGAAAACAGATCTGCATTAAAGAGCATTACCTCAGTATCACTGATACACTAGAAATGAGTCAGCTGGGAAGTACATTTTCAAATAAAACATAAAGAAATTACAAGCAATTAACTTCTTTCTTTGAGTAACAGAGAAATATGAAATACATGTTTTGTTCTTTAAAAATACCTCATGCTGTTAGTTAGAGAGTAAGATAGGAATAGTGTGCTTAAAGAGTGAAGTATGGAGGTAACAAGGAAAGTGTGCTGCAGAGCGTCAGGGTCTGCTTCAGCCTCGCCCATGAAAGTGGTGAATGTTCAGCCAGTGAAATGGTCATCACTGCTTCCTCCTCCAGCTTAAAATATGGCCTGACAGATCTAGTCATGCTGGTCCCTTGATAACATCATGTCAGAGTCTAAAATGCATTTTAGATTTGCTCTCAATGTGCAAGAGACTACAACTCTGTAGGGACAACATATTTTTAATTCATATAATACAAATCTTAGGATTGAGCTTATTTGGGTACAACATCAAGAGCATTTTTAGCTCTCTTGAGGGAGCAAGGAGAATGCAGTAGTTAGGACTTCTTGATAACCATGAAAATGTATTTAAGAATCCTTTCGAAAGATAGGTTTTCCATAGCCCTTCCTCATTTTAAACATTATGTGTGATTGACCTAACTTTATTTCATTAAAGCAAGAGTCATTTTAGCAAATTAAAATGCAATGTGTCAGTATATCAAAATTTAAAATCTATGTAAGGAATACTATAATCATTATCCAATCAGGATGTATTTAAGGACCAGCTTATTCCAGAGGTGATGGAGCAAAGCACAGAGAATTCTGCTGTAGCAAGTTATTCATTTTCTACTGCCCGTGACTGTTTCACCTCCCTTAAAAAAAGTCAAAGAGTAAAGTTACACCACTTTGCTATTTTAGTCCATTGTTTTGGCATTTTCATGTGAAATGAAGTCTCTTCTTGGCATCTGGGACAACAGTGACAGAAATTATAATTGAATTATCTAGATATATGGAGTTCAAAAAGTGGTTAACGCAGATGGGATGACCACTTTGTTGATTGCTTTTGGATGTCCTGCTTGGGACAGGACAAGACCGTGGGAGGCAATAAGCCTAATTTTTAAGGAAATGAGGTTGTGAATCAAAGATTGACTCTCTGCAGGAGGTATGAGTTACATCCAGTGACTAAAATCATGTGAAGGATAGGGAGCCAAATAGCTGACAAAAGTGGAGAAAAGTATTTTTGTTGATTCATTATAAGAGAAATAATGAAAGCTAAAAGGATTTTGAAAAGCTGGAACAATAGCCACTGGGAGATTTTCTTCCTTTCTTTTAGAGCTGTTGGAAAAGTGGGAGAAATTTCTGATCTACTCAGCTACCACTTTCTTTTTCCAAAGTCCATTGATCATATATATTGTGATGGTGTTAAGAAAATTTATGTTAAACGAGATTCTCATTACTGAAATAATGATCCATTGGCCAGGAGGTGATGTGTTCTTTAGACTGTCCAGAATTTTGTTTTGTTTTGAGAACCTGCCAGCATCTCTTAAGTGATGTCAGATTTTTGTGTATGCCAGACATTACTGCAGAGTACCATGGGACTGTCTTTTCCTTAGAATCAGCCAGATTTTTATTTGGGTTTCTTTGGTGGCTTATTCGGCTTCACCTAACATTGAAATATAAAAACTGTTGATCGATAGAATGAATAGATTACCAGTATCTCAATACATTTGAGCAATAGGTAGTCAAGGGTCAGTTAAGGAAGTAGATTGGTAGATAGCTCTTTCATCTCTGAAAATCCAGATCTTGTCCTTCAATTCATTTTTCACCAGAGTTAAAGACACCTTCCTTGTTTTTGACTCACTGGCCATGCTGCTGCCAGTCTTGTGGTGGCAGAGGAGTACAAAGACCAGAGAGACATTGCTGTCCTGGGCGTGAAATTGGGATGTACTCCTTGTGCTGGGATACATCTTTCTGCATCACTTATGTAAAAGGACGAAAACTCTTGCTTAAATGTTTTACCAGTGCACAAGCTGGCTTTTAAAAGAAGATATACTGCACTGTAATCATTAATGTAGGCTTATGTGTATGCTGTTACAGAAGAAACATGACAAAATTTGTGAGAAAAAAATAACCTCTCTGCATTTACTTTGTTTTCTCTGTACAGTTATCTTGTGTGTGTTTGTAAGATTACCTGGTATTCACAGAATTTGAGTTAAAAATGTTAGCAAAATCCCAAAAATTTCACAAGTTACTCCTGACCTTGCATGCTTTCTAGATTATTATCAGGCATTAGTCACCTCTATTCCGTAATCAGAGAGTAGGAGAAATAGTCAGCAGAAAAATAACCAAAAGTGGCAGCATTGTTTTGCTAAATTTTTAGGTACAAGTTATTAACATAAAATATGTTTTCCTCGATAGACCAAAGGAAGGTGCCATATAGATTAGGGGAGAGACACAGAACGATGCAGGGATGTGGCTGTTGTGCCATCACACCAACTAGTGTTACGAGGTACCTTTTAGATCAGGGAAGATCCTTACCTTCTCCCTGAGAAATCTGCATTTCTCATGTGTTAGATTAGATAATGAAGCTTTTTTGAGGAAAAATACATCAACTTCACATAAATTTAGTGGTAGTGATTTGGCTGCACCAGCCCTGCCCAGGGTGCAGTGATGAGTGGCCTGTTGCAATCTCTGATAAATCTCCCACAATAAATCCACCAACTAATTGGCTCAGAAGGTTACACCATATACTCAGGTGACTCTTATTTCCTCATCTAACAAAACTAGAGTCCTGTCTTGCAGGATATGGCATTTAAGAATGTATTTGATTGTAATAAAATAAATAGTTGAATTGAGGTGATCCTCATTTTTATTCTTAAGTACATGAATAATTGTCCTTTTGGACTGACACCATAGCACTTTCCAGCATCTTGTCAAAACAAGACACCGGTTTATTATTCAGCAAAACAAAATAACATAAGCCATGTATGGGTGTCTACACTACACTTGGAACCATTTCAGCACATCCAGCTATAAGACCACAGGTTTTGTCCACCATTATGGGCCTTTTATTTCTTATTTAGTTGGTTGGCTGGTTGAAGGAATTTTTGTTTCATGTGTGTTGAACCACTATTAAGAGTGGCTGAAGAATGATGTTTAATTCTATTTGTAACCATCCCCAAAGATGAGGATCTTTCCACATTGCCATTACTAACAACATGCATTCTTTCAACTTTTCAAAAAGCTGATACTCTAATAAAGAGTAGCTTTCTAATTTTGACTGGCAAATGTAGCAGAGAACAAGACTAATAAACCAATCATGACTCTTTATTGACCATATCACCAAAACTTTCTATATTCTATGTATCAATGCATATCCATATCTAGTATTGTGCATTCCTTATCAAAGTTTTTTTCAGTAGAAAAAAACAAAATCCTCATTTTCAATGGGAAAAAAATTATTTTATTCCCAGATGTAGTCTGTGTGCTTATTTTTTTTATACTTCAACATCAGGAACAGGCATTTACTTTATTTATAATTTCTGAAGGATTCCTGTCATCTGAGCATTTTAAAGGGAAAGAGGTGATGTGTATTGATTAATACTCTCTATGTTTTATTAGTGAGCAGCAATGCTAAATGATTTGAAAGCAGGTTAGTACCTTAGAGGCAGCTATCATAAAGGCTTTCTTCATTTATTCAGTTATAGACCACATGACATAAAGGACAAATTTGCGTCAAGAACTCAGGTGAGAATTATACATTCTGTTGCATTCTGCAATGTTTCAAGTCCTGTAATTTCAATCTCTGCTTGGCAATATACCAAGTTTTTAAAATTCAGTATATATGTACATTTGGGCGTGCATGTAGAAGCTGTTACATTTATTCTCTCTATTACCATTACTGTGAGCATCATTGCAATTACTGCTTCAAGAAACCCAAAATTTCTCTGGTCTGCAAGGGTTATAATCCTTTTCAGGCTGTCAAACCAAAGAGAATTTAAATTTGAGGGCTTTCAAAGGAATTACTGGTGACATTTTAAATTTTATGACAGAAAGACAGATAATAAAGTTCTATCTGAAGCAAAGGCACCAAAATGAAGCACCGTGTTTGCCTTTTCACAGGCTGTTCAATGTCAGCCTCCTCTCAGGAGGCTCCACTGCAGTGTTAATAACATCAAGATTGCTTCAGGTAATTCTCTGGCTTCCTTAGGGTAAATTTCAACCTGAACTAGACTGTTTGAAAAAGTGCAATTTCCCTAAGTAGTTTGTAACCTCTTCTTTTTCCTAATCTGACCTGAATTCTCAGCCCTTTGTCACTCACCTTAATCATATTAGTCACCTGATAACAGTTAACGTCGTTAGCAAATGAGAAACAACAAAATCTTTACGTGCATTAGCGGTCTCTGCAGTGCACGTTTGCTTTAGGTTTCTCTTGAAGTGGGATCAAAGCATTTCCTGGTCCCTACAGTTCATCCACTGTGCTTTCTTGTTAGGCCTCCAAACACAGGAAGTTTACAGCTCAGGCTGCCCTTTGATTCAAGTATAAGATATGTAAGTACAGCAAGGGTATTTGCCCACTTTCAAGTCAGTAATTATTCCGCAGAGTAATTTACATTTTGACTGGTTTGTCTCTGAGTCTTGCTTAAAAAAGTATATAGCTTTTCCCTTTTGCCTGGTGTGCATCATTATTTATTATTCTTTGCATGTCAAAGTTCATCTGGTAAGGTAATTTTTTAAAGGTATTCTGCAAGGAATACAGGGAAAAAAAACCCATGTTTTCTTTTTGAAATAGCTGATACCTCTGTTTATTCTTTGGGGACTGGAAATTACATCCCTAAGGGGGAAAATAACCTCCCCTTTGGAATAGTTGTTCCTCTCTGCTGTGCAAAAATACAGTGGACTGACCTGGTTACTGCAGCAGTTGCCTAAGCCAGCAGTTCTTCTGTCAGTCACGTAAGGTTTTGCAAGAACTCAGAGCAAACCTCACTGGAGAAGCAGTGCCCCACACTGTCAGGAGAATATTGCTGAATTCCATTGTATGAAACGTTAAGTGTTTTTCACGCATGGAGACCTCTTTGCAAATGTTTCCCATTATCTAAACTGTTGGCCCAAATCCACTGACAAGAGTAATAGTGGGAGTGTAGAACAAGTGGTGAATATGGTTGTCTCTTTTTGGTTTATTACATTTCTCATGATATTTGGTATTTTTACTAATCCCTAGTTGCTGAATACAGTGATTATATGGGAAAGAACTTTCATTTAAATAAAATAAAAAATGCACCAGTGGTAAAATTCAGCCATTGCTTTTGCAAAGAAACATTTGAAAACATGTACTCTGGAAGTGGAAAACTATAAACAGAAAAAGAACCCTGAAATCTGCCATTTATACAGTAATTTAAGCTACTGTAGGACACTGGGTGAGTGCAATGTTTGAGAGTGGGATGTCCACAATTTAGGGCAAATGCGTTGCAGGCCTTTGCTTTCTTTGCTAGCTTCAGAAAGTAGCACATAAACCAGTAACTGCCAATTCACATCTATGCAAAACCTCATTTGCCAAGTGAGATGGGAGCAGATAAAGTTACTGGAGGACTGGGCACTTGCAGATTACACCAGATGCATGTTAAAAGTGATATGCAGCATTCTCCTGCTCTTTTAAAATGGATTTGAAAATTAAAAGGTGGTGGTGTTTACAAAAATTAACAAATTCAAACTTTAAGCACTAAGCCAGTAAGATTTAATTGAGAAGATGACATAGTTCAGGGCATATCTGTTTGCTAGGACCAAAATAAGACCAAAAAATAAATCTTAAAATGCAGATTCAATGCAGTGAGTGGTGTGGGTGAGCAAGGCAATTCCTGAAATCCAGCTGAATGCTTGAAGAAACCGTGTTGATGTGAACCGGTGCAGGAATTACGGGCCGGCAGCAGGGAGCCGGAATCCCCGGGGCAGCGCTATTCAGCTGTCCCAGTTCTGAACCCGAGCTCCAGGGGGCCCTGCGCAGCCAGAAGTGATGCTCTCTTCAGTCACCGTCTGAAAGCCAGGGGGTTGTGCTGCTGCAAAGGCTGTGAATCGCCCTTTTGCAGTCCCACATTAAATGAAGTATCTGAGGGGCAGGCTCTTCTGCCCAGGTCCTGCACACTTCCAAAAGTTACTGCTTGCTTTTCACAAACCACAAATTATTGTAGGAGTTTATTTAGAGAGAAGTATTTTATTTCCAAATAAGAGGATAGCCAACATGAAGAGCAATGAATTAATGAATTCTGTGTTGTGCTGTGCTTGCATGTTTGAGATTGTTTCGGGATTTAAAAAAAAGAAAGGAAAAAAAAAGTGGTTGGTCCAGCAGGGGCTGGTAGTGCTTGTTATTTGTTTTCTGTTTGTGAACTGAGGTAGAAAGAAAACATGTTTTTAGTTATTGGTTTTATATGGTCTTGCTGCTTCACAGGTTTGAAACAACTGTAAGTGCACCTCTTGGAGGATTCCTGATCTTTGTCACATCGGGGTTTGTATCTCTGCTGCCCTCCTCCTCCCATAGTTTTTCAGGTGCTCCCTGCAAAACTCATGCATATTGCAAAGGGTGAGAGCAGCTGATTCAGTTAGCTGTAAAATGTTTGGACTGTCCAACACCTTTTGCTTCCTTTAAATAAAGGTGTGTTTCCATATCCCTGAACAGAAATTCAGACTTCCAGCTTTTCTTTTTGCTGCTTGGATTTCAGCTGTACTTGCTCATGTGGCCTCGGACACTGTACAGGAAAAGCAACCTGTCCCTTTAACAGTTCCTGTCATTGAGACATATGGGAACCCTTCTTCAGGAAGATCCTAGGAAGTTTTAACCAGCAGTATTCCCTGTGGCAGAAGAGACATGAAATGACAAGTCTGAAATTTCTTAGAGCTTGGCTAACCTCAGGAGTCACAGACTTATTCCTAATAAGCTTTAGTTATTTCAAAAAGCAGTGATTTGGAAGTTGAAGTTTTGGAGTTGAGAGGAAGATTTTTTCTTTTGTAGGCAGCCTCTAGTTCTTCTGTACACAAGTAGACACAAGACAGTTTTCTGAAATAAGGGGAGGGAATACAATGAATCAGGCTTGGCTGTTAGATGCAGTTGCTTTTGTGTACTCATCAATAGAAACTGTGACAGGTCACAGAGTAAGACTTAACTTCTTCAGCTACCTGCAGATTTCTATAAAATGCTTACCTAGTTTTGTCTCATTGATGGCTGCAGTCCAGAAGATATAAAACTCCTTAGTCTTAACAACAGTGATCATTCTCGCTTCAAAGACCTTCAAAAATATCTGTGTGGCAGACCTGGGACGCCACTTAAAGATGCAGTTAGAGGCTGCCATGGTCATAATCATGGCCTGTTTCCACAGGGCACTATTACCAAGCTTGTAAAAAATCATGCCCAGCTTTATTTAGCTTTACAAGGCTTTATCTTCATTCTAGCAGAACCACATGAGCCTGTTTCCCCCCACCACTGCCATGGGAAGGAGAGAAAGTTTAAAAAGGGGGGCCAAGCTATTACTAATGAATACCTGAACTGTGCCCATAAATGCTACTTCTCAGGGACATAGGAGAGGGCTTTGACTGTGGCTCCACATCAAGGAGCAGCACTGTTTGAATAACACCTCCCAAAGAGCAGCCTTCTTTCTTTGCTCTTGTTCACCTCAGGCTATGCCAACAGAATTGTTCATGAGGCTTCCTGATGTGCCTGATCACAGAAGCGATCAGGATGGAAAAAAAAAATTTTTCAGGTTCCTTTTCTCCCCGCCCAGATCAGTTCCTTGAAACATTTTACCACACAGCTGCATAAATAGTTGGCTTTGGCAGAGCACAGGGAGGGAAGTGGGGTGGGCACCAATGTCCAGAGAAGGAGAGTCAGAGCTGTATAAACTATCCTTGCCATCAGAGAAATGCTCCAAGAATCACAGTCCCAGCTGCATCAAGTCCAAAAGCACAGGTCTAGATTGCCAGGTGCTTTCAGTGTGTATGGAGAACCTGTACAAAACTGGGAGGCCACTGCATACAAATATGAGACTAGCTCTGATCTGTTTCTTTTTTGGAGGCTGTTCTCAGTGCTATGGACCATGCTGGTTGTTCAACATTATGTTCTTGGATACCATCCAGAAGTAGCTTTGTGCCTCTAAAACAGCAACTTGCAGAGGTAAATTAAAGTGACCTTTGGAATGAGAGATGCAAGCACTGAGGTCCCACACACATCCACCCTACACGCCATTAAGATCAAATCTGTACAACACCAGGTCCAGATGAACTGGCAACATAGATGTGTACTGTATCATACTTGGGTGCATGGTTACTCCATTAGCCTGCAAAATAACCTGCAAACCAGCATGTATTTCAGACTTCTGTTTATGCTGGATTCAGAGGACAGACCGTTCCTAATCAGAAGTAATGCCTGCCAGGACAAAAAAAGTTATCCTTCAGAAATACTTCAAAACAAAGTATAACCAGAAATGTAAGTTTGGACATATTTGGTGGTTTATGCCAACTAGCTAGTTTTTATTTTATTGTATGCCCTAGAACCAGTGATAGCACATTGTGTGACAACAGCCTGATAGATCTCTGCATGAAAGTTACAATAGGAATGAAAAAAAAAAAAAAAAATCAGATAAAAAACCCCAGCTAAATTCAGTTGGTTAAAGTCCAGCTAACAAACTCTAAAACACCAGTAATTCATGAAGTCTAGAATGTTTTCTATTTTTAATGCCTCAGACTCACAAAATGCTCTGAGACAGCTGAATGAAAAGTACTAAGAGCTTCTTGTTTTGTTTTCATGGTGCTCTTCTATGGAGGAGGAGACTGTTAATGTTAGTAGCTACAGCAATGGAGAGCACCATCCCTAAATATTACTGAGTCAGTGGGTGAGTATTTTTTAGGTACCAAGGAAAAAGCTTTTTACACTATGAGTTAAGTTCTTTGTGATCTGACGGTTTTGAAAATGTCTCTGGAGGTGGTTCTACCACAGTCTGTGTGAACACATTACTGAATACCTGCTAGGTGTCTGCATCCGACTGAGCAGGGTATTTTGCAGAATCCTTCTGGAAGGAAAACTGGTCACAGAGGTCCGTTTGAACACTTGGGATAATAGCAGAAAGGACCAAACCAAATTTTTATGGAGTCCAATCCTACAGGTCACAGAAAGCAATTTGCAAACATTGAAGAAATGTCAGGGAAAAGAAAGGTAACATGGTCCATCCAGCTCCAAAAGCATCTGTGAAAAATTACATAGCCCAGATGGCTGAAATTATTTTCACATTCATTGCACATGTAGTCTGGTTTTAGCTATCTCCAGTGCAGTCATTCTGCTGATCTATGGAAGTTATTCCCCCTCAGTGCATGAGTATGTTTCCCATTCACATAAATAAGAGTTATGTCTTTGTATCCAGGGAAAGGGGATTTTATTTGTCTAGTGCCCAAAGCAGCTTCTCACAGGACTGTTTTCCTCCCACATTCTCAGTTGTGTTCAGCTCTCCTGACCTGTGTTTTCTTTGTTTTGATCTGTTTGAACTTCTATATTTTAGGTAATAAATGTTAGTATATTATGGAAACAGTGACAGGCTAAAAATGGGATCCTTACTAGGTTAAACCACCTCAACCTAAAATATGAGAGGTGGCTAAAAGAGAGAAAAAAAAAATTGGAAAGTGTTGCAGCATAGAAGTAATTTGATTTTATGTGATGATATCACCACATTTTCCCCTCTCCTTTCCCCTGGTACCTATCAATGAGAACCTTGTTTTGCTGTATGTGGGAAAGTTTGCTCTTATTTCCAGGGCTGCTGTCAATTGCTTTTAAAGTATCTGTCATAAGGTACTGTTCAAGCAGTGCCAGGGATGACTATGGCTATCACTGCTAAAAAGTTCTCAGCCACGGAGCATGGGTTTCTTTACTATGAGTTTAGGTGGTTTAATTAATGGAGTGCAATACTGGACCAGGATACCTCAGCCCAGGCACTGGTGTTGCACGAGCAACCACAGGGTGTCATTTTGACACCTCCCATTTATTTTCCAAGACTGTTGCTGGAAGGGTGGAGCTAAGGTTTACTCAACATTAAATTTGATGCACCAGGGTTTTCTGAAGCAAAAGTCTGTCAAGCTGGAATAGCCAATTTTTGCCATTTGTTCTTCCCCTGTTTAGTTCTCTTGGCTATAGGCATGCTGTGATAAGGTTAGGTGTGCTCTTGTCCCTGTGAGTTTCTAGAAGCGTTGCTTCTTGTCCCTTCATTTTTTTTTCTGGGGGGAGAGGGGAGATATGGGAGAAGAGGAAGAAAGCAGCAACAAAATTTTAATTATTTTGAATTTGTTAATTTTTAAAATTTCTTTTTATTCCTCTGTTGCTATTACAGACTAGGCCTTCCAGTCACTCCAACCTGTCTCCTTCTGTGTGACAGAAGCTGTCATGTAATGACAGCATTTCTGATGATGATATTTCTCTTTACCTTTTCTGCCTATTTTCTTTGGAAGCAAGTTTTTCTAACAAGCTCACTGCCTGGATAATCAAACAAATTGACATGCAGCCACCTTGGGAAACAATTGTGTAACTGGAGAGACCAGGGAGAAGGCAGTAGAGGTTTCAGCAGTATATAGCCAGTAGCAATGTGGGATGAATGAGCTCCTGGATAGCACTGCAGGCCTGTTAGCATCTCCTCAGCTGGCTCCTGTATATATCAGCTAAAACCACTGGGGAGGGGGTTTGTACTTGTACCCTCAAGCAAGTGCTCTATAGGGTCCTTGGTCATTGTAGCTCTAGGATAACTTGGCATCAGCGTATGGATAGATCCTGCTCTTTTGCAGGATCCTCTGCATCCTCTGTTCCGATGAAAAGCAGTTTCCCCTCAACTCCTTGTGGCGCTGGACAAGCGTCCTGTTTGCCCGGCCGCTCCCCAGGTTATCAGGGGCTGCAGAAGAAGCAGATTAAGGCCATTCACACCAGCAGTTTCCTTAGTGCCTTTGCGAGACTGATAACCCCTGGCGGAGCGGCAGTGACGCCAGCAGGCAGCAATCTGGTCCCCAGGGAGAGCTGCATGTGTGTTTATCCCCGCAGGTGTGGCTCCTGGAGAGCCTGTCTCTCCCTCTGCTTTTTGGCGCCCGCAGTAGTCTCCCAGCCCCGGTCATCACGGCTTGTCCGGCTCTAGCCGTTCTCCCTGGGGAGCCTCTTCGGGGCGGGATCTCGGGGAAGTGTTGCTCAACAGCAGCCTCATCCTTCACAGGTGCCTTTACGGCGCTGCCAAGGGGCTTTGTGCTGAGCCAGCCCGGCTGTGGCGCAGCACGGCACGCACCCCTATTTCCTCCCCGCTGCCTGGCAGCCGGTGGGGAGAGGTGTTGTCTTCAGGAAACAAGACGGGCTAGGTAAGCAAACAAGAAGAGGCATGAGAACAGCTAGGTGTAACTCGTGAGCACTTCAGTGCTGCCAGTCAGAAGACAGGGCACAGCCCGAGGAGCCCGGGATGGGTGGCAGGGAAGCGTGCCCACCTCCCTGCCCCCCCGGGCCGCAAGCACATGCGGCTCCACAGCCACAGCAGCGCCGGGAAAGCGCCCCCCTGGCCCAGGGGCTGCGCCTCGATTTCCACAAAGCTCCTTCCCACAAAGTGCGGGCATGTCCTTCATCTACTGTCCTCACCTTCGGGAAGCCGTGAAAGCAAAGTTTGAGGATTTTTGCACGTGGCTGTGAATGTATATTAGCTTGGTTGGCCCAGGATACAGTGAGCCACTGAGGAGGAGTGTTTACTGAAGTGTACCCTGGCATCCTCATCCTTCCTTTGCAGCTGCTATTTACCAGACAGCATTCGTGGTGAATGTAGCTGGCAGGAAACATCGTCTGGAATGAACTGGATGAGTTAAAGAATTTTTCACACTAACATTGTTGCAGGCATTTGAAAATACTTCACATGAGGGCATATTTTTGTAACACTGAATCAAATTAACATTGCATGAAGCTGGCCCAACTAAATCGAATTTACCATCAAAATATTTGATGTTTTTGTTTTGGGTCCTCCCTGCCTTGTTTACAGCTCCTCTGCGTTAGGCTCTGTGTTGCAGAGAATCATCTCCATCCACTCTGTTGGCACGTTGTATCACAAATGTGGCAGCAGCACAGCTGATTCATCAGCGCTGGGTGGGGCGTGTGCTAGGGGGGTGGAGGGTGAGATTTAGACTTTTTCTTGGCAAGTTCAGAAACTGATTATGAAAATGCACATATTCCTGTTTTAATCAAAATGGCCTGCTTTAAGAAACTTTGATTGCTTAAGTAGAATGGGAATGTCTTTTAAAATTGCTGGAATAAAGTAGCAGGATTATTTATTCTGTAGGCTGTTCTGAGATTCAGAAATTGCTTTCTCAATTCCAGGCTTTAACTTGACAGACAGATATAATTATTTTTCTTGTAGTTTGGTAACCCACGGCTGGAACTTTTTCTTTATTTAACTATCATTCCAGAAACTGAGAAAACTGCTTAAAAAATAGGTATTAAAAGAAGTCAGATCCCACAAAAACAGACAGCCATTAATATGCATGTCACCACACCATTCTGTCTTTTTTTGTAGGTTGTGCAATCTCCTCCTTCCTTTACCCATTGCCTTTGTTTTCTTACTTTGTTCCTTGTTTAGATTTCATGTAGTACTGTTATTCTCTATTTTTTCCTTGAGAAAGCTTCTAGCAGATTGTGGCTGATATAGCTGTATGGGAACAGACTATTTTGGTCGGGTTATTTATTTGGATTGGGACTCTCTAAAACCCCCTCCTTGTCATCAGTCTAATAGAGATGTTCCAATAGTGTATTAGTCATTACTGGGGTGACATGAAGCAGAGTGGAATTCTGGAAATGTCCTTCCAGGGAGAGACACTGAGCTTTAAACCCTCTTCACAGATGTGCAGAGCTGTGCTAGCCATGCCTAACTCCCTTGTGTGCTTAATAGGCTTTTTGCCTATAAATCCCAAGGTGCGATTGAGATATTGGATCTTTAGCAGTAGGGCTGAATTTAATGGGAAGCCTGGATGTCTCCAGTTTATCTCACAGCTCCAGCCCTCAGTGTTGCTTTTGAGGGTGGGTGGGGTGCACGGCTGCTGCCACCCTGGTAAAAGCAGCAGAGGGAAAAATCTCCCTGCCCAGCACCCAGAAACAGGCTCAGAGCTGGGGCTTTGTCTCCAGAGCTCTGACAGCAGCATGGCCATGCAACAGATGAAGTAAACAAACCAACAATACAGGCATTTTTGTACAGAATAGGTCTATTATTCTTCCTGACAGCATGACTCGGAATTTGAGTTGTCATTCTTTGTATTGTTCCTTATTTAAAAAGAAAGAGAAAGCAGAACAAGGAATAATACAAATGAGACAGCCTGGGGCTTGTGCTTGCCTGTAGGATATTCTTAAGGTTCTGTTGGCACTACAAATTGGAACTATTTTGTAACCAGGTCGCTGAACCCAGCTGTATTCTCAAAGCAGCTGGACTTAAAAGTCTGACATGCTGGTGTGATTGATTCACCCAGGACTGTTATCCAGGAATCCATAACCAATCACTTACTGAGACCAATTAATTGATCACTCAGTGTACAGGGTTTTCCTTAGCTGGCCAATGTGTCTTGCAGTCATACAGAGTAGCATCTGTGTATTAATGCCCTCTCCTTTTCAGCCATAAGTGAGATTTGGGCAGGAGGCTGTTGGGTGCACACTGCTGCTCCTGGGCACTCTGAGCAGGGAACCCTGTCTGTGGCAGGCTGCCAGGCTGGATTCTGCCCTGACTGTCCCTGCCAGGCAGTGGCTTCTGGCAGGAGTCCATGGCCAGAAGGCTGCTGGAAAGGTGCATGAAGCTGTGAAGGATTTCAGACAGCAGTTTGTTGCAACCCTAACTCAGTAAAGCTTTAAAAAATTGCATTAGATGGATTTTGAGCCCTTTCTGGTCATTTGGACTGGATCCATACTGTCTGCTGCACACAAAAAAAGCCAGGATGGATTCTGGGAGATAGCCTTTTCTTCCTTACTCCAGCAGTGGCTGGCTATATCTGAAAAGCAGTCCTTGGGCTTGCTGAAGTATCAAGGGTGGGGGTGTTTCACAAAGATGCATCAAGAGAATATGGAGTTACACACACCTGAAAGCACACAGACTCCCTGCCAAGGGGTAAGAATTTTGTCTTTTCTGCATGGTAACCTCCTGACCTGGCCAAGGAAGTCTTCTGGAGCATTCCCTTGGCTGGGGCAGGTATGGCTGCAGGGAAGCCCTGCCTGTGGAAGAGTTGAGGGAAGGTCTGTTGAAACCCTCACATTCTCCTCACATGGCTTTTTTCAGCTCTGGGCAGCCATAGCAAGGGAAAAGCAGTAAAACCATCATCACTGAAATGAGATGCACTGTTACCATAATCAAATTAGCAATCCTGATCCTGCTTCAGGAAAGAGTACATTAGGAAGACTAGGTAGAAAATTGCTCTGTGTTTAAAAATTGTTAGTTAATGATTGTTTGTGTGAAAAGCATAATTTCTTGAGTTACTCCATACCATTTCTGGTTTTATCTCTGCACTTCTGATTTTCTAGGGGGGACACATGGCATAAATCTTTATTCCACTTTTCAAGACTGTGTGTAAGTGTGTAAACCTCAGTTTAACTGGGCAGCCTGGAAGGTCTTTCGTTCCACTAGACACCATTTCTGTTTACACATCTGTAGCATTTAAACATTGCTGGATTGTTTAAATGCATTTAACATTTAATGCATTTATGTTTATGTTTAAATGCATAAACAATGCATAGATTTTGTTTAAAGGCATAAACATTGCATGACAAACTCAGTTCCTCGTCTTAAATAACTGGGGGACTTGGCCTGAAGCAAACAAACTGACAGGGGAGGAATTAAGGGGAACCACAGAATATCTCTGTTATTGACAGGTAATAGATAGCAGAATAACTTTATTGGCAGATAAATGAATAAATGACTGAGAGTCATAGCCATTAATGGCAACCAGCAAACATCTTCCCCACTTAGTCTCTTGATACAGTTTGTGAAGTCAGTGCCTGACTGCCCAGGAATGCCTCTTGCCTTCCTCTTGCAGCAGGACATGGAAAAACAGAGTGGACAAGCAGCAAGGAGAAGAGGCTGCCTAAAAGAAGGAGAAAGAGGCATGAGGCACTCTGGTAGGCAAGTCAGATGCAATTAAAAAGTCTTTGAGTGAGAGACATGGAAAAATGAGGAAGCAAGCTCACAAAGGCATCCAGCAAGAGAGACAAATGGGAGCAGACACAGATTCTGCTACAGAAGGACATTAATATATCCTGGTCAGGAGATGTGGAGGGAGAACATAAGGGAACACACAAATATTTTATCTAGAGCAGACTGTGGCAACCATTGAGGGTCAAGGGATGGAGGCACAAGAGGAGGAAAAGGGTCACACATGAGGTAATACCTCATGCTCACAGACCCAGGTACCTGGAGGCATTAGAGAAGTCCACACTGGGAGGACACAGGGTACACACAGGATTGCTGGCATGGGGACACCGTGGTCAGCTCCAGGAACTTCTCGTGTGGCCCTGAGAGAAGTTCAGTCCCTTTCTCCCCATGTCTTTATTGTCTGATGTGTAGTAGAGGCAGCATATGCAGACTGTCCTCAGCAGTGCACTACACAAGACTGATGGCAATACAAGTTCTTCAGGAAATATATTATGCATTTGTTATTTTCAATGAATATGAGGTCGGAGAACCAGCTAAAGGTAATTCACTGGCTTACTTCCTACTCATATTTAAAATTTGGAAGCTTAAGCCTTTTCTTTCTGACATTGTGGCTGTTCAGCAGAGGTTGTAAAGCTTTGCTTTCAGTGGGGAAATTGATCAACTTGAAAACTGAAAATTGTCTCTGTCTGACACTGCCATACAAATAAGACAGAGTGCAGTGCATATTGTTCTTTTTGTCCCTTTCATGCTATAGATTTCCTAGTGTGGGGTAGTTGTACCAGGTTTGTCAATGCACACTCATTTCTAATTGGATATTTGTTATTAAACATTTATAAAGTTCACAAACATACAAGCATATGGAAGTCTTGTTAAGAAGGATTTAGTCCCTTCGTGACTATATACAAACATGTGAATACTTGAATCAGACTGAATCATGAGGTTAAAAATAGATTGGTAAAGTCTTCAGATTTACTTTCTAAATTTTAAACCCTGTGGAGGCATATGGAAGAATTTAAAGTTAGCCCATTTTGATCTTTTTCTCTGATACCAGAAGGAGTAAACAAGGGGGTTTTCTTTTTTTTTTTTCTTTTAATGAAAACAGGAGATTCTCAAGGCTTGAAATGAAGCCTTGAGAAGAGGCAACAGCTTGTTTCCTGCTTCCTTCCCGTTTTTCTGCTAGGAACTCTCAGCTGTTGGGCTCAGCCCCTAACCCTTCTGCACCCTCATCCCACATGTTGTCCTTTCCCTGGAGCTTCTGCCTCGTCTCCCATGGATGGTTGGCACTGTGCTTGGATGGGCTAAGGCTGCTCCTGCTCACTGTGGCCACAAGGCCATTGCCACTGAATGTAAATGTGAGTGTAAATCCCTGTCCTGGACTGTGAGGACGTGGCTGTTTGTGATATGCATTTCACCTAATCTCGGCCCTCGTTCCTCTTCCCACAGCAGCAGGGATGGTTGGTGTGGTCGGGATGGTTGGTGTGGTCAGGATGCTGTGCAGTTCTAGCCTGTGCTGTTTGTCCCTGTAATACTGAGATCAGGCCCTCTTTGTCCTCATAGGAGTGTAGCAGAACCAGACCCTCCAGGAATTGCCCAGTTTAAGAGCTGAAAAGATGAAAAGGCCACCTGTAGCAGCTGGAAAGAGCTACTGTCAGAGTAGAGCTTTGCTTTGCAAACGCAGGAATTCCTGAGTTGCAAAGGTGAGCTTATGCAAGTAATGGAGTGTGGGGCAATTATTTAAAATCATCATGGTCACCATCATCTGTAGAAAGTGGTTTTCAGCCACTTCCAGTACTTCAAAACAACAATGTCATTTTTGCTCTTCTAAGAAAGACATTAAGACATTTTTAACCTGAAAGGATGAAGTCTGAGAGCATCATTGACTTACAGTAGTGTGGTGGGACTTTGCAGATGACACTCCATCTCAGAATCATTTTTCCCCTTTTGAACTTACAGTGATATGTCTTTGATAGAGTATCTTGGTTTTTTAATTTGCTTCCAAATAGAGCTAAAAAGGCATTTTAGAAAATTATATACAGGGATCTTGCTAAGGGCCTAACATTTAAAATCTTTCATGAGTGTGTGTGGGCACATGCCTAAGAGAAATTTTTCTGCCTATGTATACATAGGAACAAGTCACAGTTTTCAACACGTCTGCTTGCTTTCTGCATTCCAAGCTCACTTTCATTTGTGCAGCTACAAAGCTTCTGCTGTTTTTAGTCCTAGATAAGATTCAGAGGGCCACAAAAAATGGGCAGTACAATCCTTATCAGCCGTTTTCATACCCGGCAGAACTCGGGTTGGTCCAGTCTGGAGGGGAAGCTGTGAAGGGACCAGCCTGGGCTGGGCCAAACCTGCAATCTCTGGGTGAAGGGTACCCTCAGGGTGATGCTGGAGTGCTGCTGGGGAGTGGGGCTGGCTGCTCCCTTCTCAAGCTGGAGAATCCCTATTCCAGGAGCAGACCTGCCACCCCAGGGCTCTGGCAGTCGGTGTCAGCGGCAGCCAGCACGTGGTGGTGGAAGTGACACATGTCTGGCAGGAAAGGAAGAAGGTGTTTTCAAAGGGGGGGACTGCAACCAGACAACTGCAGCTGGGTGGCTCTGCCTTTGTTTGAAATGTAGTGCTGAGGAGTCAGCAAGGCCTCTGGCTCAGCTCCTCTGAGCCTTTGTATGTGCCTGTCAATGTACTTTTTTGTATTTTAAGGAGCAGTTTTCCAGCATTTTTAGGACACACGGCTCTTTTTCAGGAATGGAGCTGTTTGGCTTGCTGATGGTTTTCATTAGGAGTATGAAGAACTGCTTTGATGGCTGATAGGGTTTTTGCCCTTTCTGGGCCTAGAAGTTGATGGAGAAGTGAGTGGCGCAGATGCTTTGTAGCACAGTGTAGGCTGTAAAGAAGAATAAACTCAATAATCCCTGCCAAGACAGTTCCTGTTCATCAGTGTCAGATGGTAAGTCACTGAGATCACTCCATCTTCATATATTGCTATATTGTATCTTCAAACTATAGACTGCATTGATGCTTTTTAGAAATCTGTCATATAGTCGATTATAGCTGAATTTAGTAGTTCTTGGCATTGAATATTTGATTGAAAATAGTTAATTTCAAACTGGATTCACCTGAGAAATAGAAGCATTACAGTTCTGCTGCTTCCTGTCTTCTTATCACATAAGATAAGAAATTAAATTAGACAGTTAATTATCATTACAGGTAAGAGTTAGGTGTTGGCTTATACTTTTAATTTGTTCCTTAGAATAAAATTTGTGGATAAATATGAACGTGAGGAATGTTTAAATTGAAAGGACAGAGAGTGATAAATACAAATTTTGAGCAGTAGGATGTGGATAAGAAGTTAGTTGTGCAGGATACTGTTTTCTCTTTCTGCTTTAAGTACTACTGAAATCTTCCTTTTTGAATTTAGCTTGAATTCAGGCTGTTTCCCATTTGCTACATCTTCTGATTAGTCACCTATTGATATTGTTTTAGAGGCAAGAGAAACTGAATGTTGCTCCTGTGTGTTCGCTTGGTTTACATCTAATTTTCTGTTCAGGGCACCCATATGGGGGAACATAAAATAACTTCAATGATTCATTGGGTGGCTGAAGCTCTTAGTACTCCCCAGGGATGGTACAAGAAATGAAATCTCAATTAAGAGTGACTTTCCCTTACAAAGTAAAGCCTTTGAATCAGAGCATACCTCTGAGCCTTTTGTCTGCCAAATGGGTGGGGGTAATTCAGTTGAGAAAATGCAGTCAAGATGTGAAAAAAAGTGCCTGGGGGCATCCAAGGCCTGTTTCCAGTGATGCACGGATGTTAGCAACATGCTGAGCTTTAAGATCCCAGAGCACAATACGACAGAATATTCCCTTCTCAGTCTCTGGGAATTAAATTAGGTGTCAAACCAAAGGCCTTTAGGGAACTAAAATCAGAAAACGTTTGGTTTTCAGTTGGAACTTTTACATGACTTACAAACTTTCTGTGTGTGAAAGCTTATGATAATATGGTTCTTTGCTGGCACTGAAATGAGGACTTGTCACTTTTTTAATGGCAGTGCCTTTTGTATAAACCAATAGTAACTTTTAACTCAGAAACTTCAAAAAAATTTCAGACTTCAGCAAAATGAATTCTAAAAATTTTGAAAGTATAAAGTGTATTTTATAGTACTTTGCAGTATATACACTTTAAAATAGATGGTTTTAAATTGATCTTAAGATTCTTAATTCCTCAAATTATGTGTAGAACTGAATTAAATTATTTTTAAATTATTTAAATAATTTAAATTATTAAATTATATATATTAAATTATTAAATTATTTTAAATTATTTTGAAATTATTTAAATTATTTTAATGTTCCAGCAGAGACCCCTGTTCCAACTAAAAAAGTGGATTTCCACAAGTTGATCATCTCACTTGTTCTGTTACATAAGAATTATAAATGGAAAAAAAAGAGGACTGAAGCTAAATGTGTATTCTTCTGAAAAAAGAAAGTAGATAAAGTCAATAAAAGTGAAGTATATTGTTGTGGTGCTATTTAAACATTTGGTTTAAATGAGTTTGAAGTACACCACTTGAAATATCTTGTATGAAGGTATCACTATGGAGGGAGGATCTCTTAGGTGCAGATTGCCTGTTTTAAGATAAAATAATAAAAAATTGAAGAAGCTGGATGTTATTCTATGGTTCTTCATAAAATATGAAGAACATCTTAAATGCTTTCAATTTTCTTCCTCTTATAGACTGTTGTAAATAGGCAGTATTCTTGATCTCAGCTGCTCAGCTTTAGGTTAGGCTTCCTGAATAATGAGAATTCTCCTGTAAGCAATTCTCCCCCAGTAATTCTTTTGTTTCTTTTTATGCTCGGTGGATTTTTTTCAGTATTTGAAATATGCTGAAATTGGTTTTTTATGCACTGTAAAATCAAGAGGACTAAAAATCCCTTCTTTCCTCTCCATTTCCATTAAAAAAAAAAAAAGCTGATATAATTTCATGTGTTTATAGAGGGGCAAGGAAGTGCCACCTGTCATAAATTCTTAGCTTGAACATCTTCCAACTGAGTTAGGGGTAACTCCCAGGCAATTGGTGTTTTTAGAAGGCCATGTTTTGTAGACCTAATAACTAGGCCTCTAGGTTATTTAAGGTCTTCTCCTCTGGGCTCTTCATAACTGGTTGAGATTTTTTTGAAGTGCAGTGTCAGCAATGAGTCTCATAGCCCAGATGATGGAGGTCTTGCAATGCTGAGGAGAACAAAAGATTTATTTTACATGCCATCTGTTAGTAAATCTTTATGTAATGGTTGCTTTTCTATGACAGCAAGAAAGAAGTTGACTCATGTTCAGCCTGAAGCCTGCAGATCCTTTTGTGAGAACTGCCTCAGGGCCAGCTGTCTCCCATCCCCGGCTCATCCTCCTAACTTATTCTTCCCAAGTGAAGTATTTTGCAACAATATGTCCTTTTTGCATACTGCCTCCCCTTTGTCTTAGCCTATTTCTCCAATTTCCATATCCATCTGTGTATCTAATCTGCTCTCTGTTATTCCTGCAGCTCCTTTTAGCTTTCTGCAGTCTGAAAACTCAGAAATCACGTTGTGTCATCCTCATCAATAGACAAGGTCCTCTCTTACTCATGGTTTTTAGTTCTTTCTGCTGTCCTCTGCAGGCTCAGGCACTTCTTGCAGATTTCTGCTGAGCACCATTATCTGGAGAGGATGGTCACTGAGGCCCCAGAAGAGCCTCAAAATGGATGTCTTGGTCACAAGACTCAAAATACAAATGTTCCTGAGCAAGTACGCTGTAAAAATATTGAATAGTGTCAAAATGTCTTGATGCATCTTTCCAGTTTGATGAAGAGCTACTGACAAGTACTTTTTGATGTGGTTTCCCTGTTCTGCACAGTTTCATGTAGATAATTCTCTTCATGAGTATGCCATGTGAGGCAGCATTGGGAGCCGTATAAAAATGAAGCTGTATCTTATTTGCTTCCTTCTTATTTGTAAGGTGTATTATTGAACAAAAAATAACTTTATTTGACAATAATTTATAAAATTTCTCACAAAGGCAACTGACCTCAAAATCTTTATGTGCTTACAAAATACTATGTGTGATTCTTCTCACATTTTTTCCTGCAAATTTAGGTCAGTTTGAAAGGTCGTGGGCCCCCTGTGAAACCTACTTTTGGCTCATAGAGATAAACATTTACTTGCCTCTGTCTTCTGCACTGTTGTGCCTGGATCTGTGCTATTGACCTCCCCAGACTTGTTTGGAGGAGGATTTTGCTGTCCGTGGCTCTGACAGCCCGAGGGCCAGGGTGCCCATGTGGGGCAGCCCTGCAAGGGGCTGGCAAGCTTGTGTCAACCCAGACTGTGCCAGTAACTCAGTCTCTTTCCCTGTCTCGTGCCCAAACCACATCTGCCATGACCACTTCCTCTCACATATCAAAGATAGGCTTTGTGGCCTGTGGTGTTTGTGTTTCAGCAGCTTTTGGGTAGTTAGGTCTTTCTGCTTACCAGCAAGTCCTGCTGTGTGTGATACTATTCAGGAAAAGTCTTGATTCAACCTGCTTTATACCTGATGTAGTCACCTGTAGTAGGTGTTGAACAGTAACCTTTGTTATTTTCATCCCTTGTTAATGTCCCCAAACTAACTGGGCTTTCTGCCCTGTCTTTCTGAGTTTGGGATGAGTTTAGGTTACCTCTGCAATACAACTGCAGGCCTCTCCCCTGCCTATCATTCCCAAACAAGCTGTACATTTTCTACTTTAGTACTTCAGTTGTATGAATTCCAAGGAAGTTTCTCTTGTGCTTAAATCTCTTACCTTTTTTAGCAATAAGACATCTGGTTCCTCCTGGCTTATTCTTCATGGCTATTTTATTAGCTTTTAATATGATGGCCAGAGTTTGCTATTTGTTCTTGTCCCTTTTGTGGCCTTACAGTGAACTCCAGTATCTCTTTTCCCCTCTTCCCCTCTTCCTAGTTTGTGCTCTTTTTTTTGTTTTTTTCCCTCACTTCCCTGGGTTTTCGCTGTTAGTCTGCATTGTTTTAGTTGAGAGGGGAGAATTTAGTTCACTTGTTGTTCTCTGTCTTTCTTCACTAGATGGATAACAGCAGAATAGCAGGGAATCTGTCATGAAGCCATTATTCTGTGATCAAAGAAGTCAAAGCATTCATGGCAATGTCTTCTGCACAGCCTGTGCATACAGCCCCATCATGTCCGTGTGCATGTGTGCCCTGCTCTGCCTGGTGTTTTACTCCAGTTGGTAGTGTCTAAGGTGATGCTGAGGCAGCCCCTGCACCTTCTTGCTTTGCCCAATTATTGTCCAAATTTGTCCCACTTTCCCTAGGAAACCATGGGTTTGTTTTTGTGTATTTCCTGTTCCATTTTTTGAAGTAAGAGAAGCTTTCCATCCTTCCTCAAAGAGACCAGAACTCTGGATGGCAGGAGGTTGCTGAGGTGCCTGAGCACCTAGAGAGGAGCAGGAACACTTCCCACACAGGCAGGGCACGCCTGACCTCCTGATAAATTGAAGAGCAAACAACAGCAAGGGAAGAAATGATCCTAACCGAGGGAAACAAGTTCTAAAAAAAACTTGGGAGAAAAATCTTGTGATGTCTTAAAAGTATTTGTCATTTCCTTGAAAATATTGTGGCCATTTCCACCACTTGATTGCTCCTTCCTCCTTACTTTAAAAGTGGTGCAGTTTAATGCAGTGTACATGTATTTGAAGGCCTCTGTGCTACTTAGTCACCTGACTCCTTGGACTTTGCCATGAGAACTGATTACTAAGCTCACCCAGAATAAGCAATTATCCCACATACTTTTTGCTTGCAACAATTTTCACAGATTTGCTGTGGCTACCATTAGTACTTACTGTTAAATGGCATTCCCTGCACGTTTAACCACCTATCTGACTCTATAACTTTTCTAATTAGTTTCAGACTCTCAACAGCAAAAGTTGATTTGCAACTTTTCTGTACTTCTAATGTTTAGGCACAGATGCAAATCAGTCTGGTGAATTTAAGACTTTTAAAAACTTAAGAAATTTTCTTAATGACTTTATAAGGACTCCATTAAGATACTTAGTAAGGTCTCAGAAGTCCATGAACCACAAGCAGAAAACCACAGCTTCAGATACAATCTGTTACAAATTAGTGGTGAATTCACTGTGTTTGTTACCTGCATTGCTGCTAGTAAACAAGAGGAAGCATCTGATATCTAAGCAGCAAAGATTAGCAGCAGAAGTTTCAAAAGCAGTCAGTTTACTCCATTGATGTTGATCTGGAAAGGCCTTCAGGATGTAGATTATTCTAAATGTCTCATTTCTCATTCCCCCCTTTCACGATATTGCCATATCGTTTTCATATGAGGGAACACAAAATCCAGAAAGATGTGAGAGCCTGAAATTAAGAGATAACCTATAAACATAGGTTAGTGCAGTTGTAGTTAAATACTCTGTGATTCTTCATCTTTAGAGCAGTGTTAGTAAATTATGACCATGGGTCCCTATGATGTAGTATCCACTACTTCTATAATTATCATTAGTATAATTTTACATGGAAAATACAATTGAAATATAACTGTCTGTCCCTATGCTACCCTCCACAACGATCATGGTGCTAATAAAATTCTCCCAACTATAATACTTTTAGTTCTAATGTATCAAGTTTCCTTGCAAAAATACTTCAAAAATATTTCATATTTCAGTTTCTTCTGAAACTCTGCATTTTGCATGCATTTTATAGTACAGAGTTATTACTTTCCAGCAAGTTCTTCTATGTCTTTACATGATTTGGGACTTTCTTACAAAGCATTTCCTCTTCCCATTTACAAGAGTGTCTCCTTTCAGCTCCTTATTTTCTCCTGTTGCTGTAATTTTTTTAGCAGGCTTGTTTCTGTTATAATTCATTACATAAAAGTTGTACAGAAAAATAGATAATTTCCTAAAATATCTGTGCTTTCCTAGAGTCATGGAGCATGTGATGTGCAGCCTGTACTGGTGCATGATTATTTACAGCACATGGAGTACGGACAGCATGATCCAGTTGGCAGTGCCCTGGACCACAACTTTGGAAGAGCCTGATTTCCTTTTTGACTCAATTACTTATTTGCTGTGTTTATCATTGCAGATAACTCTAACTTCATGCATCTTTACCCTCTATTTCTGACTCAGATGTAGAGTATAAATGCTTTTAATCTATAAGCAATGTTTAGTACAATATGACATCTTGTTCAGGTGATGCTTCTGTAATAAACACTAGTAAACACATGTAAGTAATATTAGAAGAGGTACCAAAACATCTTAGAAAGTGAAAAAGCATAGGAGATCTATTTGGGCAAACATTTGTCACAAAAAATTTCATCATGGTCCCACTACTTCTAATTTCCTCCTTCTGTATTTATTCCTACACTATTTATTTCTAGACTTTTCACAACCTTATGTGTAGACAAAAGTTCCCATTTTACTTCATATGTTCCTCTCACTTCAGTAACTCTAGCTTGGGTAACATTGTCACTCATTATTACTGCAAGAATTATAGTATCTTGACTTTTGGGTGGCTGGCATCATCGCAGTTTGGGCAACTTGCTTTGAAAAGAGGAAACTCCTTTTTACAGCTGCCAAGATAATTTTCAGCTATAATAAAGTCCACCCACTGATGATTTTATATTGAGTTTGGTTTTTAACAGAGAAGATAGTCATACCAAAGGGGGGGAAAGCTCTTTTCAGAAGCCTTGGTCATAATTTTATATCCATGTCAACACTAATTTTATGTTTTGTGCAAATTTCATTGGTTTTCAGACATTTTAAAGCAAGCATAAACGGCTAATGCTGAGAGGCTGCAGGAAGGGAGTTCTGGGATTTGTGTCTGTTCAGTGCAACAGGGAGAACCCTGCCTGGATATTGAAGGAGAAAGGAAACTTCTTGCTGCTCCTTCGCACTACTCTTGTTTCCAGGGAAATGAGTGGGTGAATTATGATTGGCATTGTACCTTTTGCAATATGCAAACTTAAAATTTACTACAAATGTGTTTAAACCCTTCTGGCAAGGAAATGAGATACATAAAGTGTAAGTTGTCAACTTAATTCTTCTTTCAAAATTTGTATTTGAGGGGAGGGAGTGTTTTCTCATCAGTGGAGTCTTTAGCTATAGTTTTTGCACCTTCAAAATTATAAAAAAACTGACTCTGACTTTTGTGGTATGGCAAAAGTGTGGAAAGGGTTTCTCTTTTTTCACCTTCTGATATAAAATACTACTGGAAAAAAAAAATTCCAAAGTAATTTTGCTGCAGAAAGCTGTAGCACAAAGAAGCCTTTGTTTCACAGGAGTATTTAAATCTGTGGTAAACTCTTGCTCTTTTCTGTTTGGGGTTTTTTATCTTCCCCAGACAGGTGCCATGGAGCTCTTTTGACATTTGTAGAGCAGATGGGATGCCATTTTACTGTTGTATCTAATTGACAGAATGTTACATACACTCTCCATACATCCTGCCTTGGAAAGTGTAGGGCAAGGAGTTTTAGCCCTCTTTTCCTCAGCAGCAGCTTGTTTAACTCACTAACTGGCCTGTGAAACCTGTCAGAAATTCATACCTTCTTGTTGCTGAACTTGCCATTTTGGCAGGTTGGTCACTTGCTGTTGACTTGGCTACCATACATTGTATTAGGTAGAGCCACAGATGTTATTGTGTGTATGTATTTTAATATAAGTAGCAGCACTGTCTGTGAAATCCCATAATGACAGACGTAATTGAGTATGTGTAAAAACCACAAAGATATCTGTGAAATGCTGTCTCTGGAGATGTGTGAATGCACACATCCCTCCATGCCTTCTTCCCATTTCACACTCCCAAGGGAGGGATTTTGCGAATGTCCAGTTTTGGGATTCCAGAATGGTCTTATTTCCAAAAGGCTGGTGGGTGAGAAGGTCTCAGAGAAGAAAATATGTCCCAATTATTTCTGCTAATCTTGGCATGCCACCATCGTGCTCAATTCTTACACATACATATGTCTCATACAAAAAACACATAATACCTGTTTCAAGTGTAACTTCTCCTGAAGGTTGTACACTCCCTGGCGGGTCTGGTTTAAACGAGAAAGCCACATTTGCAATGTGCTTCCAGTATTTAAATCTTGAAAGATACATATGTTTCCCCAGCAATTGCCTCTTTGGAGAAAGCAGGTGATGATTTCACTTACAGAAAGGTAGCTGTAATTAATAGTGATTGACACTGGATATGACCAAGACGAGTAGGAATATCCAAACAAGTATTTAATGCATTTCAGTTGGAGTATAAATGAACAAACAAACCCCTTGCCCATGAGCAGCTGTAATTTTTAGAATTATTCTTATGAAGCATAATGAGTTTGAGATTCTTGGCTTTCTTGTGCAGCAGCCTGTCCCTCTGGCAACTGCCATCCTCAGTCATATCAGTTACATGCTGCCACAGCCACTCAAACATCTTGTTCAAATGTTAATATTAAAAGCAGGCCAGGTGGTTGCAAGCTCTGGGATAGATCTTCAATAGCAAAATTAAAGGATTTACAAATAGCCTGTATAAAAATTCTCCAGTTCTGCAGGTGACAATGGTTGTTTCTGGGGCACTGGCAAGCAAAGCATTTCAATGCCCTTTGTGGTTTCCTTGATAGCTGTAAACTAATTCTAACTTGCAGCATTGTATTTGGCATGAGTGCCATTCAGACATCCTTTGGAGTAAGTGCTGGCTGCTGTGCAAAGGACTTTCACAGTCTGGTTTTAAAGAATTAAAATACAAAAGGTATTTATTAAAAAGAAAAAGACTGGTGAAATCTTAAGAGGTAACGTAGCCAACTCCAAGCCCCAGAGCAGAATCCGTTGTAGCAAAATAATGGCATGTCGTGAGACTCTCAAGAACAGGTTAGACAGTGACGAAGGCACCACACTGACCCCAGGCAATCAATTCCATATACTTTTATGAACCTTGCAGTTAGAAAGCTTTTTCTGGTGTTTAAATGAACATTGCCCCAGCTGCAATTAAACCTGTTCATTCTTGCTGTATCCCCAACAGATAGAGAAGTTTGTTTTTCTTAGTGAAGCAAAAGTTTTATATATTTGAAAATTATTATCCTATTCTCTGGCAATCTTCTTTTGTCTGGGATAGAGCAGCCTCCTTCTTTCAATCTCTGTAAATATCTCATTTATGAGGCTGTCTTCTACATTTTCTCTCATTAGTCCATGACAGTCTACATCTAAGGCACACTAGATCGATGAAAACACAACCCAGAACTCCAGCTGATGGCTTGGGCTTGGTGAGCAGTGCACAGATCACGTCTTTCACGTGGTTCTGTATCCTACTGGCTGTACTGGGCATGTCCTCCTATGAAACTTGCTCTTCTGCAGCAAGATGACTTCTTTTGATGCATGTTCAGGAGCTATTTGCAAGCACTCCGAGATGTCTGTCATCTGTAAATTTAATGAGCATATTCTCTATTCTACTGGACAGTCTGTTAATTAAAATATTGAAAAACAGATCCCTCCAAAACCTCACTCAATATATTTTTTCCCTTTGGTGCCAGCCACTGAAAACTAGTCTCTGAAAGTGTTTCTTTCAACCACTTGTGTACCACCTTATAATGGCATCAGCTGTGTTGAATAAGGTAGAAACCTTATTAAATTAAATATGTATTCCAGCTGCTGCTACTTCTTATCCACTACCAATTATCCTCCAATGTAGGAAATTAGGTTGATTTGACAAAATTAATTATTGTCAAATCCATTTGGCTGTTTAAAACTCTTACAAGATAATAGGGTAGAAAAAGAAACATTATATAACTCATTTGTGTGTCTTTCTAGCCCTGTGCTTGCTCTCCCTTAGCCTTCTTGAACTCTCTTCTTCATCAGCCCTCATTTGTAATTGCTGTGGCACAGGAGTGAGAACAAGAGATGGAAACAGCAGTCATTATTACTGCCAAAATCCTTGTATCTTGAAGCCAGGCCTGGGCATTCTTGGATGAAAATGACCAGGTTAAGCTTATTTGAAACCACCAGGCTCACTAAGTACTATAATACTATTTAGCCCTTTGACACTGCCCTGAATTTTCTGTCATACCTGAAGCCTTTTACAATCCTTTCTCATGCATCTGTATAAAACAATCCAGCTATTTAACCTCTGTTACCTGTGTACATACACACTTCTTTGGGAAACGGGTGCTAAAATATTTAAAACCTATTTCTCCCTTGCTGAAATCTATTTACAGATCAGGATAATATTGTGTTTGTTTGGGGATCCTTTGAATTATTTTCTGTTTGCAGACAAACATAAACACTAGCTACGCAAGTACAGGCAATAGAAAGCACATGTTTAAATCATGGTTTGTACAATGAAAACTGATTTAAGTAACTGTCCAAGAGGATAATTATATTTCCTTTCTATTCATAAGAAGTCCGTATCTATTAGTATGTATTTGGAAAACGTAGGAGTTAAAAAGGTATCACAACACTTGGAGAATGCTTTTAGGAAGTAAGGATTATGTCTTTTTGACAAGTCAAAAGGCAGTCTTTTCTTAGATCTGTCTGCATATGCAGTTTACATATTTGTATATGTAAATATACATATTTGTATATGTAAATTATATATTATAAATATATAATAATATATTTATTAATAAATATATTATTTATTTAATAAATAAATAATAATATAAAATAATAGAATAATTTTTATCTTTAGGAGTTTTAGATTTCTATATAAACCCCTGAAATTTGGTGAGTAATGAAAATTGTCTACGGGAGACCTAACACCTTGCTGACATCTTACTGTGTGCTTATGTATTCCCTGAATGCCTCATGTGTTACCGTGGGAAACCTAAGGGCCACATAGACTTTTCAGACTCCTGAGCAATTGCTCAGATAGCATACCCCTTAGAATCATACATTAAAACCACCCAAAATAATTCATAGAGCTGCAAGTCATGTGAAATTAAGTCATGGATTGTTTCTAGCCCAAAGCCTTGTGGGCTCACTGCCCATCCCTGCTGCTGCCTCCTCAGCCGTAGGGACAGCAAATACAGAGTGAATCCATAAGGTCACTTGGCTTGTCCCTAAGATACAGGGTTGCTACTGTTCTCTCTTATATTCCCCACACTAATATAGCTTTTTTTTTTCATTCCTTTTAATTCCCTTTCCCATATTCTGTCCTCAGTGGCACACAGCAGTGACCAAAATGATCAGTTTGTATACACAAATAATGTCATAATTTTATGAGCCAGTATTTCAGGGCTTAAAAACACATACATTTATCTCATTGCCCTGAGTTACACCCTCTTGAGCTTTCGTCTGCCATCTGGCTTTCCCCATGATGTTTACACACCCTTCATGCTTTCAGATAATCGCTGCATCCTTTTCCAGTCCCTTTAACCTTCATCTACCCAAGCAACAGTTGTTTGTTTAAATTTATTCTCACAAATCACATCTTCCCACAGAAGTCAAAAGGAACATGTGATGCACTGCTGGGATCAAGTGTATTAGTAATTTTCAAAAACCCAAGTCTCAAATACTTTTTGTTAGTCATATGTTGCTACAGGATACACTTTATATTGAAGCAGCATATTTGGCCTTGTAAAACAGAATTGCCTAATTATAAAACCCTTGCAGATGAAAATTCTTTTGTTTTTATGAGAACTAGAGCTACCAGCCTACTCTACGTATACTTAAACAAAAAAACTTCCCTGTAAAACTTCATCACCATGGAGCCAGTGCAGTAAGCTCACTGCCCTCAAGGGCTGTTTTATCATCATTGATGCAGTTGGTTGAGTTGTGGAGGGTTAATTCCTCCCACTCACACCACCACAGTCACAATAACCCTTCTGTTCATGAACTTCCCAAAATATTTATTGAGAGAATAGCTTGCAGATATGTTTTCAGTAATCCTTATGCCTGTTTTCACTTGTCTTTTTTTTTTTTTTTAATTACATTTTGTGAGGGGGTTGGCCAGTACTTAAAAGCTTGAGTCTCAGATAGATGGCTTCTTCTCATTTAATTACTTTGACAGGCACCTCTCCTTTCCAGCTGAGCTACCCTAACTGGAAGCAGCTGCTCCTTCGAATTACTCCCCCTCCTCGCTGAGTTGCCGAAGTAATAAGTGTCTCGTGCCCCTTCAATGAATTTATGGACATGAAGTGCAGTGTGGGCCTGCCCATATAGAGATGTTTCTCTCATTTCTCTAGTATTCAATGAAGTTTTATGAAGTGAAACATGCCATCAACAATATAGGAAAAATGAAATGTACAGATTGGATATGATTCTCCACTTCTTTCATAACTCTTTGTTAGTGAGTGCAAAGCAGATTTTATTATACTTTTCCATGGCAATTTGAAACTCTGATTTGAGAGAGAGTCCGGAGTGATTGATGGTACAGCTTGCTGGGCAGTGAAGAATAAGGCTTCTCTAGAGAAGAGCACAGGCTCTGTGAATCAAGCTCATGCCTGTGTTTACAGCCACAGCTGAAATGAATACTTATCATCTTGACTACATTGTCAGAGTCTTGTGAATGCTCCAGATTTCATCACTGGCTTGATGATTTATTTAACATCCTAGCACCTGCAGCCAGTGATGTAAAAACTTCAATTTGCTGCTGTTTTTTAAATAATGGAAATGTAAATTCCTGGTTTTATTTTTCAATAAAAGGATGAAGATGTGACCTAAGTGCACCCTAATGACTTAGACAATTGAAACTGAAGCACTCCAAAAGTCTTACTTTTAAAATTTCATTATATTTAAATGCAAGTGTAATATTCAGGTGCCTGACATCTGTGATTTTTGAACATTAATCATTGCAACAGAAATTGCAGCACAATTTCTTTCCTGCATGCTGGTCAACTGCCATTTGTTTTTCCATAAACTCTCTCTTTATGTACGTGTCTGGGCTTGCTGCATGGCACAGTCAGCCAGGGGCGCAGTTCTGACATGGGGAGGAGGACACCCATGTTTTAGTCAGAGGTGGTGCTTTGGAGAATGGGCAGAAAGCATTTAAAAGGAAAGATGGGGCAGCTGTGTGGAAAGTGAGGAAAGGGAGCTGATGAGAGCTGTTTCTAGGGATGGAAGCAAGAGGAGAAGCTATGGTGGTGGAGCAGGAATTACCCCAAAATCTGAGAGAAGAGGTTGAAGGCAGCACATTGTTCTCCAGTGGCTGCAGAAGGGAGAATTGACCTCAGGCTGACACAATACGCAAACAAATATCAAATTATCACATCTGGTCACCTGTGCCTAGCTGAGAGCATCAGGCAGGTTTCTTTGCTCAGCTTCTGCATTAACTACTCCTTTGCTGCCAATATATTTGTGTGACTTCCAACATAAGCTTAAAAAGTGCAAAGCCTAAGCTCAGTTCTGAATCCTTGTGGAACTGAAAGTCAGGCTTTGGTAGGGTCTATTTTCTGCTGGTTCAGATGGAGGGGAGGTATGGGGGAATGTATTAACTTTCACAGAAACACTTGAGGAAAAATCTTTGTTCTGCTATGTTTTGGGACAGTATTTAATTGGTAAATTGGGGAATGGATATTAGGTGAAGTGTGGAGGATGTGACTTTTGGATGGAAGCAATCTGTTCTGAATGAGAAGCTAAGCAATTCTTTCTCTTCTGTTTTTTTCCAGCTGTCTACAGTTGACATGTTTGGGTCACATGTACTTTGTTGTAATAATATTTGTTAAGGGCACATTTGTAAAGTTTTATCTCTGTAACAGGCAGATAACTTTTTTTTTTCCCAAGATCTACATTTGCATTTCATGCTTGGTTGCTTTTGCAAGGATACAATTAATGAAACTGAAATTAATGAAAGCTCTTGGGTTTCTTTTTCTGAGAGTATTTTCCGAGTATTACTTTTAAAAATGTTTGTTTCCCTTTCAAAGGGAAATGCAATAAGCATCATCTCTGAGGTGCATACATTTTTATCTTAAAAATTTGTGCTGGTCACAAAGTGAGTGGTAATATAGTTGTCACATTGTGAGGATGATGCTGTTGATGCTCTTCTCATCTTCCCACAGCTGACTTGGGAGTGATACTTACATCAGCACTGAGCATCTCTGAAATACACAGTTACGACACACTACTGAGTTGTACCTTATGCCACTTTTATGATGTGCTTTATGATGAGATCATCAGACTCCTTTTCATTAGTAATTTACTAAGAGTTTCAACAAAGGAACCAAAGGACACCGCCTTTGGAAAAAGGACAGGCTGAAGTTCTATTCCCAGTTCTGAGACTAGCTTCTCACTTTTTTTATTTCCACAGTTCTAAATTTTTTTGGGAGAAGAGCAGCCAAAGGACACTGAGCTAAATACTTTTGTCTCTGTGGCCTTTGTAAGTCTCTTACAAAAAAGATTTGTATGCATCCCTTCTAGCAGCCGCTTATGAAAGCAATTCAATCTGTTGAGCAACCTCCTGTGAGTGACAGTGCAGAGACGACCCCTAAGTATCTCAAAGGATGCTGAACTCCTTTCTGAAAAATTAATCAAGGTTTAGAAAACATTTTGTAAAAACTGCTGCAGAAAGCTAAGAAAAAAGTGAATGCTAACTATTTCAGTGTTGACAAGAAAAATACAACACATCAAAACTGGCTTTGCTGTTCAGGTAGAGAAGTGGGGATGCTGAGTTTAGGTGGAGAAGACAGAAGTAACACAAAGAACAAGAGTCTTAGTAATTTCTGGAAAATCTCCACACAGTGCCTGACATTGTGGGAAGCAGTTGGAGTCCTGATCTGTGGACGCTTCTGGAGTGGCTCGATGTGCACCTAAGCAGGATCATGGCTGTGGTTTCCCTTGGGATTTGTGTTCCTCACCAGTCAGGTTTCAGCTCCCAGAGCCCCTCCACTGGCTGAGCTAGTGCTACTGCCTCCCAGTCAAGAAATGTGATGCTGTGCTCCATGACAGACAGGGGACCTGGGCAGGATATGAGAGGCCTCTGTGGAGCATATCTGTGGGCAGGAAAGGAAGGATGTGAACCTTTCCTTTCTCCTTATGAATTAAAAGATATCCTTCCAGGAGGGCTGTGATGCTTGCTGTGTTTAGGTTTCTTTTCCTTATATGATTTGTCACTTAAAGTCACAGCTACTGTATTTTAAATGAAGCCTGACAAGCTTCACAGTACTTCTGTGTCTACTGAGTGTGATGCTAGCCCAAAATACTAAGACTACAGGAATAATTTCCCTGGGTGTATGTCTCTCCCACCCTCTAATTTTTTAATCTAGTAGAGTGCTGATATCTAGGGGAATGATAGATTGGGTGTAATGTACCATTTAGACTTTTATCAGAATAAAGCAATTTGTTGTTCCTAACTGCTTTCTACTGATAGAATTAAACAGACTTAACTCCATCTGGTTAGTGTTGGGCATATTAGTGTGCCAGTCTTGCTGTTATGTACTACTCTAGTCATGAGGCTGGCAGTAAGACTGGGAGCTGACAGCTAAACCTCTAAAAGAATAAATAATGATTTCTGACCATACAGCACACAGTATATGATCTAAATACTGTCCATTTAAAAGCCATTGGATAAATCTGTATTGCTTCTGTATTGCTATCTGTACTGTTTGTATTGCTTCTAAAATCAGGAACATTTTATTTTCTATAGTTTTCCTAACTGTCAGGGGGTGCTGAAACATGATCCTGTGGGAATATATAGAAGTCTGATGTGAAAATGGATGGATCACGGATGCATGATGAATCTTGTACTCTCTCACAGTTTGTGCCTGTACATTCTAGGCGAGTCTGGGACAGTGATAGCCTGTTTGTCAGATCGACTGATGGGTCAGGTATGTGGGCCCCCATTCTATCCCACAGCAGAGAGCAGTTTCTGAAGCAGCTGCTGGCATGTCTGCTTTCTGTTGGAGAGCAGCTGCTGGCCCCTTTGGCTGATCCAGGTGATCCTTTCTCCAAAGGACTATGCTGACAGAAATTATAATACTACTTAAACTTAGTTCTTAAGGAAAATCATTCAAAAATGAAATTTAGGGGCGAGGTAAAAGAAATTATATTTCAGAAGGACTTCGAAAAAACCAAATGTACCAAGGACAATGAGATAAAATTGTTTTAAGATGGATCTTGATAAGTTGATGAGATGGAGCCTACAACAACTAAGAGCTGCATTTCCAGTCAAAGACTGTGATGTGAAACTTCGCATATTTCAATTTGATGACCTCCACCAAGCAGGAAGAGGGAAAGGGCTGAAAGGAGATGCAATCACTGGTAATAGTGTGTTCCATTGTAATGTGCTTGTGTTAAGAGTTTTAGGGCTTTGGCAGGTCACCTGCAGGAGCTAGCTGGAATTTTTATTTCTCTCTCTCCCTGCAGCCTCTCTGCATACAATGGCTTGCTTATTTATTTCTCTGAGGCTTTGATGTTCTGATTTGGACTTGATCTACTGGGCAGGGTGTTGTTAGTGATGTTGAGAAACTTCATGTGTTTTGTTCATGCACGCAGAGTTAATTGCTAGGTCTCTGAGCAGGAAGCCATTTCCCTCAGGTCATCTATCAGGAACCCATGAAGTTTGGTGTCCATTTACTCTGTGGAGCATAAGCCACTTTCCAAGGCAACCTGATATCACCCACTTGCACCCTAGTGTAAAACTGCTATCAGAATGCTCAAAGTTGTAAATTTCCTGGACTAAATGCCTTTGATGTGGGTGACAACAGTTGTGATAGTCTGGTTATGGTAGTGCATGTTGGCTTTTCCAGTTTATTTTGACACATATTTCAATTTTTCCCTGTTAAATATTTTGTTGAAACACTTATGTGACATTGTGGTGAGATAGCACACACTGCTTTGGAACAGAGAGTTTGACATCTATTGCCTTAATGACTCAGAGGTTTGTGTTTGAGGTTTGTGCTTTTCACAGAGCACAAACATGTCCTGGTACAGGCCATCTCCCTAAACCCTCAGCAAAGAAAGGAGAAAGATGAGCTTTTCTGTGGCCACCTTAACCTGGAGGTAGGATCCTACTCTGAGTATTCCTCTAGAAGAAAGTCCACGCTTTCCTGAACACACACCAGTGCTCTCCAAGTTGATTAATCCTGCCTGGTTTGTATATGTGGGGAACTTACATTAACTTTACACTCACATGTAGCTGATGGAGTGATAAGGAAACAGGCTCATATGCACAGTGCATTTGCCGTAACTCGGCAAGTCTTGATTGACCACATGTCAATTGTTTCCATCTCCTCTTCAGAGTTTTGCAGAACAGCCACGGGGAGCTTCATAGCCACATTGCATGTGCAACACACTGGGGATTCGTATCAGGACTGCTACCCTGCTGCCTAGCTCTTCCCTGAAGGTGCACAATGACCATTTTTCAAGAGTTCCCAATGTTGCACACCTGGTCAGAGCTCTTGTGAGATGTCACAAAAATCTCAAACAACTGACCAGATTTATTTTTTCCAATAGCTGTAGAGAGGTTCAGCACAAGATGTTTTTAGAGAGCAGTCTTTTGTAGATGCTCAAATTATCGTCTAGGCAGCTACAGATAAAACTGCAAACAAAAACTATTCTAACATGCCAAATTTCAAATAATTTGTTATTTTGTAGAGCGGGTGTTACACAAAATACTGCACTCATATCTGGGCTTCAAAACCCTTGTAATATCTGAGCTTGTTCTAAACTCCCATACTCTTGTTGCAGCTGATTTTTGTAAAATACTCCTGGGATTTAGTTCTGCAGGACATTGGCTTCATTGAAGTAGAGGAACCCAGAAGGAGGGGGTGATTCTGCTTGAGGGAAGAGCAGGAAATTATTTTAGCATGTCATATTAATTGAATATCTTGTGAAAATGGCATGTTGTGAATGTCTGAAAATGCATAAATACTATAAAATACTATAGTTGCAAGACCATAGAAGATGGTAGCTGTTGTAAACTGCCATGGGTTTGTTTCGTTTTTCTCATGTCCATTAGGTTTTAAAGCAAGTGCTCCTGGAGTCATGTGATTTTGTAAGATCTTTCTTTCCTTATCTCACTTTCTTGAAATCAAAGGCTCTGTGTCTCAAATTAAAGGCTGAGGGGGAAGACTGCCACAGCCATGCATTATGCTCCTCTGATGAAAGCTGCTGCCTCCACAAAAGGGATGACATAATGGCTCAGGAAGCAGTTCTGGGACCACCACTGTTCATAATCTAGTTTCTGTTACCTGTACTGCAAGGCTGAAAAGTGTGGCTGTTCAGGACTTGCTTCTGTAAGTGATGTAGTCATCATTGACTATGAGCAATGAGCTCGGTTGTCAGGGAGGGGCCAGGCAAGTGGGAGTATTGCCCCTTGCTCCTATTTGATCTTAATCTGTTGCTGCCTAAGACACAACAATGAGAGGGTTTAGGCTTTGTGCTGCAGAGGTTTTGTTTGTTTGTTGCTTTTTTTCTTAATATGCCTCCATCTGTAAAAAAGACAAAGTACAGAAGATAGTGTGTATGATGAGCCCAGAATACTTAAATCCTGAGATCAAGAGTGCCTTGTTTAGATATTTTAAAGTAGATTGCCATTACTACTGTAAGTGGTTCAACATGAATTTCTGAGGGTCAGTCAGTAAATTACCCCAGACTAATTAAACCAGTTTTGAGTTATGCAAGCCATCTCAGAGTACTGAGAGACTTCACTGACACGCCTTTAGTCTCGTACTTCATAAGCTTATAGTTGTGTACAATTTAAAGGTCAATTAGAAGAGGTTTTATACCTGGTTTGGGCTTTTCATTATTTCTCATTACTAGTCAATAAGATGCATTACACAGGGTGTATCCTACGTGTGCATCCTAAAGGAGGGTCAGTAAAATCGTGCATATTTCTGCGTCATCAGTGGTTTCTTTACCACTTTTTCTCAGCATAATTCTCCTTTAGTTTTATTGCCTCTGCTCCCCACCTCCTTTTCTCTGTTCAGTTTGTGCTGTTGACCACTCCATCAAAAGCTGCAGCAACAAAGTTCTTAGAAAAGTCTTGTCCCTTTCTTTTTGTGGCTTGGTGAGAAAGGCCAGCTTTTTGGCCAGCTTTTCTCGCTGGTGCTAGCCTACAAACTAAAATACACAATCTTGGCTTTGAGGACAGAAAAAGAGCATTGCTGAGAACATTGAGAGAAGATGAGTGCAATAACCCCACTTTGCCTTTATTCATTCTCCAGATACTATTCTTAGCCCTCACAGCAAATGGTATCATTTGTTGCTCCAGCCCTCCCAGGCCACCGGTGCTGTGCCCTCAGTGGGAGCCTTGTCAGCTGTAGGGCTGGCGAGTGGGCTGAGGGGAGCCTGGTGCCAGGAGTCCCTGGGGCTGAACAGAGAGCCTGAAGGGGAGCACAGGTTCTAGGGCAGACTCTGAGTTCTGTTTGGGTGGTTCAGGGCATGTACAGCCTGGCAGTAAGCAGGGCAGGAGGGATGTTGGAGGATCTACTGGCTGCTCAGCTTTGTGAGCTCTCAGAATGCTTGGCCAGTGTGTGACAGCTGCATACCCATTAAATGCATCACTTTCCCCGCCACCCCTTGTAGACAGGTGCTTTCAATAAATGGCAGCTCGAAACAGTAGCTTTTCAAGAAGCATCTGAACATTTCAAAGCTTAGGAGTGAGCACTAAGATTTCCTTGCTGCTCGTCACAACAGAAGCTGGGAGTGAGTGAGGTGTGAGGTGGTGGATAAGTCTTCAGGTCGTTTTTCTGCCTACTTCTGCCACTCCTTCCATCCACAGGCAGTGGGGTTTGGCCAGTGTTATTTAATGTGCCTTCCCCAAGAAGTGCGTGTGTTTGGGCACTTAGCAGTTTCCCCAGGTAGAATTCAGATGCATCGCTGCTGCTGTCTGTAGTTAGTAATTATTTAATTCGACTATAATGGGGATTGGGGGTGGTACCAGGGAGCATGAGGCACAGAGGGAGAGGAGGCAGCGTTCTCACAGTCCCTCCCCAAGGGCGATAGGTGACAGACCACCGCTCCTCAGGGGAATGATGCTGTCCCTGTACCCAAACTTTAAACCTGAACTAACAGAGTACCCCTTGGCCTATCGCCGTGTAATGCGTGCGGCTGACACCTCTTCCCAGAGAGTCTTTCCCCGGTGTTAAGGAAGCGCTGTTGATTTGGCCGCTGGATCTCCCGGCCGTCAGGCGAGGCACCGGCACGGGGGTAACGAGGATGGCAACAAGAAGATCACACGAGTCCCGACACCGGCTCTTGATTTTCGGGGTGCGTGCAGCCATCGGGGCGGCGCTGGGGCCCTTTGTTGCCGCCCTGGGGCGGCCACATGCTCCGGGTGGGGAAGGAGGGGTTTTGGGCCGCAGCGGCACCGCCGGTCGCTCTGTCGCTGGGTCGAAAGTTTGAAGGGCGGCGGCGGCGGGGCCGTCCCGCGGTGTCCCGGGGCGGGCCGGGCCGGAGC